>CM060846.1:325498011-325800511 GCA_030762175.1 Metallyticus violacea
TGTAAAGAAATTCTTGATTTGCAGCTGTTAAACTTATTCGCAAAAAGGCATTTTCAATCGTTTCATCAACATTAGTTTAATTAAAAAGATAACATTTCTTTCAGAAAGCTTCTACAATTTAGTCTGGAATAGTTCGGTTACAGATTGTGCAAGACCATGGCTTCTGACATACCTAACCGCATTTGCATAGGCTAGTATGTTATGTTGCGTGCGCAGGAGCGAGATTAGCAATTGATGGAATGTATCTCTGCCTCTATTTGTAGTATTGTCGGTCATAATGATATAGGGTTATAACTAAACTCACCAATGCTGCCATGCAAATGCAAAGATGACAGTAAAACAACATTTTCTTTATGGGTACATACGAAGTTAATATTATTTATTGCCAAAATGAAACTTTACGGACTAATTTATAGCATGCAAGGAAAGACTGTGGCATATCTGGTTTGTTTATCCTTAGGGAACCCGCCAAGGAAAATTGTGATCCTGAGACACTTTTTCAAAGAGATAAAGAGAAGAGGACGAGTTGTTGTCCAAAGTAATGTTCCTCGATGCTTCATATATGGGCTCTGTCAATTTCTTTACATAAAAAGCAGGAACAGATTTTTTATTTGTTTCTTCTTTGTCTACTTGTGGTATGGTAATTAGCATGTAATAGCTTTTTGCATAATATCATCACAATTTTGATTTCATATTTGTCAGGTTTTGATGGAACTTGACAGAAATATTTCCTCCTCGAAAACGATCAACTGTACAGCACAGTATTCTCTAGGGTTGTGGAGACTGGGGTAATTGCTAATGGATTTGTCTAACATTTTCCTTATTGCGATAAGTGCGTCACTTTCTTTACTCTGGTGTCTTTTTTCCTTATCGTTGAAACGCAGGCAAGCAGCAGGGAATTTGAAACGCAATAGAAGCCCTGTAACTCTAAATACCTCTTTCACATTTGTCGGACCCAATGCTGGCACAATTGGTTTTCAGCACTCTGGAAAATTATACAATAAATGCTTTTATTTACAAATTATTAATGTTACAATGGTGAGAGTGTTGTAATGAAGTTTTCGTTCTTTCATTGGTTTATTTTTTGTATTTTTTGTTTTTTAATATGGCATATTTTATTATCTTCTTATTATGTCTCAAGCTCTCTAAGGCAGAATAATCCCTTCAGAGTGGCAGAAGTCTATAGCGACTGAGAGTCTTTCTTCAAATTTAAAGAAGATTTGTGATGCCATTAGGGTTTGTCTTCTGACGCTGAAATCGTCACATTCAGCCCTGTAATGAGCAAGTGACTCTGAACGCTATGATCGGCAGTTAGGTTTCGAGGGACGCTTTTTGCACAAATCTCTGAATCTAACCGGTGGTTACATGCGCTGATCCTACTAAAAGGGATATCAAGTTTAACAGCCAGTTATTTTGTGATTATTTGTCGATAAGCCGAATAAGGATGTCTTCACATCGTTGCAGGTGCATTGTGCTGCCGTCCGGATTTAAACCGCTTACTTCCGACGATGACAGGCTTTTTGTCGAACTGCCAACAGTGCTTTATACACCTCCCTGTCGCCATACATTATCTTATATTGCTGATGGTCTTATTTTTGTCGAAAGAAAGTAAAACATTTCTTTTTTAAACCAAATTAGTTTATTTTGAAAGATTCTATCACTCGCGCCTAGCAGAACAACTAAAAGCTCATAGTACAGTTTAGAACGATCTGAAGATGCCAAATATTAATCACAGTATTTTTAAAATAGCAGTATATTGAGAAAAAAATATGTGAGCAGCATCTGTATCAACGACCCTAGTACTAATTCACGGACAGAAATAGTTGGTGGATTCATTGATGGAGCCTTTTATTTTACTTTAAAAACTGACAGAAGAATCTTGAGAATTTTTGTCCAAATATTTGAATAATTTACTGGAAGTCGTTTCACGTATCGTTGCTCACTACGTTCATGTGGTACAATATTTTTGTTTTGCTAGCAATGACATTTTACATTTGTGATCACAAAACAAATGAATAGAATAAGGAGGATTGTAGTCTGACCTGCCGTTCACATCACCTCAAATCTGTGGATTTCTACTTATGGGTACTTCTGAAGGTCCCATGTATTCACGGCCTACTGACGACAGTGGAACGCTTCGCCAGTGTACTGAACACATGGCGGACCGCTGGAACGTTTCAGAGAGCACGACATTCTATGATAAGGCGTAATATGATTATGTATTTCTTGTTCAAGGTGACCATTATTTAGCATTAATTCTGAAGAGAAACTTAGTATTAATGCACTATAGAAGTCAATAATAATAGTATTAGGTGCTCTTTTTGTTATACAATTCTTTACTTACAATTCAAATATAAATTTGAATGAATTTTCGATCGCACCTGCTAAATTAGATGCACAAATAGATAGAGAAAAATATAAATATATAAAGAAAACTGAAAAAAAAGGTATTTCCGGATATGTGTGGAAACAACTGACATATTATTTAAAGTTACCACCTTTATCGCATTGTAAACAAAAAATGCTTCTAGTTTCGCGCAACTTTGCTAGGAAAATGCCCATATACAGTGCATTTATGTAGTCCGTAAACAGCTCCCAGCTGCAAATTGACCTCTAATTTCATTAAAATATTTTTATGAGGTGCTCCCAGGAGGTACATTCGGTCAGAATATGTGCCCATTCCTCACCTGCTGCACAAAGTGAGCAGATTCTCCTATCAGACAGAGAGAATTGCTAATGGAGGGTGAATTGTTCACATAGCCCACTAGATGGGCCCACAGTACATAGGCCTGTAAGGGGGGCACCTCTGGGAGGAAGAGATGAGATGAAGGATTCATCTGGCGGCCTGAAAATCTAGGAGGCAATATGAGGAGTTCCTAATATTTCCACAGATGACAAGTGCAGGAGCCGGCGGGCCTTGCAACAGCTCATCCCCGATCTTCTGGGGAGGAGCCCGAGGAGGCCGTATAAAGAGGCCACCAAATGCCAAGACAGGAACTTTTCCAGGACTGTAACTGTAACTATGAAATGTGACAATGGAAAATTTGCGGAACTCAAACACACATCCCAGCTTTTGTTTAAATGATCAAAATAAACAGGATGACTGGCACTATTATGATATAACCCCATGTTTTGAGCCCTCCAACCTCACAATATACACCCAGTCATTCCTGATCTGCTATTATTGTCTAGAACTTCAATTTATTTTCTTTTCATTTCATTCGATAGGATCAGGGAGACTTTCATGTTAATTATTCCTGGATTTCCTACCTGCTATGTATCCTCTAGCCTTGTTCTAAATGGAAAAGTAAATAAAAAAGATAATTTGCTTATAGGAGCATTATCCTTACCTTAGGTCCTCTGTTCGATATCTAAAGTTATCCCACCATTTAAGTAACATTATGAATAATCTAGCTGATATGCAATTATCTATATTTTTAAAATCAACACAGACTTAATATTTCTATTATTCACGGTTACAGCTCACAAGAGGGTGCTATATATTTGTGTTTTACTTGGGTGAAAATTCATTCTCTGCACTCATTTATTTATAAAATTAATTATAGAAACCACTAGGAAAACGTAGAATCAGAACTCAGAACAGATTCCTAATATTAAGTCCAATGTATCACTACTTGCAAGTGAAATGCAGCATTATAATGTCATATTCAGGAATTAAAATTAACAGCTGTATCATTAAATATTGTTAGTTATTATTAATACTGCACTTAATCATGAATTCTTTTTAACACAAGATACACAGTTGGGTTTCCATGGGACACAATTATATTATAACAATTAAAATATTTATAACTTAATAAAATAAATAATGCATTGTAATATAATTATGTTCTCCTCAGCATATATGATGAAATTATATATAACTGTAGTATTTTTTTATTTGGTTTATTTATGGACGCTCTTTAACATCTCAGGTCATCAGCGTTCCGCCACGGGTGGCCGAGGTCGTAAAGGCACGGACTCGTGAGCGGGAGGTCTGCGGTTCGAATCCCGCCAGGACTGTCCTCCCTGACTGGGGTTTTTTCCAGGTTTTCCTCAGTCTTCATAACTGGCAAATGCCGGGGAGGTACCTAAACTTAGGCCTGGAACGCTTCCTTCCTTAAAAAAAATCCTTTCCCAATTTATCATTTCATTTCATGTATCACCAGTGTCCACCGCCTGTGGTGCCTCAGTAGTAAAAACGGGCGTTAAACACTACTCAAAAAAAAAAAAAAAAGCGTTCCATTCAATTTAGGGCCGACAAAATTTGCTCAGAGGCCTATTCTTTCAGGCTTGAGGTTCTTTTTCGTGCCTTAAGTGTACGACACGGGGCCCACGGCTTTACTTCCCTTCCGAAGGAAGCCATACTTCGGATTTTTACGCCCGAAAAAATTTCATCGATCCTGGCCGGGTTGGAACTCGCGACCTTGAATTTAGAAGGCAAGTATGGTTGCCACTACACCACCAGGACCGTCTCTGTAGTATTTGAACCTCAAGTTCAAGTGTCTGTTGAAGATGTATAATAAATGTTTTGAAGCGTGTAGATAGAGGGAGAAATGTAAAATATATTGTATTGCTTAAACAAATGCCTTGAACATACACAAAGATAATTTAAAGAGAATTTTTGTAACTGACATTCACTTATACATTTTAGGCTTCCTATGTACCTATTCAGCACTCACTAAACATACCATTGCTCTGTGCTCGTTAGTAAATGATTTTCCACATAAATAACCTTTTTATTATCTGTTTTTATACCTCAGACAAAAAGAACACCTTTGTTTTCTTTCATAGACCCACAAGAGGTGCAATGCAAAGACGTTCTTAAATCGAAACTCTTTACATCTCTTCGCAATGTTGACATTTTCAGTCGCTTGACACTCATCGGTCTAATCAAGGAGAATTACTGTTCCTACAAATGGTATGACAATTAAAATATAAGGACTATTTGCATTATTGAGCAAAATAACTTTAATTCCATATTTGTCACGTCTTGATGCAATGCAGAGTCGAAAGGGACTTTTACTCCTTATAACAGCTCGATGCGCGTCAACTGTACAGTATGGGTAATGTGTATACAGACTGGAGTAATTATTAATGCACTTGTCCAATATTTTCCTTACTGGGGCAAGTGTGTCGCTTTCTTTATTCTGGTGTCATTTTTTCTTATTGTCGAAATACAGGCAACAAGCAGGGACTTTGAAACCAAATACGAGCAATGTGATTCTTTAAACACCATTTCCACATTTGTTAGAACAATGTTCTTCTAGGTTGGTATGACTGGTTCTCAGCACCGTGGAGAGTTATAGTATTAATTCTTTTAATTCCAAATAAATTGTGTTACGTGGTAAGAATGTGTAGTTAAATATTCGTTAGTTGATTTTTGTATTTGTCCAGATTATAAATCGTTTAAAATCTTCTCATCGTGTATTAAATTACTAACTCTCTAATTCAAAGAAGTCAAATGAGAGTCTCACAAGAATGAGGCAATTTACCGACTAAGAGCATTGTCTTACACCTTTTTCAGAAAATTGTGCTGCATTACCTCTTTTTATCCCATAAATGGTCAAATTCATGTTTTATCTTTAGTTACAATGCTAACTATGAAATTGTTACATTCGTTCTCATAATGAGCAAGTAATTCTGAACTTGTAATCGATAAGAGCACATATCTCTGAACATTCTAACTGGATTGGATAATTGTGCTGATATTGCCTGCAAGGATATCAATTTATTTATTTTGTCAATATATATCGATTTTCCCGATTAAGGCTGTCTGCACATTCCATCAATGTGCGTCCTTCCAGAGTAAAACTGCATTCTTTCGATTACGACTACCTTTTCGTCCAACTACTAACAGAGCTTTTATTCACTTCCTGTCTTACTTTGCTGATTGTGTCGTTTTTGTCGGAAAAAATAAATAATTACTTTATTTATAAGCATATTACTTACATATACTGCATCACTCGCACCCAGCAGAGAAAATAAAACCTTATTACATAGTTTGCGGAAGTTCAAGGATTATAAACGTAAAACGGCATATTTTTCAAAAATAAGTTGTCAAGAAAAAAAATTGTGCGCAATTAATGGAACGACCTTGCTCAAATCATGAACAGGTATAGTTGGTGAACACATTGATTGAGCCGTTTATTTTATTTTCAAATTCGACAGAGGAATGCTATTGAAAATTTTTGTTCAAAAATTGAATTAGTTACTGAAAAAGTTTCACTAATTGTTTCTTGCTTATGTGGTACGTTCATGATGGTGCGCAATTATATGTTGATGTAGCTACTTGAGGAATTTTACACAAATGAATAGGTCAAGGAGCACCAATATTCTGGCCTTCTCGTTCACATCACTCATACCATTGGATTCCTATTTATGGGTACATCTGAAGGTCTCATGTTTCCACTTGCCTACTGACGATAATGTAACACTTAGCTAATGAGTTAAATAAGCTGGCAGAGTACTGGAACATTCGAGAAAGTACGATATTCAATATTAAGGTGTATATAATCACGTCTTTATGCTCAAAGTGAATTTTTTAGCATTACTTCTGAAGCCAAATTTAGAATTGTTTTAGCATAGAATTTAGTAGTGGTAGTAAGTGTATCTTTATATTTTTATAATTTTTTTTTTTTACATTTAAAATATAAATATGCATGAATTTTCGACACAGATGCACAATTAGAGACAGGAAAGTATAAAAATATTAAGAAAATACCAAAACGAAAAATAATAATAAAAAAAAAGCATTTACAGATAAATGAGAAAACAATTTACGTATTATTTATAATTAAATATTTATCCGATTGTTACCAGAAAATAAATTGCTTCTAGTTGCGCGGAATTTGGCAGGAAATGCTAATATTCCGCCAATTTGTGTAATCCGCAAACAGGTTCCAGCATGCAAATTGACCTCCAATAATCTTAAAATAAGTTTTATGGAAGCAGTATTTTTCTCAGGTGCTCCAGTGAGTACATTTAGCCAAAAATTGTACCCATTCCTCAATTCCTTTACAAAGTTTTTATTTAAGGGTACATACGAAACCACTATTTTTATTTGTTAAAAGCAAATTTTACAGATCCTACTTCTTTGCATGCAAGGGAAGACTAATATATCTGGTTTGTTTATCCTTAGGGAACGGGCTACTACGTTCCTAACGCATTTTTTCAAAGACATCTATGAAAGAGAACCAGCTCCACAGTGTCGTTCCTTGATGTATCATGTATGACCTCAATCAGTTTTCTTATATAAAATGAATGAATGAATGAATGATGTTTAACGCCCGATTTTGCTACAGCGGCACCACAGGGGACGGACACTGATGATACGTCAGATGAAACGATTTAAAGGGAAAGGATTTATTTTTAAGGAAGGAAACGTTCCAGGCTTAAGTTTACGATAACTCTCCGGCATTTGCCATTTATGAGGACTGAGGAAAACCTGGAAAAAACCTCAGTCAGGGAGGACGGACCTGGCGGGATTCGAACCCCAGACCTCCCGCACACAAGTTCGCACCTTAAAACCTTAGGCACCCGTGGCGGTCCACATAAAAAGAAGGAACACATTTATTTGTGTCCACTTTGCCTACATATGGAAGGACTATTAGCTTATAATGAATTTTTGCCTCATTGACTATTCCTTTTTCATTCATTGGTTTTCAGGTTTTGATGCAAAATAAACTGGAAAGGGACGTTTCCCCCCTTGAAACTAATCAATGCTCATCAACTGTACAGCATTAATAAGGGTATGTATATATTGCTTAGCATTTTCCTTACTGTGGCAAGTGTATCATTTTCTTTACGCTGGTATCTTTTTTCCTTATCTTAGAAACGGAAGTAAGAAGCGCGGAATTTGAAAGGAAATAGAAACGTTTTAACTGTTCAAATACCATTTCCATATTTGTGAGAAAAATGTTCATCTAGATTGGCGTTATTAGTTTTCAACACTCTGCAGAATTATAAGATTAATGTTTGTGTTTCCAAATCAGTAGCGTTGCAGTGGAAAGAATGTGGTACTGAATTCGTGTTTTTTTAGTATTTCTTCATTTGTTCAGGTAACAATTTCATTTCTTATCTTCTCACTGTGTATCAATTGCAAACTCTTTAATACTGGTCATATTTTTGCATTACCTGGCAAATTAAAAAACTATTGCTTCCTGCAGTATGTCCACTTTTTCTGGCGCAGTTCTATTAATATCCATATTTGATATAGATTTGCTGTGTTTCTGTTTCACATCTTTATATCTTCTGCACTGAACTTGCATTCGCATGACATTCAAATCAGATCTTCACTGTTTGATTTTCATCAAAAATAGCTACCCCATAACACTTAGAATGCGGCGAAATTTCAGATTCTGTTAGGAAGCTTCGAAACATAGAATGAATAATTAGTTTGAAAGGTTAACAGCCAATCGTAAGAGAATATAAAGGTGCAATTAGAAACAGGCCATGAAGCTTTTTTAATTTACTAAAGAAGATAAAAAGCTTTTGTCTGTCAAAAATAGACACTTTTATTGTATTATAGAGAATTATTTCAAATTAATGAATAAAACGAAGTGATTACTTTGAGAAATATTATGTAACAGGAAGCACTCCCTGCGGTACAACAAACCCCACTTACGCCATTTACATTTCAATAACCTGCTGCTGACAAATACGACGTAGACTAAGGTTAGAAAAAGATAAATGTTTGTCGCGAATTCGCATGGAGTTTACATAGCAGAGAATTTGAACAGATTATCCTGCTCTTTCCGGAAGAATTACACATGTAGGATCTGCTGTCGATTTAACTATTTTTTCATAACACCATATTTTCATCAATTAAATATAGAATTCGTAAAGAGTAAAAGGCAAGAAGGACTACAATAATTGCTCAATGTCACTGAGGGTCCACAGGATGTATGTGCAAGGTTAGTATTAATGATTTATACGCTGTATATACATTTTAATGCAATATTATATTTGTGATTATTACTGGTGTTTAAGCATACACTACATTAAGAAGGAAAATATGGAAAAGACGCGTATTTGGGCTTTCTAAAAGTTCTCACTTGGCCAAGAGATCACAAGATTGAACAGATTTTTTTTTTTTTTCATTATAGTCATCTTGTAATTAAATACATTTAGTTCAACAATTTTCCAACTTTTTAACACCCTGGGTAAAATAATATTGCCTTGTGAAAAATAAGCGTTTGTCACAGCTTCGATCTCATTATTTGATTAGTATTTTCATCCACTCAGCCATTTCTTCAGGTTTGGAAACAAAAAGTGATCCCTGGGAGTCAAAACCGGCGAATATGGTGGATATGGAAGCATTTGGAAGCTAAGGTCATGCAGTTTTGCAGCAACAATCTCAGATGTGTGTGAAGGAGCATTATCGTGATGAAAGAGAACTTTCTTATTCGCATAATGTGGACGCTTAGCCTGAATAGCATCCTTCAGTTGGTCCAGCAGTGAAACGCAATACTCCCCGTATTGGTTCTGGCCTTCTGGATCTAGTCTACAAGCACCACGTCAAGTGTTTTCCTCCAAATGGAATCTTTTTTTTTTTCTTTGGTGCACTTTCACCTGTTGCCACTCATTGTTTAGCCTGCTTCTTCGTCTTTGGCCTGTCGTGATGAATCTATGTTTCATACACTGTTATGAAACGTTAGAGAAATTCACAGGAATTGCATTTAAATAAGTCTAAACACTCGAAAGTTGCGAGATGTTCATTCGAATTCGTTTTTGGCCATTAATAACAAACGCGGCAGAAATTTTTCTCATACCCGAAACTTCGTGTAAAATGTAATGTACCGGCCTATCGAAGTATTTTCAATGTCAACCAACTCGCGTACCTTCAATCGGCGATCAATGAATACGGCATTATGAAATTTTGTCACAATCTCGTCGGTCGTAGCCGTTTTGGAACGCCCTAAGCGTTCATCATCAAGTTTAAATTCAGCAGCTGACTTATTAACTGTCGAAAACGAAAGGAAAGAATCCTTTAATATTGAATCTAACTCCTTTTTATTTCTGCTGGGGTTAAATCCTTCAAAATGAGGTACTTTATCACAGTTTGTTTTCAGTTTTGTGGAACATTTTAACACTAGTTTATTTACACGATCGTCACAAACAAGTGATTATGCTTACGCGTTTGAAACTTCAGAGCGCGCATCTAATGGATGATACTTAACAACTATCATGGTAATTTGACCTTTTCACGACATCTCTGAGTCAGACCGAGAACTTTTTATTTTTTAGCATTTTACGTCCACCTTGTATTTCTTTTAACTGCCTGCATGCTGCTAATAGCACAAGCAAAGCCATAAAAGTCACCACTAGCTCATCGAGCTGTTCACTTATTTTTTAACTTTTATTTATAAAATTAGCATTGATTTTACTGCAAAATGGTTACCACCAATAAATTTAAAACATCTAATTGGATCATACTAAAATTTTAATAGGAACCAGTCTAATCAAACTGAAACAGTTCCGCTGTTAGTCCTGTTACGGAAAGGTTCACGAATCTACGTGTAGGAATATTCTTCCAATAGGAAGCAAGTCCCTCGATGTCGGTGTAAATATGCACTTCTTAGTTGTAAGTTCCTGTTTGCATTTTTGGAATATTTATTCGACGCAACTAATGAAAGCGTTCCATAGGTAACTGCATACATAATATAGATTTTAAATTAGCGTGTCAACTTAAAAATTCATGTTAGATTTGAGATATCGATTACACTTTCTATTCATCCCTGATATCGCACGGTTAACTAACTGTAACAAAATGTATCATAATAAAAAAACTTTATTATCACATTGACCTGCTCTCCCAACAGTTCTTGGTGGTATTGATCTTTTTGTAACCTTTCTTGCCGACCCCAGCGTTAGTTTTCACATCTGTTCTACTGGTCCGTTAGTGATTCCTCCCACCCACTACCGATATTTGTTATTACGTTCTCCATCTCTTTCATTAAATGCGATAGCTTCAAAATGGTTCTGTGACGAGAATAATCGGTTGTGGTTCCACATAACCATGGTAAACTGTAGTTCGTTTCATTTAGAAACTATTGTTGCCGCACGTTTGGCGTCTCTTAAAAGAACCCAAATTTCAAATTTGGAATTGTGACATCAATATTGCTTCCAAATGGAATTCGATTAACCAAAGAATGCTGTAGCTTTACGATTGTAAATGTTGCAAAAACGGGATGGAGTATAAGAATAAAATACACGTGCAAAAATCCTTGCATCACTAAAGTCCTTATTTATACGAAGTAGATAGCTTGATGATGATTATATAGAACGCATATCAAATCACACAACACTTGAAAAATAAATATACAAATATAAAAATACGCTTAAAAACTTAGCTCTAAGTAAACAATAAGCTATAAACACACACTAAAATGAAATTGTTCTATCTCAATTCAGTTTTAAATCCTAGCCAACACATGTGCTTTATGTGAACACCTCCTATAAATATTAAACTTAACTCTATTATTTTGGTTAACTATGTACCACGCGTTCCACTGAACCATCTACTAGCCACGCAAGAAATAGTCGGCCACCGTCAAAATAAACGCTGGCCTTATCGTTCTTCTAGTACCGACAATTAAATGGTGGAATCCTCGGTTAAAAGTAATAGAATACAGTTTTTCGAAATATCACAGGTTTTGTGTACTTTACCCTTCTAAATCGTATAAATATTTTAAATTTGTAATAATTAATAACTATGTGTGTGTATGTGTATGTTTGTGTGTGCGTTTCCAAAATTAATTTTCATATATAAATACTTAAAATTTTGCAGCATATCAGTAGGGCTAACACTAAAGCCATGTGCTATTAAAGAGGCTGTTGAATTTCAAACAACTTAACTATAATTTATTTTCCCTCATTTCCATTCTAACAACTGTGTTGCACATCACAGATACGCTTCCCTAACTGTGATAACTGTGGAACCTACATTTTTACAATTAAACTATGACTAGAATGATCTTTTTTAAAGCTTTGAAATAATTTCGAGAGCCTGTATTTAGGGTGAATATCGATTTCTGGTAAACGAAATATATATTGCATATAGATATGGTGTGTATATATGTACCTTTTATCTTAATTCACACCGCCGCCACGTTGCTCTTAGAGCCAACGTAAAATGAGGGGATGCATATGTCAAACCACGCAATCGAATAATAATAATAATAATAATAATAATAATAATAATAATAATAACAGACATTCTTTTCTAAATAAACAGCATTTTTAGTGGTTGCCCGAAATAAATAATAAATCTGAAAACACATTTATGTTTAGAGCTTTTAACACGATAATTTGTAATGAATTGCGGCAATGCTGAAATAAGATATAAAGTACACAAGAGGGTGATCAACTGAAAGCGTTCGACTCCATTTATTGTTATAAACCAAACTAAACATAAGCAGAAGCAGCAATATGTACGGAATAAAATGAAGTGCTTCTTAGGAGAACTCTGAGACAGCTTTATCAGACTTTGAATATCCCCCAGAGAGAAGGATCATGCTGCGGCGTGAACCAGTTTTGCGCTGAGCGTTGGCGAGTCATCATTGTAGAAAATATTGTCTTTAAAATTTCTTGAGAGCTTGAAACAAATGAAAGTCGCAGGATCGAGGTCAGGGGTGTAGGGTCACTATGTTCAGGAGGAAGTTGTCACCACCTTCTTCTTTCCGATTTTGGTGTTGCAGACACAAACCTACGCACCTCAGCCAGCATTCGTGGAACCCATTGCATACATTCTTTTCGATACAATTTCTTTAGCGTTAAAGTTGGTCGTTTGCTAGCGTCCTGTCCAAAACATGCGAGCCCAATCCTTCGCTCTTGTATTGTTGTTGTTGATTTATTTACGGACGCTCTTTATCATCTCGGGTCATCAGCGTCCCATTCAATTCAGGGCGTGAAACGGCAGGCACATTTTGCTCAAGAGGCCTCTTTTTTCAGGCTTGAGGTTCTTTTTCGTGCCGTAAATGTACGACACGGGACCCACAACTTTACTTCCCTTCTGAAGAAAGCCATACTTAGGATTTTTACGCCCGAAAAATCCATTGATCCTGACTGGTTTGAACCCGCGATCTTGGGTTTAGAAGGCAAGAATGGTTACCACTACACCACCGGGACCGGCTACTGCTGTTGTATTCGATACATGTTTATCAGCATACATGACATTCGTGCGACGCTGAATTCACTCCGCTGAAAGCCCTCCGCTGTCAAAAAATGAAAAAAACTGCACGTTGATCTACTTTTGATGGGTTCGGTTCGCCGCCATATTTGCTCAGTGCCCGCAATCCAAACGACTCAAGTAAACTGCATACTCTGGTATGATGATTTATATAGTTCGTTCTTTCCCCGCTCCTTACCACTGATTGATATGCTTAGCACTGGTGAGTGAGAAATGAGGACTGGGCGAGTTTCAGCTGATCACCTCTCTTATGCACATACATATACAGCTGTTTGACTTCCTGGCCTCCTAGTGTCTAGTCGTGCTCTTAACCTCGCCTCCTCGGTCTCTCTGGGAGACACGGTGCTGTATTACCGTGCTGAAAACATAGTGCTAAACCATCCTAGCATATTTTAAAAACAGATTACAATAACAACATTATTTATTAACTCACACTGTGGATAACTAAAGAACTCCTGCAAGGCGCTTGTCGAAGTTTAAAATTCCTCCATATCATCATAAGAATTACTCTCAAACAACAGACAGAAGATGTCTTGAAGGAAGGGTAGTATACACGTTCAGTCGCACATGCGCAGAAACTTCGTATGACCCCTCCTACTTTCCTCTCTCTGCGTCTCGCCCCGTAAGGAAACGGACCAGGAAATCAGACAATAAATAGATCGATACTTTATGTCCATCCTGTATTTGCAGAGTGAGGTCTATTTTATTTAGTTTGCATTAAATAGAATGAACTTCTGCCTATAAAACACTCTTGAAGAATATGGATAATCATTGGTAATATTCCTGGTGTGATTCTTCGAAGCACATAAGAAACAATTATACGTAAATTCTGTGGTCTGACACTGTGAAAAAGCAATGTCAAATAAGTCCTGGAGAATTCTATGAAATACACGCGTGTTCAAATAATTTATGGATCCCGTAAATGTCGGTATTGCAAATGGCGTTGTTCTGTGGAGTAGTGACCGCAGCTTTGGCATGGCCCCAAAGGCCATATATACGAAAGGGTGAGTGAAGTAACCCATCACAAGAACAATAGAGACAGTTTCTGATTTATACTAGTACTGGGGAAGAGCTGGTTTATATTTATAAGTTATAGGTCTGTTGGAAAACCACAACAAAGGAGTGTCTGGCTTGCACCCTACTGAACTAAGGTAGCGACCGCTACCTATTCATCATATCAATCTTCTTTTAACTACTGCTGTAAGAAAGATAATTGTGCCAATAACATCCGATAAGACTTCGACTAGGGCATATACGCTAGTATTGTATATACGATTATTGTAAGGAGAGTTGAGGTCTACTTTCTTTATTGGATCCAGCGGGTCTAGGAAGGAGAAAATAAATAAGCCTGACTTAAGAACGGAAATCCAAAAATGACTGCTACTGATGTAGATTCGGCTACAGCTCAGCATTCAAGAGAAAATTCATATCGTATACTAACGTCAATCGCAAGATATTCAGAGCTCCGAGAGGACATCTCCAAAGTACTGAAATCCACACCAGAAACACAACCCGAAAAGAAAAGTTGAACAGCAGAATCCCAGATACCTCTATTGGTTTTTCACCTTAGGTTCTTTGGATGCCAAGGTAATTCGGGGCGGGTTTCCAATAATTGTTTACTTCATAATGAAACAGAAACTTGGGCATGTTGAAACAAGTCTGTGCATATTGTGACATGTTTCAAGGTTACGCATGCACAACCAAAGGTAACGTTGAAAGAGGCAAGATGTTTGGAGAGTACTCCTGTAAACCTAAAAAGATATACGTGATTTGGGGCACCATTCGGAGGTAAAAGTTTTCACAAAAGAAGGGACAGTGCTAAAGGAGTTTCGTGAATGCGAGACCGCAGTTTATGGTGAGTCTGCAAATTCAAACTATGAAGTTAACTTTCAAAGCAAGTTATGTGGGGTATGGTCCATTGAAGGTGAGCCCCACACTGAGCGACCACCACCCAAGTAGTAGGAAAATTAGGCATTTTAGCAGGGAAAATAATTCTCAAGAATATTCGCATGTTCAAGATGAGTTCCAAGTTACTGCTCTTCCAGCACATGTCAGGCAAAGCGCAGACTGCCGTTCAAGGTTGTGAATTTCAACAGGTGAACCGTACACTCTACAGTCCTGACTTTGCGCCTCAGATTATTTCCTCTTCCAAGTTTTGAAGACATTTTTTCACAGACGCGTGCTTTTAAGTGATGACGTCAAGGTGGCTGTAAATTCCCTGGCTTTCATTTTTTTTTTTCTGAGAATTGAAGTCATTGCAGGAATAGTGAACGAAGGATGTTGAATTGTCGGAGGACTTTATTTAAAACAAAACAAAATAGTTTTTAAGCATTTTCTTTCAGGCTCAGGTAAGTAAATTATTGAACATCATTAGACATGGAAGGATGATCTTTTGGTGCCCAGACAAGTCCACTATAAAGCTCAACATTTGTGGCTATGAGGTTAGCTAATTAAGTTCCTGGTTTTGACAATGACGTGACTAAGATCAAACTGTTGCAATGACTACCAGTTCCAACCTTAAACTATTGCCGTGAGCACTTCACAACAATTAATTAAGTAGTAGTAGTATAGTTCACAACTATAGCTTGTTTTTTTCTTCTTAAATGGAAAGCGTTGAACATATAAGTGATTAAGTTCCAAGGAGAAAATAAATAAAGAGATCGGATTCAGATAGAAATTTATGGCGTCTTTGCAACTTCGATATCCTCGATACAAAAAATTGGGCTGCTGAATGGTTTGTGGAGTAGCTTGTGAAAGAGTGGCGTTTTTGCATTAGAGAAATATTAAGAAACCTGGAAACGCATGTACTGTTACATTAACCTTCTGATGTATGCAGTTCAATTTGTTGGCGATACACTGATTGCATGACTGATATGACTCGAAGGTAAAATATGCTGCGATTGAGAAAGTCACAATATCAAACATAATACTGCTAAAAAGTTGCTATTGAGAAACGGAATATACTGACATTAAAACTATTAAAACTAGGATAGCCTCGCAAATCTATGCATAAAACGTGAGGAAAAATTCATTAAAATTACCAGTAAATGGGAGGGATTTAAAATTGCAACACAAATATGTACAGAACTAATAGAAATGAACAAGAAGAGTGTGTCGCAACAGTAAAAGGGAACATTTCAGAATCTGATCTGAAGGGGCCTGTGTAATGAATTCATTTCTAAAGCCCAATTTCCAAACATCGACATTGGGAACCTGCTGATTGATCTGAGTACTTTTCACGGATGAATCCAAGTATGAACACTTTGGTACCGGGAGCAGAATACTTATTCCCAGTGTAAAGGTAGTTCAGCAGCGTGATCTGCTAACTATTGAAGATACTGTGGTTCTATTATGAATTGAATATAGAGTTGAAAACAATGTAAAAACCGAAGGAAAGATGGATCAGGAATATCACAAAATATTGGTATTGCATCTTTTAAGAAAACATTCGCCTTGCAGCAAGATGATTCTAACATAGATCTGGATACTGCATGAGGTACATAACATTTAAAGAAAAGAACAGGATCCTGAAAGATGTAGCTTCCATAGATACATAGGAGTGTTATGGAACAAAGTGCTTAAAAGTATCTAGGAAACGTGTTTAAAATCTCAGACCTGATCTGATAAGCTATCGAACAAGTATGGGCGGATGTACCAACACCTTCAAAAATTTATAAAATCAAATGCCTAGAGTTAGCTAAGCAGTTATTAAAGTTCAGGAGGATACTTTGATGAAAATAAATTTTAATTTTGTTCTTTGTAATAGATATAATATGCTTTCATGATTGTGTTTTTACAAAGATGTGCTGATTTATCCGTTTGTTTGTGTTTCTCTTAGAAATATCAAGAAGTTACACCATGTTTTGAAATCAATGAGGGATAGTGTATATGCAAGATGGATGCCTTATTGTGGGAAACACTTGAATGAAATAATATTTTAAGGCATTATTTACGAGTATTTAAGTAACCAATGGAGAAACATGGATGCATCAATGTGCACAAGAGACAAAAGAACAACCAAGACAATGGTGCTCTCTCAGTGAAAGTACAAACAGTTGCTTCAGCTAGTAAGAGTAGGATTATTTTGTCTGTGATGCATCTGGCATAATATATACACCCTGAGGAAAAGCCATACGATAATAGAAAATTATTATGTTGAATTGAAACATTTGATCAATTAAGTTAAGCGGAAATGCCCACATTTAACAGCAGCAAAACATTTTTCCCATCAGCTTACCTGGAAGAAATTCATGACTTAAAATTCTAAAAAATCTTGTCACTCCCAGGCGCGTTGCGTTCGCTAGGTTTGGTTCCTTTGAACTTTTTTGTTTACTCACTCAAAAAAATTAATTGCTTGGAAAGAGGTATTTATGGGATTCTGACGAAATTATATGTGTATGAATTCAATAAGATTGACAAAAGATATTCTTCTGAAAGAACTGGCAACCGTTGGAATGAATATATCGAAATATTAATATTTTAGAGAAAAAAAAACACATTTCTGGAAATTTTACAAAGGCCGAAACCGGCTCCTAATGGAAGCGACAGGATCACGTAGGTTACCAAGCCTGTATGCATGATGGGTGAGGTTGTCCGGGTGTTTTCAAGAATACTACAGATGCTACAGATCTTAAAAACCTTGCAAACCCTTTTTCTTTAGAGGTCTCGAAGGGCTCTATATTGCAAAATGTTCGTTCTCTATGTTCTGTCGAATTTGTGTAAGCTACCATTTACAACAACTTTCAGTCAATGCGGAGTCGTCGACTGATAAGCGATCACTCACGGCCAGACCTGGTACATTATAGAGTCGGCGCCAACCCAAGAGTCGCTGACAGTCTAATAAATTGTAATGCACTTAAACATTTATGCACTCACCCATAGAGATACTGGAACTGCCTTTATTTTGCACACCTTTCTGGTCTTTTCCATTACCATTGTTAATTCTCTTTGAGAAATTTAATTAATATCATTATCGACGTTATTCTTTATTTCGTCTAAAGTGTGTAGATAGCACTTAATTTATGAAGCGCATTGTGACTTAGAACTCGGTCAGCTGGGAATTAATTTGCAAATGATTTCCTGACAACACGAACAGCACAGTACGAATGTACAAAAATAAATATTCACTCATGGAATGAAATAGAATAATTAGGCCTAGTATTTGTCATTTAATATTCTTAAATGACTTTACTCCTGGTTCAGATACGTACTGTTTCTTTCACTTGGTGGCATGAGACTCGAGGCTAATGTAGCAGTTCGGTAAAGTACGTCCTACTACTTCGACTCATGTAGCTCGGACGACCTTTTGCGATGTGTTATCAGTCTATGTAGTCCTACACTGCCGCGTCAGTCAGCAAATAATTGGATCACCAGATTATTTTACTTCCAAAAATACATAGAAAATAAATATCCTTTAATAGTAAAAGAACTAGCAACCAAATTGTGTTTTATTTTTTCAAAAAGACAACAATTAAATTTATCAACTGGTAAAAAGCTAGGTATTCGTGAAATTGGTTAACTATCTCTGGTTTCTGCAATAGATAATAGCTGATATTTTGAAAGTAAATCCACACGAGACTATGCCGCCTTATGTCGGACCATTGTACTATTTAGACTGCTTACCATAACAACCATATTCATTAGAACCGCAAACATTTCAACAAGTATATACTCAACATCCCATTCGGAAATTAAAGAAATCGTCTAGTATACCAGGTATATCATTTCCTAAGTATTTTTGCGCGAATTCTGCTAGTAATTATTTAATATTCACCGAATATGTGCTTTTGTAAGCAGACGAAATATTTATTCCTCTCTATGGTGATGTCAGAATGAAGCAAAACTCACCTCAAAATGCATTGTAGCATTTTATTCTTAATTTGAAGCTTACCATGAAATAAGCTTTACGTCACCATCGTTACCGAAACATATTGCTTTGAGAATCATTACATAATTATGAACACCATAACATTATCGCGGAGTCCTGTTTCAATATGTCAGTTTATTTGGCTTTCCGAATATTGAGAAAAAATAATTGAAAATCTTATTACGTAAATTGGTATTGTGCAACTGTACAACAATTCGTGAAGCAAGGGTTTAGAAAACTTGTAATCTGGAACAGAATAGACGGATTGATACTTGTGAGATTAACTGAGAGAGTGAGTTGACATCTTTAAGAAAACACTTACTGCCACAATTGACTGAAGTCATTAAAGCGCGGGGTCATGAGCGAAAGGTCCGAGGTTCCATTCCCATCAGGACCGTCCTCCCAATCTAAGTGTTTTCTCCTTGTTTTCTTTAGTCCTCATTAATGGCAAATACCGCCTGTGGTGCCTCAGTAGTGAAAACGGGCGTTAAACACTACTCAAAAAAATGGCAAATGCCGGGGAGGTACCCTAAACTTAGGCCTGGAACGCTTCCTTCCTTAAATAAAATCCTTTTCCAGTTTATCATTTCATATACAATCAATCATCAGTGCCCTCCGCTTGTGATGCCTCAGTAATTAAAAAGAGTGTTATTCACTATTCAAAATAAGATAAAACCTATTTTAACAATAAATTCTAAATATTGCATAACAAGGTTCTATACTATTTTAGAACAGTCTATATTTTATACATATTCTTTTTAAGTTTACAGAATTCTGCTTTGTATATTCATTTTACTGATATTTTACAATCTTCTACCAAAAACATTGACCATGAAAGCCAGTGCAGAATGAAACTGAATACCAATGTCATATTTATACTCTCATGTTTTACTCCTATATGAAACAGTAGCTGGAGGATTATTAAATATTTATATACAGCATGTTTAAAATACAACAAATAATATTTCTAATGCTCGCTGAAACTGTATGAGTGTATATGCGAGTTTTATGTATGACACTTGAACACTCTTCTATCTTTCGTGTTCCCGTAAATTTTGTAAGAGATAATATTATTAATGTATTAAAAAATATATCGATGTGTAAGAACCAAAAAATCATACCTAAAATAAGCAAACAAACCAAAATTTACGAATATTTAACTCGCGTACTTGCATTGAAGAATTTTATTTTTGAGTCACAAAGACATTCTTCTTTTCAACGTTAATAAATTGTCTCTTAGCCCCAACTTTATAGTTTATTTTCATGACAGAGAGGGATATCCGTACTTGATTGTTATGTCCCAAATCATTGTATCTATTTTCAGAACTGGAAAATCGTGAATCTCTGACTCCAAAATATGAATTATATGCTTATTAAAATACATACCAATATTCTGTTTTCTTTCACTTTTAAATGCATTTAAGAAAATTTATTTAATATTACTTCTTTAATATTAAACCTCATTAAGGACTTAACAATTCATCGACGACACATTTAAGGCATTCAAAATGTATTACATTATAATGTAAAGTAATATTGTGAAATTAATCATAATTCAATACGTATGTCTTGTTATGGCATGTACAAATAAATATCGTATATCTACAACGACGCCACCAATTTCCAGGTTTCTGAAGGGATATATAATAACGACTTCCAGAAATAGATAAATGGTTGACCTAGCATAATAATTAATAACATTCAGCATCTACTTAAAATAAGGAGTCATATTAATATTGAAGTAATGGACAAAATAATATACCGTAAAATGATAACAGAAAACCAATGGGGAAATTTTAAAGGGAAATTTATAAATACATTTAACAATATATAAGTGATGAGAAATCATCTATTGTAGAAAATAATTATGACAGAGATAGACCATCTTATACGGCACCATCAGATTAAACGAACTCTCTGTTGCGGGGCACAGATCCACGGTCAAATAGAAGGCGCACGCCCACTAACGGGTAGCGATAAGTGTGTCATGCAAGGTAAGGCATCCGAGTACAAGGCAGTAGAGAAGCGTCTGTGATGCTGCTCAGTTGAGAGTGCGCGGGTCATGGAGCAATGTAGCACAAAACAAAGAGCTTTCATTTTTTGTAATTTTATAAACAAAAAGTACCTTTCTATGTCGTAGAACATTTCGGGAAAGCTTTCATAAAATCGATTCGCCTTTACATACAATTCATAAAATAGTCGACAAATTTAAATACTGTATTAAACCATAAAACAAAAGTCTATTGATCACGTTTTAACAAAGGACAAGTTTGATTACATCGGTGCAGGATTAGAACCTTCTCCATGAAACTCTTTATAGGTTAACACAGTAAGCAGGAGTCAGTTATGGGTCAGCTTGACAATTACTGAAATTCCGGCCATACAAAACAATAGAAGTTCAAACCTTAAAGACAGGGACCCATAGAGGAGAATATAGTTCTGCTCCTGGTTTCTTGAGTACATACGGGGCGGCAACAGCTCGTAATTTGTGTTATTCAGAGACGAGGAGTGGTTTCACGTGAACGATTAATATAATGGCTACTACTGATTCACACAGAATCCAAGACTCGCACATGATAATAACATGCATGATAATAGAGGAAAAACATTATCAACACTATCTAAGGGACCTAAAAGAGGAAAAGCTGCGGTTCAAAAAAGAGCTTAAAGTAGAAAAAATAAAAAAGCTTGCGCAATAGAATTTGTATTGTAATTTTTATACAGTTTGGGTAGGTACTATAAAAATTAAGTATATTTTATACTTTCTGAATGCAGAGTTTAAAATGTTTTTTTAAAGGAAAAAGCCAGTAGGTTTGATAAATTATTTATTTATTATCTTCCTAATTGTGGATGTGTGATAGTGGTCAGGTAAGAAACAATAGCTGAAAGCACCCAATTTGTCAATTTTATTAAATAAATGTGAGGTATGAAATCTATGGTCTGCCTGTTTAAATTTCAAAGTTGGGACATTAAGTTCATAAGGAGCAGTACACCGCTGACTAATTAAGCTTGTATTCGAAGTGACACAACAAAATAACTGTTGGAAGTTGAAACAGCTTTATCAGGCCCACAAAGACTACCGGAATTGTTAACATAATTAATAATACTAAGCATAATTTGGATCAAAGATTTCAATTTGGTCATAAATGTTATAAGGACAGCTGGATGCCAGCCAGAAAATTTAGAGAAGGAAACATAGCTATAACTTTGTTATTTTTCCCCTAACTAAAAAGTGTTTTAGCCTTATTTGTAAGTATTGAATATAGCGAGGATGCGAAGAGGCCATAAAAGATGCTTGGCCTTCAGAAGGAAACGACAGCCCTCTCAAACAGATTCACGGCCGAGAAGTCATATTAAGATCCTGAACAAACATTCTGAGACATTTTATCATTGTTATTGGATAGGAAAATTTCATGGAAAATTACCAGAATTTGTGCCGTTAAACCATGTAAGCGGAGGAGTGAAGACAACAACAGATGCCCAGAAATTGGCTGAGATATAAGCGGCGCGAAGTCGCTGACCAATGAGGGTTGTAGCGGCGATATTTTTAAAAGTTTATATACGACCGCTCAACGGGAAGAGATTTTCGTGTTCTTATCCAGTACAAGGTACGGCGAGTAAGTCGGAATTTTCTAAAGTATACAGTACTGCGAGTTTTATGAAGTCTTATCTAGTAGGGCGAGTTTTCGTGAAATCTTCTCAAACTGTACCGTATGGCGAGTTATGTTGCGTCGGAGATAACTTTGTCGCCCGTAGTTGTATAAGAAGTAAAATGTCGTTTAACTCAAAGTATGAGAACAATTCAGAGCGATGAATTGTACATTGAAGTGTCTAAGGTGAGAACACAAGTTAAATCCGCGACGTGACTGTACATGTGCCCTGCCGTGTCGTGCAGAAATAAAATATGTATCGAGCTCTGAAGCGCTAAGATTTAATAACTGCCTTCTCAAAAGTAAAGCTTGTGCGTGTGAGATCCGTGTATTTAGTAACCCAATAAGCTTGCAAGGTTTCTCAAGGACGTATGTGTGTGTGTGTGTGTGTGTGTGTGTGTGTGTGTACAAGTGTAATGAATCATCTGATACATAAGTGAAATTATTAATAAACAACAATTATTAGAGTGACATCACAGCATATTCATTTCGAGTGTTTAATTTCTTCCTATTCCCTTTTCCCAGCCCTTGCTCATCCGCGACTGCAATACCGCTATTCCCAAAGAGCAATTACTGATGTTGAGAATACTCTCTTAACACTAATTACACATTAGTGTAGTGTAGTGTAGTGTAGTGTAACACTAACACACATGGAGCAGGGATACGCACCAGCTACAGGAAGAAGAAAATCTACAAAGTATGTAATTTGCTAGTGTTTGATTCGGAATCTGTGAGGCATTATCGTGCTGCGCTAAATTGTTGATTTCCGGCTATCTTTTGATTCTAGGAAGAACAAATACAGTACACCGCTTTCATATATCGCGCCAATCAGTGTGTATGCTTAGCCAATGATACAACTAAACTTGAAAATCACTCCACGTGGAGTAAAAACAGAGTTACAACGTGTCTGTTTTCTTCCTTCTTCATGTGTTTTGAATATGTGGGGCATTTGAAGAGTAATTACTTACTTGCTATGCTTTAAATATCATAGTGAAACTGTAAGTGGCGGAGGAGAAAGTATCCGAACAATATCTTATTTAATGAACTCTTAAGCAACACTCCCAACAACTGTAATGTAACGTAATGTTCATTAAATGAAAAGAAATAAAACAGGAAAGGAGCTAATTGCAGAAACCGCAAAGGCGACGGATTTAAGCAAACACCCTGTCATTAAAGTTGTAGAGAGGCTTCCCACAACACAAAAAAAAAAAAAGAAGAAGAAGGTCGACAAAAACAGAGTGTATGCAAGATTATCAGCTTTACTCGTGACTTAGTTTGTAAAGAAGTATGCACATTTTACGAAAAAGGGCAGGACGAACCGTGTTAGATCCACTGAACAATTTCAAAGTATATGAGATTTTCCACACACACACACACACACACACACACACACACACACACACAAAGATTCACCTAAAACTTGGGTTCCGTTTCTGCACATTAAATAAAAGGCGCGTTAGATGGAATCGGCAGAATATTTGCAAGGAGGTCTCAAAGACTAAATCATCTCATACAAGAAGGTTATCAAATAATTTTTAGACATGTGATATTCTGTGACATGTATAGTATAGTGAGAATTAGCCTAGAAGGATGGCAGTAGTTCAAGCTGTCTCCAAAGTCCTATACTTCTTCAACGCTGCTACCCAATAGAGAGTCTTTGATGCGGTAGTTAATCTTTAGGATAGCACGATAATACAACCCAGCTTTATTGTAAACTCCATTTTCTATAAAAGAATATTCTCACAGTATGTAAAGCTGCTACAAAGAAATCTACATGGAGGTGTGACTAAAAGAAATGACATCACATATGTTTCAAGAACTTAACAAGACTGGTTGTGGCTGTCAAATTAAACACTGTGAGTATCAAGATTTTTAAATGTTGCTGTTCGGTTAAAAATGAGAAAGATATCGCTGAAAAATAGAAAAAAGAAAACAAAACAGGTCCAGTTACTTCGCTGAAACATTTTAAAAGCAAATTAATAAAATTTGTTTCAAAATCTTAAGAAATAACAAATTAAACTCTTATCATTACCAGAAAATATCGCATTTCAGTCAGTCTTAAAGCTGGAACCCAATTTAACTGAGGTTCTTAAACACTAGGAACAAAAAAATTAAAGACATGTTCCTCTGTCGTTTAAGTACAACGAAATAAACAGTAAAATGGTTTTCAAAAATAAAAACTTTAGGCTTTAGACTAATCTGTCAATGATGGGATGTTGATAAAAGTGGGAGAAAAAGAAAAACGTTGTAGGCTCTCATTATATCTGTTATTAGATAATTTATTGAATTTTGAAATTAAAATTTAATATTTGCTTTCATGTAAACACTGCTTTACTTTATTTGATTTTTTCTATTAGCCTAGAATTTTCCTTGAACTTATTACTTAAGTTTAATTTGTTGAGCGTAAGAAGTATTTATAGGCCCTATTAAACAACACATAACAAAGAATTGCTTAAAGTATGTCATGTGATTGCCTTTGAAACACATTTTGTAATTGTATGAAGTTTTTAAAATATTTTATTATATTGTATAAATATAAAATATATAAACATACATATTTCCTCTGTTATCTAAAAATAATTTAAGGAATTAATTCTCATACACGATATACCTTAGTGTTGGAAGCCCAGCTACTTATATTTTTTTGGGAAGGAATAATCTTATTAACCGCTTGGTTACTAAAGTCTTAAAAATAAAAGAAGATGTGTAATACAAGATTCGATAAAACTACCAACTTACTTCTTTAGAAAGTAAATTAGGAGAATAACACCACACAATTAATAGAATAAGTAATATACAGGATGCCGGGGAAAACGCGTAAAAATAATTTAGGTGTAGAAAACAGAGTAAAGAAAGTGGACACTTTAGCAATATAAGAAAATAGATTCTGAGGCGTTGCTGTGTTACTGTAGGAATACAATGAGATTCAAATGTGTATATGGAAGATTTTTTTTTTTTTTTGAGTAGTGTTTAACGCCCGTTTTTACTACAGAGGCACCACAGGCGGGTATATGGAAGATCAACAGAACGAAAACACAATACCTTAAATTTTTATCTTGTCAAATATTTTCAGTACATTGCATGCCGTAATAAACTAATTAAAGTTAAAGTACAGTTATTCCTCACAAAAATATCTACTGTAGTTTTCATAACGCCTTACCACAAAGACCTGTACAATGAGTGAAGTGCGTGATTTTAAGTTAAAGTACCGCCGGCGCCAAGGACAAAGCCTGGCCATAACGCACATCATATCGCAACGTAGCTATGACGTTAATCCTTGTCAATGTCTGTAGCTCCATATTGAAGCGTCGAGCGCATTTATTGTCATTCTGAAAATAGTATCAAGTCCCTTATCTACTTCTAAATTTGTTATACATTTTTTTTCCTCAACCTGCATATTCAGTTTAGAAACATAGTATGGGTACAATGCAATCGTAAAGTGAACGACTAAATGAGTGCATGATGAGAATGCACTGAACATTCTCGAACAGAAATCGTGTAGTTAGCGGGTAAATGTCTAAACAAAAGAGGGCTGGGACTGTCAGTAGACTCAAACTTTTTTGGAATGCCTGTAAGTTTTAAATGAATTAAAATTGCCTAAGATAACCAGGACCGAAAGGAAATTTCCGCACATTCAGACAAATGAAGAATTTCAAAAAGTGGTTATTTCCGTAGGAATAAAACTGCATATTGAACCTGTTCCTCTAAAATTGGAACACTGAGGTTTAATTTTTAATTTTTTTTTTTAATAGTGCTTAACGCCCGTTTTTACTACTGAGGCACCACAGGCGGTTCTGAAGTTTACTGCTGAGCTATCATCAATTAATGAACACCTACAATCTAACATAAAAGCAAACACAAGTATTATTATGTTATTTCCTCTGATTGAAAACACCCTTTTAAGATTTATATTAACGCAGTGCTACTCACATTGAATTATATTCTATAAAATTATTTCAATATAATTAGCTTCACTGTCACACGCCCTTTGTAAATTTTATGTCTCGTTAATATTGGTTTTATACTCGTTTGAAAATATTCTATCATGTTATAAAAACAAATAAGTGATATGTGATTTAAAGTAATAAAAACGAAAATTGCAACCTCCAGTTCCGAAAACATTTCTGCGTAAAAAGAAAGTTAAACTTATGCAAAACTTCAATTCTTATATTAAAACTTGTCTCGCTCCTTATAAAGAATCTATTTTCAAATCCTTCTTTAGCACTAATTGTTGTGTAATCTTCTAAATATATTCCAGTCTATTAATGTACCCCTCAATTTTCATTTCTGTAATGTAATATTTTCAGCACTTGTCAACTCGTTTTACGTATTTATTTAAGTTTTTCTAGGAGAACTGTTAAACAATGAAAGGATTTATTCTCGCATTTAACAATATATATATTCCGGTATAATATGTGATATATCGTGCTTTGTTTGTGTTTTCACCCAGGATGTCCAAGAGAAAGAAGTTTACTTAAACTTAAATGCAATAAAAGTAAAAAGTAAATAGCATTGGGTCATATCTTCACTGCATTTATTCCGACATAGAAAATAAAAATGTTCTTATGTATAAGCAATAGAATACATGGGGTTAACATAATTACTCACCTTATATTATATCTGCTTTCCCCCTCTATTTTGAAGGACAAATCAGTTTCTTTTGTGCCCTACTATTAGGTAGTTTCAACATGCCACATTAGTACAATATTCTTCTGATATGCATACTTTTTAGTACAGAGAGTGTAAGGAAAACAAACTTACAAGTAGAAAGGGCGTTTGACACTAAGCATTCTGAGAGCAGGAACGAATGGTCCCAGACCCTTCAATGGAGTTACAGGAATCGACATGGGTCAACATCATAGCTACAATTGTTTTTTTTTCTTTTTTTTTTTCATTGACGATGCCAGAAAGTTGTGTTGTGGGTCTCGATGAGCTTATCTCATTCAGGTAAGGAAACAGAGGAGTGTTGTACATTAGGTGCTGTTCATTTATGCTGGTATGACAACGTTTACCATTTTAATTGTAACCGCAACGCACCATGTTATCCGCTCTCCTCCCGCAAAACGTGCTTGTTATGATTCCCACCATTTTTCAACTCATACCATGCGTTGCGATACGACATGTTTTCATAACCAGTCAAATGTAAACCAATGTCCCAGAAGCAGAGCATTAGGTAGACTGCACCCCATTGTAACTACAAGTCACACATTGTCACTCAGTGTGCAGGTCTTCGTGAAAGTGGTAAGACGTCCTTTAAACTGCAGTAATACAGTAGGAACTGTACTATTGTTGTTTGAGGAGTGATATAACTTATCGTTTCACGATGAAGGGCTGGGTTACATTTACCTGGCGTATTGCACATCAGACGATAATGTATCGAGGCTGATTTTGAACATTTACACATAACAGCATGTGAAACAATAAAGTACTGCTCTGTATTTGATATAGTAAATTATTTGTTTAAGGAAGTTATTAATATTTTCCCAGCAGCTTAGGAGTTAATGCCTGTTTTTTTTATTGGTTTATTTATGGACGCTTTTTAACATCTCAGGTCATCAGCGTCCCATTCAATTCAGGGCGTGAAACGGCCGACTAATTTTGCTCAGAGGCCTCTCTTTCAGGCTTGAGGTTCTTTATCGTGCCGTAAATGTACGACACGGGACCCACGGCTTTACTTTCCTTCCGAAGGAAGCCATACTTAGGAATTTTAGGCCCCGAAAAAATCCATCGGTCCCGCGATCTTGGGTTTAGGAGGCAAGTATGGTAACGTTAATGCCTGTAACACCATTACGAAGCGTCCGAGATTAATTGTTCCCATTCTTGAGGTACGTATTCTTCGATCGTCCTTTCTGCTCATAAACTCTATCTACGTATTTTTCCGCACCATAGTCAGGCAGAATCATTTGTTACCAACAAAGGAAAATTCCGTAAGAATTTATGGAAAAAGAACAAGTATAAAGTTAAGAATAAAATTTTTGTAAATCTTTTTGTTACATTTTTCAACATCACCTTCAAAACTCTGAATGCATTAGGCTTAAAAGTAAACCTGCAGCTCATAAAGAAAATATCAAAGAGTTGAAATTATTACAAATTAGGGCCTATACATTGAAACCAATACACATTTCTTTAAGAGTTAAACGTCCCGCTATTTTCTAAATTCATTCGAGACAATGAATGAAATAAATAAATTGATGGCGCAAAGGAGTCCTGAACCCTTAGCGCACAAAGTTATCTGTGTCCAGTTTTTTAGGGTAAGAGAAAACTCCGGAAAATTTCTTACCCTGGCAACATGTGTCGAATACAAGCTCGCCAGAGACATTAACATGTAAGTAATGATGATGGACGACAATTATTTTAAAGTTATATATAGAAATTGTTCTTTCACACTAGCCGTGTATAGGACAGTAGGTAATGAAGAGTCATTTTTGAAAATTTCATATCACTGTTGGGATTCGAACCACAGATTTTCAGCTTTTAGAGCTGATGCTCTACCAACTGAGCTAACGTGTCCTCCTGCAAGCACGGAACCATGAATGTGATTTTAATTGCAATTTTTTTCTGTCCTACACACGGCTAATGTGAAGGAACTAATTCTATATACAAATTGGTTGGTTAAACTGAAAGCTTGGGTCTCAAGTACCGTGGAGAATTACGAGTCGTCTCTTATGGAAATAATGTCTCATGTAGTAGAGAAACCTGTGGGAAATCTCCGGAATATATTAGTTGAGATGAGAGAAATTCACGGTTCTGAGCTTGAAACAGGACTCGGTAGCTCAGGGTAGAGCGTTAGCTCGGAAGGCTGAAGATCCGTAGTTCGAATCCCGTCCGTGATTCGAATGTTTCAATTCTGACTTTTCATTTCTATCTTAGAGTTTCTGAATATAAACTAGTGAAAGCGACATATTTGATTTGGTAGAAAATTCTTGCATCACATAATATCGCGGCAGAATGAAAAAGTAATTCGCTTCCAGATCTAGTGTAACTTCGAATAATGTCGGTGGCGTTCTCTTGGTAATGTTGCATTCAAAGTAGAGCGGATTTCAGATAGTAGAACTATGACGATGAGGTGCATTAACCATCACATTTCTTAGTGTAAGGTAGGGCAATGATATTTAGCTACAATAAAAATTCAGGTGGAGGTACACAGAGTGGTACAAACAAATAACAATAATAAATCCGATATCATCCTTTAAGATTGAACGTTCATCCTCCGTTTCCGACCGCATTTTCAGAATGTGCTGCTTCTTAGTTGCTAAATATTAGTTTTTTTTTTATTGATTTATTTATGGACCCTCTTTAACATCTCAGGTCATCAGCGTCCCATTCAAATCAGGGCGTGAAAATCAGAGGCCTCTCTTTCAGAGCTTGAGGTTCTTTTTCGTGCCGCAAATGTACGACACGTGACCCAGGGCTTTACTTCCCTTCCGAAGGAAGCCATACTTAGGATTTTTACGCCCGAAAAAATCCATCGGTCCTGGCCGGGTTCGAACCCGCGTTTTGTGTTTAGGGGCAATTATGGTAACCACTACACCACCAGGACCGACGCCTAATATTAGTGATGCTTCCCTCACTTTCACCATGAATTAAATTTTCACTGTTGTTACTGTCACTATTTAAATGTATGCAACATAGCTATCATGTTGATCCAAATCAATGTCTTTAGCTCCATATTTTGAATAAACAGAGAGTGCATATTATTATTATTATTATTATTATTATTATTATTATTATTATTATTATTAAGTGCTAATATAACAGATGTAAAAATTTCGTTTTATGTTATGTTATGTCATAATGTTTTTATTACTGTTCAATTGTAAAGCATCGGCAAGATAAGAGGTGAATTTCTTATCTAATTATTCATAATTGTTATTGTATGATTTATTTTTAATTTTTTCCAAATATTCTTATCTCCCTGCAGTGCTATGATAATAATTATCTTTCTTTTGGAAACTACAAGGATGTAAAAAAAAAAAAAAAAAGAAATATTAATAATATTAGAACATAATAAGTTAACCCTATCATTCTATTGATTAAACCAATTTCACCTAATAAATTCAGAGAAGGAGGAGCAGCTGTATTACAAGACAATAACAAAAACCACCGTAAAGATATTCTATAAATTCTCTTTATAAATGAATTAGAAAATTTTCTTAAAGTTTGAATATTTGATTCTAAATCTGATTATTAAAAGAATCACCAGTCTCCTTTTCAGACTTAGTTTTGTCTTTTGGAAACAGATGAGGCAGGACACCAACTTGTTTGCGGTCGTGTAATGCTCTTTCGCACACACGCACACTACTATTTATTTATTTATTTATTTTGGTTTATTAACAGAAGCTCTTCAAAGTCTCTTACGCTGATGACCTGAGATGTTAAAGAGTGTCCATAAATAAATAAAAAATTTAAAGTCTCAGACCATCAGCGCCCCATTCAATTCAAGGCGTGAATCGGCCGACACTTATAGCAATTACATAAAAGTTAATAAAATTCTTAAAAAGCAACGAGTACTGTAAAGCCATTAAGCCATTAAGCCTTTCAGGGTTAGGAAAATCTCTGGGAAACTTACCTTACGGAATCGAACCCGGGACCGACAACTCAGTGAAGCCTTGAGACTTGCTGCAGGTGGTTTTTCACAATTATCCGTGATCATTTGCATATGACACGGGTTTGTGAAGGATGTCGTGTCTCTCGACTCCAGAAGAAACGGTTGTTCAAATTGACACATGAGGTGCTGCGTCTGTTTACTGATGAAGGTGATGCAATTATAAACGGTGACGTGTCCCAGAGGGGAAACAAGTCAGCGCTGTATTAATAAAAAGTAAATAAAATAAAATAATAGCAAAAGTTGTTCCATCTGCCGGAAAGGTTATGGTGATTGCCTTCTTTGACTATCGTCAGGGAATGGTTAGCTGACATCAAGTTCTCCCACACACTGCACTTACAGGAGAGTGCTACAGGTCAGTTCTGAAGCTCTTAGGCACAACATTGCAGACAAATGAACAGAGTTTCATCATGATAGTGTGAGGCGAATACTTTGATGGAGTATTTGACTGGGTGTGTTAAACGCCATGTACCACATTCAATACAGCTCTGATCTAGACCCACGTGACGGTTTTATTCCCCTCATTGAAATAAAACTAGGTAGGATTTCAGGATTCAAATGCAGAGATAAAAGGATCTGAGATGATTCTCAAGGGCATTGTAAAGAAGATAGGTTTACGCCGTGTACATGAGGACTGGATTTTTTTTTTTTGATTGATTTATTTAAGGACGCTCTTTAACAGCTCAGGTCATCAGCGTCCCATTCAACTCAGGGCGTGAAACGGCCGACAAATTTTGCTCAGAGGCCTCTCTTTCAGGCTTGAGGTTCTTTTTCGTGCCGCAAATGTACGACACGGGACCCACGGCTTTACTTCCCTTCCGAAGGAAGCCATACTTAGGATTTTTACGCCCGAAAAAATCCATCGGTCCTGGCCGGGTTCGAACCCGCGTTTTGAGTATAGGAGGCAAGTATGGTAACCACTACACCACCAGGACCGACATGAGGACTGGAAAAACCTTGTACTAAGTGTATTTTAATGAAGGAGGAAGTACTTTGAAAACTACTTTGTGGAGATTGAACCAGAGTAATAAATAGTGCATGAAAAAAAATGTTGTTTTGGTCTGTCTTGAACAGGTGTAGTATATGTGTTTCCTAATATCATTGCCTCAGTTCCCCACACTTTCACCAGGCAAAACTTACAGAAAAGATCACTGTAAGCTACATAAAATGCATTTACCCCCAAAATATTAATGTTACTTTATTTCCGTTTTGCCATTCTAAAGAAAACAGTACGAACGTAACCTTCCTCTCTTAGGCTGCGTTAGCTTCTGAATGACCTGTAGGCCTCAATCACTGTGTGCTCTGTGACAGGGCTACATTGCAACTCTGTAAACATCGGACATAGTGTTGCGCCTTACTGACTTTTAGAGATGCTTTTTACTAAGTGTAGTCAGTACGACGTAATTGCTACGTGAAATTACAAATTTGGGCTAATGAGAAGCATAGGACATGTCATTACAATAAATAAGGCTTCCTGGAAGTCACCTACCAACTCCGAACAGCCAAATTCTACCCATAATTGTAACATAGGAATATAAAATAAGTTATTTCCTGTGTGTGATATTTCTCAAGATACATTGCAAATAATATTAACCAATAAGAAACCGGAATTAACGTTAGTACCAATCAAGACTCTTGAGAAGTGTGCCATTTTTAGGGGAAATGTGAAGGTAAAGTAGACCTGAGGATTAATCTTTGTTAACATAACACGTTCCCACACCTTGGTAAATGTGCACTGTAATTATGAGAATGCGGCGGAGTGAATCTCAGCTCTGTTTATATAATACGTTTGCCAACCCTAGGCTAAAGTAAGAAAAACATTATTCAAGAAAATGAAATGAACTATACACATTACACACATATTGTATATCATTATTATGCTTATTATCATTAATTTTAATTCAACTTTTATTGAGCAATAATGAATAAAAATAATTATTTGAACCCACTGAATATGTTGATACAGACATGAAAAACAAATTTTATAGGAGAGCAAAAATAGTTTCAAGTGATCTTGTAAATCAGTTGCACGCACGCACGCACACACACGCATATATATATAAATTAACAGTAATAATAAAAGTAGAAAAGGATAAAACACTGAGATAAAGTCACACTTGAAATTGCAATATCCTTTTTTACTTTTATTATTACTGTTAATTTGTTACATTGTTAATAGTGTTAATTTATTTTTATTATATATATATAATATTAATGAAAAATAAAAATAAAGAAACACTATTAATAATGTAACACATTAACACTAATAATAAAAGTAGATAAAGATAAAACACAGAGAAAGAGTCACACTTGAAATTGCTATATTTCGAACTACTGCGAGTTCTTCAATGGCAAGAAGCTAGACAATTGAAAGTGATAAAAGTAAATATTGAGTATCGAAGGTAACGTTATGCATGGAAACAGATGAAACTAGAAATGAGAGTGTGGGAAGAAAAAAACTAATATGTAAGATTTAAACCAGGTGGTATACGCGCTTTATGTAAAAATATAGCTGCCATTTCTCTATCTCTGAGTAAACTTTCACAGCATTGTGTAGGTAACGCATCAATAAGAGTTAGACTAAAAACATCATCAAAATCCTTACAGTGAGATAAGGCATGTTGGGCAACCGGCAAGGGAGACTTGGTTTTAACAGAACGTCTATGATTGTTCATGCGTGTTTTATCTTTATCTACTTTTATTGTTAATGTTAATATATATATATATATATATATATATATATAGTTATAACCCTGTGGTACTATGGTTTTGGCTTATTTGTTCAAATTATTTGGTTATTAACATTGCTATAATTATATACGTTTCAATTTAAGTGCATAGAGTGGAACAAATTTCACAACACGTATTTAAATGCTCATGTTATTCTTTTGTACTTAATGTTATACTTATTAAATGTTACACTTATTAAATGTGTAATATACAAGACAATGTGACTTTTCTTAGTGTCATCCTAAATTTCCTGTAAATTAGAATCTGCTCATGGATTATTTGCTACAGGTAAAGTCTTATAGAAAGCATTGGAAAAAAAAAAAACTCTATTTTCTTTTCTGAAATAATAGATACTGGTCCGTCATGTATCCTAGGCAAAATTATCACTGCACGTACAGTTTCTCCACTGAGGTATAAATTAAGTGCACTAATCCTGAATCAAAAATATTCTGAATATATCGCAACTATTATACACATGTCATAAATTTTTTTCTTTCCGTTAGAGACAGCTTTATCATACGCACATGCTAACATCTGTCACCAATAAGCAACATTTTGCTAGCACAGCCTGTGCAGGAATGCGCGGATGCAAGCAATTACCTCGCATCATAACGGTTCTTTTGCTGGAGTTCCTTGAAGGCGGAGCGGTGAATGCCGACAGGTACTGAACCGCATTGACAACCTTCATTCGGCGAAAGAGGCGTCCTCCGGTCTCGTGTTTTGTTTCTGCATAAAAACTTCAAATCCGTGCAGCAGATCTACTGGAGACCACCCATTAGGTCTTGTTCTTGCACTCAGATCCACTTGTTCACAATTTTAAAGATGCTGGTTACACCGGCAATGAACATGTGGAAGAAGTCGTTTCAAACTTTGTTGAAGCGCTCGAACTTTTACTAAATTTTTTCTTCCAGAAGCTATAAGCATATGTTGGAAATGCAACGTCCTATTAACGGCACCCGGAAGTGATTTTCTTTTGTTTTCAGATTAAAAGTATATAAAATTCAATTTTTCCACATCTACCTACGGTAGGTCATTGAAAATTATACTATTTATGTAACAGAACCATTTTATTATGTACACATAGTTATTAAGTTTCTAATTATACTTATTTATATAATATTTAAGTACAGCAAGTAAACATGAAAATGCATACCAGCATATATTGGAACACATTTCTCAATCAATTTTATATTATGATGGGAATTTTACATAATGTTTCTGTAAAAGCCAGTTAAAGTGTTTATTAACATGGGTGTAAATTTCAAAATAAAAAATAACATAATGCATATTTTCTAATAATTAAATTTTAATTGAAACAACCTGCATGTTACATCAACATTTAACCGGATGTTTGGAACTCTAATAAACGGATGTGATATCAAAAAAAAAAAAAAAAAAAAAAAAAAAAAAAAAAAAAAAAAAACCCTCTTATATGGTTCTTTATGAGTTGAGTTCCTAAAGATGTAAAATAATATACTTAAAATATATCTTTATATAATATATATTTAAAGTCATCTTTTCAGGCATTTAATAGACCAAAATTGAAAATATCAACCCAAAGCTACTAGTCAAACATTTGTGGATTTTAAAGGCAAAAAAGAAGAAAAAAAAAGGATATTTCCAACCCAAATAACTTCTTGGTGACTTTAATATTTTAGTTTGTCTTAGAAATAAAACCTCTACTGAGTGAAATAACAGATATTGGGTAATCATGTGCAACGCTTGATCGAAAAACGACCCATATTTTGTTCTCTATCACAGTATAAAATGTTTAGTAATCCACCCGCGTTATTTATGATATTAGGTAAACTGGATATGCCATTAATCTTATTTATACTATAAGAAAATTATAAATATTTTTAAAAGTAAAGGAATTATTAATAATCCATGATTTTCATACAGATGGCTCTGTTCCACAAAAGTATGGTGTAATACTTTACAAGTGTACAGACTTGTAAAGTATTCTGTTCTGTAAAGCCTTCTGCTACACTTGTAATTTTCAACTTCATACTTACAAATGTACAAATTTTTTCGTGGTTCAGTTCCACGGAAGTATTAGTATTATTCGAGAACGTGTAATTTGTACAAATTTCTGTACAAGAGTAGGAATATTGGTAGCTTCAAATACTGGTACAAGTTTGAAAATATTTTTAATAATTTTGGGGAATCAGTTGATCTAAATATGCAAAGAATTAGTAAAAGTGATGATAACGATGAAAATAGGATTATGTATAAAGAAATATTAATTCAATGTTTGGATTTAATGAAAAAGTTTGTTTAAGGGCAATTAATCTTTGATTGATATTAACCTTTCCTGTTTCAAACGCATATTTAAGTCCAGCATCATAGTTTATGTTTTTTTAAGGTTCTTGTTACATGACACGAAAATACTTTCTTTCTATTCCCCTATTTTCAATATTTTTTCCCTTAATGAAAACATGATACCGAAAATACAAACAAATTTATATAAATATAAGTGATCAAATGGACTATTAATTAAATGATGGAGCACAATCGGGAAACTGTATTCTTCTGCCATCTCTGGACAACTGAAATTGATGCTGCTATGTATGCTATGTATGCGATCGTCGTCTCAAAGTGAACTATTATGATTGAATGTTCATGAATAACAATGATTTGTGTTGCACATAAAAAATGGGAATTTATTACTAAGGAGTGGACATAGTCTAATTCAAGGTATGGAGACGTGTGGTAAACAGCTGTGCCTCCTTCTTTCTCCATCTTGCGCTTATATGACTTAACTTGTAACTTTTTCTGATACTTTACAAGTGTTGTACTTTCTTTCGTGGAACAGAAAGTTACAATACCATACTTTACAAGACATGTAATAATACACTTGTAATGTATTATTTTGTGGAATAGGCCCAGGCCACCTATGTCTCTTATTATGTAAACATAAGAAGGGTGACTTTGCTGTTTTGCAATGCAGAGTTAACATTGAAAGAAGCGTCGAGGCGGTCTCTTATAACTTCATTTGAGGTTACGTCTCGATACTGTTCAATACCCGCGATCCTTAAGAGGTTTTGATATCGAACGATACCCTTATTAGTGAGCTCAATACTTTTTCCATACTTTTGTTAATACAAACTTTTTATTTAATTTTGTTGCATAGCATATTTTAAAGAGGTCACAAGAAACACGTGTCTCATTTATTAGTTTCTAAATAGTAGGTAGCAGATAACAAGAAATTGGGTGCGCTTCTAAGTCGACCGTAGCCACCCCCTTCCTTATGTTTCTGCAGATAGTCTGGCGAGAGTGTGTCTGAGCTATACATTTCTTAATGCATCAGGTGCCATGATAACAAAATGAACTGAATTACAGATTGAACTACATTGTTTTGAAAGTGATTTTCTATTAATTTCTAGTACGCTTTTAAATGTTCGTGGATATAGAAAAAACACATTCTACCTACAAATTCAATCTGACCAACAATAAACAGTCTAACAAATAGCTCATATTTTAACAATATGGCACTTTATTTGCATGAATTCTGATTTTACGTTACTGCCTAGTTGACAAATAAGAATCAGTATTAAACGCTGACGCTCTGTCCAACTGAGCTATCGTGTCCTTCAAGTATTGAACCATGATTCTCTCTCATCTGATTCTATATATCCCGGAGACCTACCTAAGATTTTTCTACTATGAGAGATTTAATCCTTAAGAGACGATTCATAATACTACGAGGCTTTTTATCCAAGCTGCCAGTTTAACCACCAACTGATTAGGGGTTAATTTATTTATAGAATTATTTTTTTCACTAGGGCGTATAGGACTTCAGTTGGAAAGAAAGAATTATATTTGGAAAGGATTGTGGTTAACTCTGAGGGAGAACACGCGAGCTCAGTAGGCTATAATATTACGTAAGGCTGAAGATACGTGTGGTTAGAACTTGGCAACAACTTCCACAATGACCCGAATTTTTCAAGTCTGATTCCTCCTTTCCAACTATGTCCTACACATGGTAGTGTGAAAGAACTATTTCTATAAATACCTAGTTGGTATTTTCAAGTCACTTGTCATTTTAAATGACCGAGGACCATGATTTTTGTGGTTTACCTTTTCCAGGTAATAATAAAAATGTTCTGAACAATTTTCAATTATTAGCTCCCGTGAGTGGTAACGGCTCTATTTGCAGCATTTTTAACAATAGTTGTTTCGCGAAGTGGAAAATCTTCTAACAGGGGAAATAACTTAAAGGTTTTAAATGTTTCGTAATGATTAATACATTGTTCGATACATTAATGCTATTACTATGATAATTATAAATGTATTTTACTTGGTAGAAATATAAAACTATCGAGACTAAACACGCATTGGTATCAAGGTATCGAGAAAAACTTGGTATCGAACCATCTTTAAAACAGATAGTATGATGTGTTCATCCTGGTGTTCGGTGATAACTGACATAACTAAACTCCTATCGGCAGTCAGTCCTAGACACATGGTAGGAATGTGTTAAGCACATAAAATCACAAAGAAAATAGCACGAATTTTTTTATGAAAAATAGGTAACAGTGCAGCGACGGATCGAGGCCTGGTAACAAAAGGTAAAGAGAGCAGGATAACAATCGACATCTAAAATCAACTATGTCCGAGGTGCCTTGGTAGAAGATTCGTGGAAGTCTCAGAGATAAATAAAACTGCATATTAGGAATTGCACTTGAAGGTTACAGCCGCTCAAAAGCGACTTAATGATTCGGGGCTGTACAGCTGTCAGACTGACAAGAAGCCCCACACTGAGAACAATTGGTAGGTTTGACTCTCTAGGAACTATCAACTCCTGTTTTTTGTGAGGTCACTATTTGGGTTAGACCTAGACGGCCGTTGTCTTTGCATCACGATGATTTCCAGTGAATGTTTTACCAGCTTGATTTGCTCGGGAAAGCTCATTTGCGGGAGGTTTGATTGGGTCAACGCGATTGAATCCCAATCAATTGGTGGAGAGTTCTCCAAAGATGAGCTCCAAGGAATACGTAACGATTCTGATCCCAAGCGGCAAATGGTTCACAGAAGTTCTATCCACAACCCCAGGAGTACTCAATACTCTGACATTGCTCCTCTACAATGTAGACACAGGTAGTACCTGGTAGAGAGATGTGGCTGCTCTCTATTCTTGTTTGGGATGATTTACGCCCTGAACCGGAGTTTTTTAGCATCTAATCCAATCTGTGCCCCATCACCTTTAACCATGTGATTGACTGAAACGGGTTTTGGACATATCTACTATTAGATATTCTCCTTTCTTATTTGTTCTTATATCTTCAATTCAGTTTTATTTCCAGCTTTATTTAATAGTAAGAATGATATTATCACTTAAATGAATACCTTGTGTCATTTTGTATGCTTTTATGGTAAATAATTCCTTATGTTTGTTCCAGGATTGTTGAATGTAAGTAAGTGATATAATTGTATGTTCTACTCTGACATAAATATATAATTGCAAGGAACAGGTTTATGTTGTTATTTAATGTTATAGAATATACATACAATTTCCTTGCAGGTATCTGAAAAAAGTCAATACGCCATTCCACCGTTGTTTCCATTTTAAGCAAGCAGAAGTTGCCCAACTTTGACACGTGAATGGTATGAACTCAGTGCTTCTGATTACATTACCCGTTAATAAACGTGCCTGTTGTACGTAGTCTTGTTCATTATTGTTTCAGAATTGGTTATTGGCATAATATCCAGTTATCTTAGAATTATAGCAGTCGAACCAAAATCTCCCATTGTTTGTCTATGTCAATGATATACTTAAACAATAGCGATTACGATATCATAGCAAAAGTGTCACGAGTGTGTGCATAGACGAACCTTAAACGGCATAATAAATTACAGGAAAACAACTTACCTTTCTGAAATTCAGACAAGACTCTTGTCTGGATTCTGTAAACAACTTTAAAATACCGAGTGAACTTAAATTAAATCAAAGGTCCTGGTAAACAGCTTTGGTACTTACATTCAAAAATATCTCGTTCAGAATTTGGATGACATACAAACCTATACCAGTACTTTTATACTCTACTCTCGGGCGCACAGTGTAATTTAAAATTATTTTAAGGTGATAAACAATGCCGTGTATACCTTTAACGTTGCTGTAACGAGATAAGAGCAAATATTTATTTTACGGATCCATTTAGGAATAACTATAAAATTGTATGTTTTCCTGATTCCCGAGCCTTCCTATATAGAGAGAGTTCAGCTTATGTGTATAAAATTTGAAATTTTACAGAAACAGGAGGATAATGTTAAAGACTATGCGGTAGCATTATAACACCATGGTGGCGCTAAAATTCTACACATATTTTAGGTTATTCACGACACTTTTATTAGTTGTATTTGTTTAATAGCATTCCTTACCTTTTGATATACTAATTGTATATGAATAAAATGCCAGAAATAGCAATATTTTTTTAAAGGACGAAATTCTGAACACATTTACCTAGTCCATTAATTTTTTTCATTTCTAAAAAAAAAAAAATTAAGTAATAACTAATATCGAGTAAACAGTTATCATTTTAACAGAAACTCAAATTTAGCTGGATATTGTTTATTTTGATTGTTTACTGTTAACTTTGAAAAAATACTTCTTAATTCTCTGTATTAGAAATGAACTGGCATTAAATGGTTCAACCGTTCTTAATAACGCTAATATGTAAACTTTTCAGAGCTGTATTTGATATCATCTATGTTATTATGCTGTTGTCTGCTGAAGGTATTAAAGTTTTATTTTGCCGTAATTTATTTGCCTATATGCAGCTTATTTTCAGATCTATAACAAATTAAGTATTAAGGTGGAATTATTTGTGCAGATTACCTTAAGATTATGTGCGGGAAGATTATGCACACATTTTGTTAGGTTAAGTTGTGTAACATTGCTAAGATGCCTCTTCAGTATAGCAATATGGAAGCATTGAGACGTTAAACAGTGTATTGATCATGTGCAGAAATAATATTAAATAAATCTGGACCGGATTTCAAAAACATTTACATCACACACACACACACGCGCGCGTATTTAAGAACATGCTACCAAAAATAAACTTAAGAACCATTTTAAGTATAACCTCCCTAATGTCAAACTATTGTTTCAGAATATTGCATTTGAAAAGCCCAGGAACAAAAGTGAAAAACATTATTGCACGTATCTTCACCAAAGCTCACAAAACGTGCATTCTCTTTCTTGTACAGTCTGTTTATGTTGTGAAACTCTACATTTATTATTTTTAGCTTGTTGTGTACCTTTAATATTAATAACATGGAACAACCGTATTTCCTTATGTCGATTTCCTGTTACTTTCTTTCTTTGTTATAACTGATATTCGAGAAGCTTGTGTATTTACAAATAATGGTACTTTAGGTTAAGTTCTTTGAACTACAATGAAATAGTAAACTCTTCAAATGAGTCGTTCTGAGCATTGATGATGAAAATTCATATCTCTCAGCTATTTTTTCAAGTACGACAACAGATAGTGCTCTGATGGTGCAATAGATGGCATATTAAGTATCAATTAGGATATGAATTTATATGTGTTAGGTGTTGCAATAATCAATATGTTGGTGTGGGTGAAACGGCATTTTTTCCTCATTAAATATGTCAAATTTGTTTGTTCTCTTAAATGTTGCAATAAGTCTGCATAAAACTTGCCGTTTATCCTTTTTCGCTTTTCAAAATAGTGTTGAAAATAATACTTAAGAGTGCCCCCAAAATTGAACCGTAAATTTTGAACCCTTGAAATGACTTTTGCCTTCTTTGATAGCGGTATGTCGATATGCTTTCATCGCATCTTGTTTACTTGCAGGAGCGTAATATTCAGAGTTGGGATTTTATGTACTCACATATTTTAATGCTGCATATTTATGCACAAAGAAAACCCAAATGTTTACAGAAACAAGGATAAATTTCCATCATTTTCATTTCATGCATGTGTAAATGTGTATGGTGTATATATTTCACACCATACGACATAACTTGACACGTTTTATTATGATTAATAATAATAATAATAACAACAATACAGAATTTTATCTATTTTATATAAACTTACATATTTTACACCGTATTAAAATTGTTTCATATTTTAAAGTTATTATGTTTACATTCAAAGCGAAATTATAGGAGTGCGTTGTCACCAAAAATACTCGGTTCAAATATTTTCCTTTATTGTTCTTGAAACGTATATCAGAATGTGTAACAGTGTTGTTAAGGATGGTATCAGTAGTGTGTTCATTATCGTCCTAGAATATTTTAATATCTTCATCATGTACAATGCTGCAGGCAACCAGTAGATACTTGCATCCCTGCTTCCACAACATGTTGGTAAAACTATACAATCTTGGATTAAATATCTGCAGCAAGCACTTCGAAACTGTGAAGTTAGATGAACCTTTTTTTCAGAATCTGCAGAGTTTGTGAGTGAATCCTTGTCGACATTGACACGTTTCAAAGTTTCATATGACCATCACATGTCATTTCAGTTGCCATCTCGACATTATCAAAAAAACTGGACACTTTAGATATGCTTCTTCAAGAAGTCATGAGAATAATGGAAGATGCAATTTAGAAGGTTAGTGTTGTACCAAATGAAGTGAGTGGTGTAGTTTATTAAAATATGAGCTATGCTTAAAGTGAATACAAGACATTAAAAATGACTTTCTTTGTGCCTCATATTTAACGATGAAACTGTAGCATATTATTTCTAGCACAGTTTCTCTATATTAAATACTCATGGTAACATCTTGTGATGTCGTGTGCTCTTGCTTTCTGTATACAAATGAATATCCAGGACACCGGAATATTTGTAAAATAATTGTTAATTAACTGTGCATCCCATTGCTACATGACGGTTTTATAACTCAATAATCATGATTTGACACCCTTTCGCTAATGCTAGTTCAAATTTTAGCCTTGAGAAGTTTTCTGGAAAAAAAAAACTTCAGGCAATGGCAATTGGAAGGTAATTTTACCGGAGAAGAGCGATTACAATATGAGCATTTTTTGATTGATTTATTTATGGACGCTCATTAACATCTCAGGTCATCAGCGTCCCATTCAACTCAGGACGTGAAACAGCCAAAAAATTTTGCTCAGAGGCCTCTCTTTCAGGTTTGAGGTTCTTCTTTATCGTGCCGTAAATGTACGACACGGGACCCACGGCTTTACTTCCCTTCCGAAGGAAGCCATACTTAGGATTTTTACGCCCGAAAAATTCATCGATCCTGGCCGGGAATCGAACCCGCGATCTTGGGTATAGGAGACAAATATGGTAACCACTACACCACCAGGACCGACGCAATATGAGCATGATTTATTTAGGAATCATACTTGTAAATACAATAGATTGAATAAATTTCATCTTGAAAATATCAAAAGTTACAAAACGCATAACTTTTGCAAAAAATACATGTTCTCAAAATTTTACACAATAAAAAAAAAATAAATTGAATAAATGATATTTTTATTCAACATTATATGAGCACAAGCATTCAATAAAAGCTCCCTCTTAAACAACGGATAAAAGGAGTTTGAATATTGCCTAAATGACAATTTAATTTTATTCATTAGCTTGCAAATTCAAGTTTTATATCCATTAAGAGCATTACAAAAGGTAACTTTACATTAATGTAGTAACACATACTTTACTACATTAAAATAAAATGGTTAAGATGCATGGTGTCTGGGTCACACGGCATACGCTTCGGAGAAGCCTCCGGGCCTAAATTTTGCAGAGAAGGCCGAGAGAAGTACCTTATAATACAGGTTGTCCTGGAGACGACTCTCCGTGTGAAAATAGGTGAGAGTTTACCTGCTTGTCAGAAGGATTAAGCCATAGCATGGTAGAACTGTCGATAGGCGAGGAACCAAAGTTGTCGAAACATTCTGACGTGGTCAGGTGAATCGATTAAGAGAAGGAAAGATATCGGGCCACACGGAAATGTGCGCAAAAACGGTACAGCATTGTAATATAAATCTATTCATATTTTACTACTTTTTGCATGTGTTCCGATGGTCGAAGTATGAGTAATTAGTAGATTACCGATTTTTTTAAATTTCATGTACGAATTTCTCAATTTTTCTAGTTGTAACTTAAACAAAATTAAAAAAAAAAAAATACATATTTTCTAAAAAATATAAACCTTTAATTAATAATAATATAAGTATTTAACGTAATTCTTCTTCCGGGCTGTTGTGCTGTGGTCTGCTGGATATGAGAATTCCAGGCGTTTTTTCCGCAACTACGGCGGACATCTTAAGTGGCGTGGACGAAATCTCCTGGAAGAGTTATGACTGCAACTGAACTGTAAAGCGTTGGCTCTCAGAGTCGCTATATTTATACTGTCAGTGCTCTCCACTGGTTGGTCCAGAACGGGCGGTGACCGGTCGGCTGGTGGAAGGAGCCTCGCCTCTCCTGTGCTGCTGCTCTCTTGTGATAGGCTCGCTATGTTTCCATGTGTCGTGTATTGTGCTTTGTTTTCAATTGCTGAATAGCAGTTGCTGTTTAGTTTGAGAGCTTCTTTTTTGTGGAAATTGTTGGGAAGTTTGTAAATTTCAAAAACTTCTCGCTGTAGTCTTGCATGGTTGTGTGTAATAGAAGAAAGGATGCCTAGTGTCCTAAAACTTGATGATATATTTCCCCTCCGCTTCGATGGCATATTCTGCTTTGTCCACACTACTGAAGATGTCCGCCATAGTTGGGACGAAACGTCTGGAATTCTCATTTCCAGCAGACCACGGTACTACAGCTCGGAAGATAATTGCAGCTACATCTATGACTCCGACCGTGAAAGCTTCTGTTCTCTCATAAGCATTTAATGTTATATATAAAAGTTTCAGTTTATCCACATATGAAACAACTTTTGGCATATTTATGTAAATTTTTCTGGTAATATCTTCTGTTATGAAGCACCGGCAAACATCTGGTTCACTACACTTTGTTGGTTTGCTCTAGTGTTAGCAAATATAGCAATCGTTTTCCTCACAATTTTCACACGACTCATTTTTCTAAACTTAACTCCTTAAGCTGTTCGACCATTTTGGTACTATACATTTCTCAAGCATTTATGCAGTTGTTACAATTTTTGGTGGAGCTCTGCGAGTTTTATCTTTGACGCTGCTTTTGTCGCGTTATATATATAGTGGATCGTTAAAAGAAAACTAAATTACAGCGACTATAGCTCATGCTTGGTTTTGGAAAAAAATACATCTAAAGAACTTTGTCTCTATATGAAGCACAGAATATTTTTGAAAGATTGCTAACTGTATCTTTTGTTTTTGTGTATTACTGGAGTTCTGTAATTATCTGTGAATATAATAAATAAATAAGTAAATAGATGCAATAAATGAAAAAAGTTGCTACCTTTCGTGAATGTAACTCTACTCAGACTTGTCCTCAATCTGTCGAGTTTCTAAAGTATTTGAAATTAATCGTAGTCTTAAGCACTCCAGACTTCCATTATCTTTGCAGGCGTTCTGGCGAATGGTGCAGGTGCTATAGTCTAGCGCGCTCTCTGATATATTTGGCGCTGAAATTTGTGTATCGTGTTCTTGTTTGTTATAGCTTTGCTGTTATTATTGTCACCTCGTTTTATTCCTGTTGTTAAGTATAACCACTGCTGTTATTACTTTGTTGATACCTTTTTATGTGCTTTTCTGTTGCTTGAAAATGCGTCCTCTTATCGTTTTTAGTGCTCTTGTATCCTGTTAGGGCGTTTTATGTATTCTACTCTACACTAAGCCATATATTATTGTCTCACCCGAAAGGCTAACGTTGGTATGATTTTGATTCTTGATCCCAATATCGCAGGTTTGTGTGTGTGTGTGTGTGTGTGTGTGTGTGTGTGTGTGTCCGTCACGACATTTACTGCGTTCTTAACGTATTCTAAAGCATTGCAGGTAATGTAAAGATATTTTCGTGGAAAACAACTTCAGGTTCGTCAAACCGAGTTTATTCTGAATAACTGGTGCTAGATAATAAAGCAAATGGGACAATAGTACATTCAATGAATCCTGGAGCTTATAATTTTTTGATTTGCCGAAGTTTGGAATGAACCTTGCTAGCGCCAATGACCACTAGAGTTATGTGCCCTAAAACAACAAGAAGCTATTTTTATCTAAATTTTGACATAGAGGAAGGAAGAGATGAATGAAATATACTGTTATATACATAAAATACCTAAAGTCAGTTAAAGATTGCGAGACGGCAATAATAATTAATCTTTATAAAAATAAAGACAGCAGAAAGAATTGTGAAAATAATAGAAGGATAGCCCTGGTTATTAAATGCTAACATTTTAAAGAATAGACTAACACCAAGGGGGCGCAGGAAGGGGCGCAGCTGCAAAGATGGCAATATTTAAAAAGAAAAAAAAAATTATGGAAAACAGTAGAGAATATAGCCAATCTTTATTTGTTGATGTAATTAAAGCCTATGATAGTGTAGATAATGAGAAATTGTGGGCTACTATAGAAAGTTGGAAAGATAATCCACTCTCATTAAGACAATTAAAAGCATTTAATTGTCTCAATTGTAGTACAATATACTACAGATTATAACGGCGGAAGGTACATTTTCATAACCGTTGTAAGTAAACATTGGATTACATCAGGGTTGCAGGTCATCCCCTTTATTGTCAAATATTTATTTTAATAAAATTATACAGTTCTGGCGATAAACTAATCCTAGATGAATAAAAATGAATAACAGAAAATATATAAAATACATAGCTTAGTGTGTTAATGGTCTCATTTCTGAGAATGACATACAAAGGGCTATCAAAACTCTTAATGGAATTTTGAAGATATGTAATATGGAAATATTTCCTGAAAGTGTATGGGATCACAAGGTAAAAAATGGAGAAGAATAAAAGCTGTTAAATGATAAAGTGATAGATCAGATATCAAGTTGTACTAAGGTGCCATGCATATAATGTAGTGAAAGCAGATATGGAAGAAAACACTTAAAATTGAATAAGTTAAATATATATACAAAATGGAGGGCAAAGTCAAACAGAAAATACACAATATTACAGCAAAACCAGCATTAACCTTTGGTAGCGAAACATGAACGTTAAGATAAGCAGATAAGGGGAGACTTGCAGTGGCGCAAAATTGCTCGCCACTTTTAGGAGTGACAATAAGAGATAGATAAAGGAGTCGTACGATTACAAAAATATCACAGGAAAGAAGAACATAACGAAGTGAGAGAATATAATAATAAATGAAGAAATCCCATGGAAAGATCGACTACCCAAACTACACTACAACTACAAACCCCATGGGAGAAGAGACCAGGGCAGGCCGAGATCAAAATGCCTTGGTCAATTATAGACATGTGTTTCCCAAATCTGTTTAGAAAGAACTAGAAAAAGAGCATTCTACAAATGGATGTTCTGCTAATGCAGAAGAAATCCATTTAATGTGTAAGGACGAGTATTTGCATTGTTATCATGCAGTCGTCTTCAAGAGCGAGAGATATTTCTCTCAGGTTGACGTTTGCCTCTAACACGAGTACTGGTGGTTAAATATTTCTATAAGAGGGTCTTCGCTGGAAACTTTGAGACAGTGCATGTAGGTAAGAAAAGCTACAAATAATATGTTACATAGTTGGTCATTGTTTGGGTGTGTTGAACTGAAATATGTTTTGGAGGTTGAAAGCTCGTTTCTACTTGATTCAAGTTGCCTGGATAGATAAATATTATGTAGCTCTGGGTAGCAAGAAACTTCGGAATCATTTGCATTTATAATTCATTCATTCATTCATTCATTCCATTAATGGCCGCTAAAATCTTGACAAATAAAGTGGAATTTTAAACAATGAAATGGAAATACAACTAGGTAAAAAGGGAGGGGGAGAGAAAATAAAAAAAAATTGTACATTTGAATGATAAAAATTTAAACCAAATTACAAACCATTAAAATAAACATTGCAACTTGTATTCTAATGGTATATGTTGATTTTGGATTGGATAGTAGAGACAAAAATTGACTTTTCGGTGCTAAAGGGCGTGCATATGCGTCTAATGGGGGCATGTTTGGGAGGTAGGGATAGGGTGCGGAAGGGTGCTGAGGCACGGATATTGTCGAATCCATAGAGCATCCCAACACAGACGAAGCCTTCCTTCCAAGGACTTCTCAGAAGGGCCGCTTCCACACCAAAAGCCGGTGCAGAAATCTTTTCAAAGCACAAGCCACCGCAAACAGCATCAGCCGGAATCGCCTGGCACTTTCGACCCTGAAACAAAACCAACGGAATGATTATGAAGAGTGGAAAACTGATGGAGATGAAACCCATCCGAGTACTCGCTTAAGCGACCAGGAGATGGCTGACCGCAAAGGATTTGAACCTGGGACTTTCAGAATGCGACTCCCAAGAGTTACCGCCTGAGCCACCCTGCTTGATTATGTTACTTTTAGCTATTATTATTATTATTATTATTATTATTATTATTATTATTATTATTATTATTATTATTATTATTATCATCATCATCGTCATCGTCATCATCATCATCATCATCGCCATCATCATCTCTTTGAAAGTCTTAAGGACATACTTTATATTAGAATGATGTAAACAGATAGACGCTGCTGCTTGCATAGAAATTTTCGATCACAAAATATTGTCTTCCTTTGGCGTTTGAGTGTGAAGTCGAACTAATAAACCATTATCTGTGACACTACATCTTCTTTATTATGCTACCAAAACTCTCTACAAGTGTTATGCAATGCAACGTGATGACTTGAAGTGATGTTTGCCAAAACAGTTTATAGCAAATTATCGGTTACGACAAGACTGCGTACATTCCAAGAACTTATATCAACTGAAAAAGCCTCCGAAGATTCTTGTTTCTCTATATCACTCTCCAAGATTACATTGACTGTTTTTTGTTAAGTAAAAACCATAATTTATTAACAATGTTTAGGAAGATGCATATGTGCTTGTATTGTAAATTATCTTTTAAACAAATCAAAGCCCCTTATTTGCGACTTGTAGACGAGTGTACACGCCTTGCAGCTAATCTAGCACCATAATACACGTCGATTGAAAAACACACTATAATCACTCATTAGAATTTTGCGATGAGCGTGACTTTTATGTTTAATGGATATGAATGATACGAGTAGGAAGCTCTGCTTGGATGACCAACAAAGTGAATATCACGTTACTGAAACCCGCTGTCATCTAGCGGTCACATTGTTAAACGCATCCAGAGCGCTGCTAGCCAGATAGGGAGGCGTTACGGGATGCAAGCGGAATGCTTTGCTTTGCTATCTCTCCCACTCTGGGCTATCTTTCTCTTTCTTCCTCTCCGGTTTCTGTTTTTGTTTCACAATGCAGCAGCCGAGCAGAACTTTTGGATACTTAGCTTCCACTAGGACGCTCTTTGTTGTATATTACGCTTTGCACGTATCTTTGTTCTAAGACTAAGTGTCGTGCATCTCACACGTGGAACATGCACAGAAGATTCCGATATATTTGTTAATTTTGGGAATTTAATAAAATAAAGGAATTAGAGTGTTTTTCAAATGGGAAAGGGGTTGACCTCCAGCCTCATGCTATGGTCAACTAACAGCTTGCAGTGTTGCCCTATTGTGTACTGCAGTTGTCGTGTAGCAATCCGAGAAGAGGATCACAATCTTAAGTGCCCCTAGCGCTTGGCTGCAAACTTTCTATATCACTTAAATTACAAATAGAGAGCATTTTTGTGGGCATGCACTCCAAACAAAATCTTTTTAGCTTCAGTAGATCCAAATTTATCACTGTTCTTATTTCACATATACAGTTGCTGACTATCCCAATATTATTGCTGATTTCCCAGTACATACATGACGATAATTAGTTCATATTACTGACGAAACGAATGCGCCGAGTCTTTGTAAATGTAAACACAGCAGTAGCAATGTGAGCAACATCTAATTATAATTCTTTCTTGGGACCTTAACATTCCACTCTAACAAATCTATCTTTCTTTCTGTTTACTCCTTAGTAAGTTCAGTTAATGGTAGCCAGTCTGACAAATGAAGTGGAAATGAACAGTGCGTGGTTATGTTAATCATGACTTAACCCAACAGATAGCTTCGTCTTGGTGCTCCAGTCCCGAGCGGCAGCGGAAAAAGCCGAAGGTAGTGTGATTTCAACAGATGTTGGGAATAATTAGCTAATCCACCACAACGACATGTTAGCTCAGTTATGTGCAGCATCGTGCTATTAATGGGAAGGCTCGATACTTCACGGGTAAATTTTTTTCACTGGCAATCTTGGTAATTATTCCGAATATTTCACCCTCACCATTACAAGATTAACCCGCTATCAACTTATATTTATGAAAATGAGGCGAGGGTAGGTCAGGCCGTAGCGAGCCGCAGCAAACTACTGGGACCATCGGCTTCTAGGATTTAACCAAGGTTAGGTTAAGGTTAGTGTGTGTAAAATTTATTGCGAATCACAATAAGACCACGCATAGTAAAATTTGATAAAAATAATTTGAAACATGCCTGAACAACTTAATTTTGTAATAAGGAACAACATATTGCTGTCAGAAAGTTAGAGAGGACACCTAGGTTGCAATTTTAGGTTAGGTAAGGTTTAACGAAAAACAATACATGGAAAACTTATAGTTTAAAAAGCGGATTCCTTTTTCATTTCGGTTGCTGCTCAATCCAGCTCTTCTGCTGCGTTCGGGACCGTGGCATACGGCTTTCTCCGCTGCCGCTCAGGACTGGAGCACTAAAACGCAGCTATTTGTAGCTTAAGTTAATCATGTATACAGTAAACCGAGTGCAAGTGCTCTTAGGGGCGAAAATGACTTTTAATGTATACACCTTTTTTAAAATAATATTCAGAAGAAGAAAAGAGACAAAATTTTGATTTTGAAAAAGTGTCCATGCCTAACAGCAGCGGCCTGTGGAGTATATAAAAGAATCTGTGTTGTAGTCAAAAGATCTGATTCTGGTAGTGTTCCGGTTTTAGTGGTACGTCTAAAATATAAAGGACCCCTAAGAGAAACATATTTAAATGACTTGGAAAAGGATGTTGTACGGAGGACTGTTTGGGGCTTTTGGGATGAGGATGAATTTCCAACAATAGACAATGTTACCAAAGTTTTTAAAACCAATATTTCATACAAAGGCTCTAATTCGATCACCTATAGAGTATTGCACAATTTAGGCTTCAAATACAGAAAGACAAATAATGGACATACTTAATGAAGAGGAGTTATATCGTGGCAGCACGGCTAAAATCCTGCGCACAATGCATCAAATTTGAATTTCTGGCGACACAACACCAATCTATTATTTAGATGAAATTTGAGCTGTGAAAAACACTTCCAAAAATCCATTTGGCAAGACTCCTCTAATAATGGTAGACTGAAGACAAATTTGGGGAAGGGCAACAAACTTACGTACGATGGGCGAAAATAGGTTTTGTACCAGAGAGCACATGGATATTTTGTTCTAAATCAATTTCTCACTATCACAAGGAAATGCCGCCAGCTTCAACATTTAAAGAATGGTTTTTTAATGATTTCCTAAATTACGACGATTGTTCACAAAATAATGCCCCATATTTTTTTTCTCACAAGATAATCATTCAATGAATTTTGTGGCATTATAAATCAATGGTTTTTCCGTACATTCTATTTTTCCACATAGTCAGGCCGAACACGACGGAAACCTTTTCCAGATGATTTAGAGTCTTGATTTATACATCTGAGTTAATGGCCTGACCTCTTGGTATCCCATCTACAAGAATAAGTTCATCAAAATCCCTAAAAACAGCCACCATGACTTTTCTAGCAGAGGGAGCTATCTTGGATGTGCTTCTTCTTCCTCGGTAAGTGACCATAATGCCACTATATTGACTGCCTTTTTGTCTCCGATTCAAATTAATGCACCCTGTAAAGGCCTCCCCCTCAGCATCAAAGCATTCCAACAATTTAGAAGAAATTGTTTCCATATCTTGTGGTGAGACATCGTGGAACCCATTTTGAGCACACTTTTGAACACTATAAGGTCTTGATAATTGCACACATTTCCAACACTGATCGAGTGGTGATGCGCCGACCTGAGTTGTTTAACATGTCTGGAGTGTTTGCTGTGGCAGGACGTCCGGAACACGACAGATCACTAAGATCATTCTGCATTTCCTGATGCTTTCACTCTTCACTCCCATATCTAAACGTCCAATGGTACTCCTGTCGACAACACAGTTCTCATACACTGAATACACACGTTTATGGATGTTCCCCACACTTTCTCCCTCATGAATCAAGAATTCAATCACTGCTCGTTGTTAGTGGCGAGTGTCTGCAATAGAAGTCATTTTAACAATTCACTATAGCTCCACTAACTGCCAGAATTACTCGAAACTCCACTTTTCTATCTTTTCGATCTTCTTTAATTGTAAGCAAAAATGTGGGGCATTGCTTTTTTTTAAGACCCTTATTTAAACAAAATTCCAAATACATCAACTAGAAAACAAAATATTAAATGTTACAATATGTTTTATCATTACAAAAGCATTCTAAAATGTACGAACTTTATTAACTGGCTAATGAAAGGGGGCGTGAGGTAATTCGATTGCCTCCTTATCATTGGCAATACAATCCAATTAAGCATGTATGGTCTGAAATAAAGCGGGGGTTGCAAATAAAAATAGACCATTTAATATGAATGACGTAGAAACGTGTTAACAAAGAAATAGACAATGTGACACAGAAAGACTGGGAATACCACGTTTGACACGCTGAAAAGTTACAAGAGGAAGACTTTACGAAATAAGTAGGACGAGACAAATGCTAGAACAAATAATAACACATTTACAAGAATCTGGAGAAGATAGTGACGAACTGCTAACGGATTTGCTTTATTTATGGACGCTCTTCACCATCTCAGTTTATCAGCTTCCCATTGAATTCAGGGCGTGAAACGGCTGATAAATTTTGCTCAGAGACCTCTTCTTTCAGACTTGAGGTTCTTTTACGTGACGCAAATCTACGACATGGGACCCACGACTTTACTTCCCTTGCGAAGGAAGCCCACTTAGGATTATGTCAAAGCATGGTTACCACTAAATCACCAGAACCGACGAACTGGTAACTGATGAAGACAAAAAAAAAAAAAAAAAAAAAAAAAAAGACTCATGATAATAGGTAATAGGTACATTGACAACAAGGCTCTAGCACTTTCACTGGATTAAATATCAGCTAAGTAATATGGTTTATTTTGAAAATGGGTGTATTTATGAAAACTGTAAGTATTATAACAGATATGATGCGACATAGGGAGCGGTAGAAGTAGGGAGGGATAAAAGTGTTAGCGGCAAATCTACATTAGCATTTACGTTCCTTTGCCTGCAGCCGAATTCCTTTTCCATTTGAAAAATACTTTACTGCTAAATTACCTTTAAGTTATAGCCTTGTAGTGTAACGACTACACAACAAAGGCGATGTAAATGTGTAGATAAGTAATCCGACAGAGTTCGTCAACAATGAATAATGTCACAAATAAGTTTTCGGCATGTAACATTTTGCTTAAACATTTTAAATATAAAGAAACTTTAGCGGATACACAAATAAAATATATTTTAATGAATCTCAATTAACAAATGTAAGTAATAGAATGTGTAGATTAATTAATAAATTAAATCAAAAGTAATAGTCAACAAAGCTTAGATCTTGAGAGTAAATGAAATCATAAATGGCTTATAACGCTTGGATGAGCATTCCAGACCATGATATCAGCTGAAGTAATTCCGCCAGTGATGAGACTGGCCGTTGACTAGAAAATCTGATTAGGAGAGGCAGGGAATTCATCCCTATACTGTCGTGCTCCAAACCGGCCTAAGGTTTACTGAGGCTTCCATCCAAATTAGTAGCTGGTGGTTAAAAGCCCTCGGGGAAGCAGAGTACAGCCGATAATGACCACGTAACGTCCAATGGCACTGCAGGTTACTGCTGTAGTGATTCCGTAGCATAGGCTTGCAAGATTCACTTTTAGCTTTACCCTACCTACAACAGAAGAGGAGTTCACATATTTGAAATACAGCAATGAACAAATACATAATTAGAAAATCGCTAATGATACAGTGCGTTAAAATAAACTGCAATTATAACATTGTAGGTAAGCTACCTGAGCTTGACGAAATATACAACATTGTAGGTGCTGTTTCGTAATAATATTAAATTGTAAATACAATTTTATTATAACCGGATGCTTTCCAATCTATATTTCATTTATTCATTCACAGTGCACTGCTCAAGGACAAATTCTTCACTGCACACTAAGCATAATTACAGTTGTTTTCGCAAAGATAAATTAACCTAATACTCAATCTTTATGAAGTCACAAGAACCTTTTCATGTTTGTGTTCAATGTAGGCATGCGTTTGTTCATTGGCCAATGCACTGACGTTAAACATCACCAGACTGTGTGGCCGGATTTCTTCGGGCTCCTTAGATAGCTCTCTCGTATAAGTTCAACAATGGGTGATTGCTCATTGAACACGCGATCATATACACGAAGAAGACACATCAACGATCCAAATTTGGCAAACCAAAAGGACGCACATTCTAAGTAGCTTGCTTTCCGTTACCGCCAACAAATACTTAAATGCCACTTCAACTTCTTCCATGTTGGTATGCTATATTCTTCACAACAAATAAATTACGTTTTTGTCGTAGTTACAAATTTGGTAGTATACAACTGGAACGCAGACAGCGTCGTACAGATCAAGGATACCGTGCTGTGTTTAGCGTGCATTGATAATCTGCTATAATGACTTCGATGAACAAAATCATCTTCCTGAGCACATTCGTCCATAGTTGTGAGAGTATAATGTTGTTACTAAATGTCTCAAGCATCAATCTGTTTGCAAGCGTTGCTGAAATGCGATCAATTGTTTAGGAAACATATACGAAAAAGGGAACAAAGTACTCTGAATGTATTCCTGTCACAATATGATGCATTCAATTTGACATTACACATTCACTTCAAAAAGAACAAACTTTAATATTTGAAGACTTGTTTTAAACTTCTTTAAATTATTTTCATTTTAAGTGTAAGCTTTTCTTTATTTATGGACGCTCTTTATGTAAGCTTTTCTATTGTACTGTTATTACATATACGAAAAAATACATTCAAAGCATATATGACATTTTATACAATTTTCTCGGTGACGAGTTGCAATACAGAACTAATTTAATTAGCTTGCTTTTATTATATTTAGTTATCTTGCTAAATATAAGATTAATATGTTAATTAAATGAGTGGACACTTTTTTTATACATTTGGAAGATGATAAAAATAAAGTCCAAAGTCTAAAATATTACATGTTATTTGTTCCTAATGTCTTTAATTCGCATTATACATTTGTGAAAGTGAAAGACAAACTTCAATGGCATAAAAGTGTACAATCATTTCAGTTATCTACATCTTTTAATTTCTGAGAGCTGGCTCATTAATACCAAAAATGTAATCTTTAGACAAATGAGTACAAATGTTAACATTATACTTCGGCTAACTTTACCGCATTTATGATCATTTGAGTCACTGCTTGAACTGAGAAATAATTAAAAACTGGGCGATTTCGCTTCCTTATGTATCAGCCCTTAGGTGGTTCACCACGTGCTTAATCTAGACGCCACGGGGTTCACACATGTAAGATCAAAAGCATCCCCGGCTTCCAAAATTCAAACTTCTCTCTGCTGATTGGTCGTATGATTCAGTGGCGGAGCGAAACTCCAACCGCTCCTCTGAGAGATGTGAAAACGCTGACTCCTGGCGTAAGGAAAACCCGTTATGTAATCTTGACTGCTCAGGTGTTCCCTTTCGTTTGTGCTTTTACATAACAAGTAAAATCTAAAAGCGATATTTTGGCATTCATTTTCCGATTCACATTTAAAATGGCAATTTATCTCTACTATTTATACTTAAGTAACGTATTAGAAATCACTACATATATCCCTGCTGTTAATTTAATGAAATAGAGCCTTCTCGTTCCTCGCTGAAAACAATAAAATTGATTTAATACATACAAATATTAAAATACCCTCGGGGCGTTGATTATAAATTCAAGTGTATAAAAATACTCTAACGTGCAATCCATCAATATATAGTTTGAAGATAAAGGCTTTATCTTTTCTAACTGTAAAGTTAGAATTCCATGATTACCAGATGCTTTATTTGTTTTGTCCTACTTTTTATTTCTTGCAATTCAGTTTACATTTGTCTATTATAATATCCAAGTCACCAACTTTATCTCTTGCTTCTATCCGGCGACTTTGTATTTGCAGTGCTGGTCAATATAATGAGCAGATGTATTGGACTTTTTCCCCTTTTATTTTCTCATAAAAATTTCAAATCAGCATCATACATCACATAACATGTAAAAATATTGTGGCAGGTGTTCACACCCAGGCGTGCCCGAGAGTGAATGTATTTATATAATTTAAATGGTAAAAACTATAAAATATTTTAGGTATCCTGCAAGAGCAAGCAAGGGAATTTCATGTATCAGAAAAACGTATGTAAGCTACTGGACGGTGCTTTTTGTCCCGAGCAAAAGGGCTGCCCATCTTGGAGAGAGACAAATATAAGTCCTTGTAATTCTTTGGGGCCCATGAATGTATAAGCTTAAAGCTTAAATTTTTCCGGGCTGCCCCACGAGTCTCCCTCGCTAATGGAGGACCCGCCATCTTGAGGCAATTTACATTGGATGGATTTCCACATTTGTTTCGCTGCGTGTGAAATATCACAAAAGGTCTATTAGGTGAAGTCGCTTCTGCCAGTTCCCTACAGGCTCTGTTGCTAAATAAACAATAATGAATTAATATCCACATTAAGATTTATCGATGCCCTACCCTCTAACGCTCCTGAAAGCAACCTTTGAGACAGAGAGATGACTGTCATTTTTATGACAGACCTTAATCCTAGATTTTAATTTTCACATTAGTATAGTGTTCATGTGCCCACGGTTATCAACTACTTTCTCCTATATCTGCCACTTTCACTTTTCGCTATAGTTCTGCCACTTTGATTCCGCCTCCCATCATCACCCTCCAGTCCTAAGGTGACTAATTGAACTTTCGGAGCAGCCATATTGGCTTTTTGTCTGGTATTCAAGAAGTAATCTCTTCACCGCAAAGAAGGCAACTTAGCTATGCAAAATATAATGTGAATAGTATGCCTATTTTCATTGTTATTGTTTTATATGAACTTTATAGCTGTTAACGAACTTTATATACATATATGTATATATTTACAAAGCAGAACGGCTCCCCACAATCGCGCACTGTCAGAATGGATAGACCATAGCAATATATGTGAATAAGGTTAGAAAGTTGGAGAATGCAAGCAAAAATACATTAATTAAATTTATGTAATAGGAATGTGCATGGAAAAGGGGGCTTATTTTAAACGGTTTCATAAGAATTCTTATTGGTTACTGTACAAGAAGTGGCAAAGCTAAAGCAACACGATCTCCTTTATCTTAGTTTTCTGTAAATGAAACCTTTCCCAGGAGGTGAAAAATTGTGGGAAGATAGTACCAAGGGCTCCCACCTTGGACCAATCACTTCTATGTTCTGAAGTTTATATTTTTCTTAAAGTGTGATAATATAGGTATTATTCGTGGTGTTATAGATATTAATATTTTCTGATTCACTTGCTCAGGTTGGCGCTTATGTCAAATCTAATGGATATGTATTGGATACATAAGATATATATTTGTTCCATGTTTTAAAGTACTGAATGTTGACATGCTGATAATGAACTATTGAAAATTGCGATTTCTTTGCTCGCAAAGCAGGTTTAAAGTCAAAGCAAATGAATGAATAGTGCTTAACGCCCATTTTTGCTACAGAGGCATCACAGGTGATGGACGCTGATAATACATGAGATGAAATGATATATTGGAAAAGGATTTTTTTAAGGAAGGAATCGTTCCAGGCCTAAGTTTAGGGTACCTCCCCGGCAATTGCCATTTATGAGGACTGAGGAAAACCTGCAAAAAACCTCAGTCAGGGAGGACGGTCCTGGCGGTATTCGAACCCAGACCGTTCGCTCACGAGTCCGTTCCTTAACGACTTCGGCCACCCGTGGCGGTAAAGACAAATCAAACTCCTCATTTCACTTAATTACTGACGTTTTAGTATTCAATTTCAACTATTTATCGCCACGATATTTTTCTTCGTGAAACATAGATTCCCATTTTCAAATTGCTTGTCTACGAATCCTGTACAAGCTCTTAAATTATTACAGGTATTTCATGAACACTCGATATAAACAACATACCTCCATTTACACATAGCGTGCATCGTATTTAACATTCTAATTTTTTTCCGGGGTTGATGATAGTGCGGATATTTCTTAATGAGCGTTGGATAATAATATTTGTTAGAGCACTTCATAATAGATCGAACCAACGGAATGGCATATTATTTATAACGAAGATAATATCTTTATCAGTTAAAATTCCATTTTGTAAAAGGTTCAAAGAATGTATTAAAAGTAATCAACGACTATCGGATATAAAGAGCAAACTTTTCTCAAAGTAATGCCATTTAAAGCTGTTTTTTTTTTAAGCAACTGTTGGTTTTAAACAGCGTACTTTCAAAAGAAAGTCTAAAATCTGCAAATTAACATGCTTGTAAGTAAGTATTAGTGAGGTTTGAATGTTTTAAGTGATGTATTTTTTAAAATAGTTCATTTGAGCTTTGTTTAGCAATTATTACTGGCTATGTATAAGCTAGTAATTAGCAAATAGACAGAACATTTATTTCATGCTAAGAACAAGCTTATAACGAAATTCAGGAAACATACCTATTTTAAGTTAACACACTTTCAGCACTTAATTTTACATGTTTAATTTTAATTTTACCCATGCACTTTATTTAATTTAAACAGATGGTTTAATATACATACTCTTTGAAGTCCTTCTCTTTGTCTGAAAACGCCACGGGTGCCCGAGGTCGTTAAGGTGCGGACTCGGAAGCGGAAGGTCTGGGATTCGAATCCCGCCAGGACCGTCCTCCTTAACAGAGGTTTTTTCCAGGTTTTCCTCAGCCCTCATAAATGGCAAATGTCTGGGAGGTACCCTAAACTTAGGCATGGAACGTTTCCTTCCTTAAAAAAATATCCTTCCCAGTTTATCATTTCACCTCGTGTATCATCAGTGTCCACCGCCTGTGCTGCCTCAGTAGTAAAAATGGGCATTAAACGCCATAAACATTTTTATGTCTGATGCACATCCAGTCTGGATAACTGTTATTCCAAAACAGGAATTTATGCAGCAAGTAAAATTGCATTTAAAATATATTGTGGTGTATAAAACCCATTTAAGAAGATACGAAAGCGAAAATAAAAAACGAAGTAGTTCTATTAAAGGTCTAATGTGTGTAGAGAAGGAGAAATTGTAGTAGGAAACGTTGCTCACTCTCGACGCTCAATAACGGAAGAGGACAGGAAGTTGCTGCGTGACGTCACATAAGCATACAGTTAAGCACATTAACAACCACCGAAAGGAAGAGCAATAGTGAAGGGAGGAAAGGTGATAAAGGAGTGGGTAGGCTTGCGAGTGTAATTATTACACTGCTTGCCGCATACTATGACACTTCAATTTAATTTAGACTTCACTCATTGGTCTCAAGTTTACTCAAACAGATAAAAAGAATGCATTTTTAGAATATTGTGTTGTATTTATTCAATCTGCAACTGAACTTACATACGGTGGCAGTAGAAAAATAATGAAATTACAATGTTGCAGTTATTGTTATAAACTGTAGACTATTGAATGGTTGGATTTCATAGAAATAAAATCAATATTTTCTAATAAATTCAAATGAGACTATCAAAAAATAAGAAAATTTACTGTACACAAAAACGTCGACTCCAAGATGCCTGAGGGACTTGAACCCCCCTCCAAAGTTTTTGCAGAGGGGGCTGAGCTCCTCATTGTTTCCAAATGCTGGTGATATTATGAACATTTTAATTTTTTGTTTGGTCTAATTCATATTAAAGGATTGAAACAAAAATACCGACTATGACATTGAAATTACTCACGTAGTCATACCAAGCTAAGCTTGTGAGTCCTGAAAAGAAAATCCTATGTTCACCTGAAACATTGAAGACCAATATAAAAACCAAGTGTGAAATTAACCTTAGTATCCCCGTCCCTTCCCACCAAAATCCGAGTGTTTTAACGTTATCGCTTTCGTCAATAACACACTTCCACGAGATTGTAATTTTTTCAGCTCTGCCACTGTTCAATACGAATATTTCCTGTTATTAAGAGTATCTGAGGGTGCCTTAATTAATAAATTAAAATTAATTCTTTAATCTCATTTTCATCTCTGTTACCACTAAACATGTACTGAAAGAGATTGCAGAGACATGACAATGTTGTTTTCGTGAGCGAGCTCCGATACACCTCACTTTTTAGGCTTATCATGTCAACATATCATAAATAATCGGAAGCTTTCACGGCCGGAGTCAGAATTATAACTAGAAGTTTCTTCCGGGCTTAGGAGCCGTGGTCTCTTGGAGCTAAGGAGTCCAAACGTTTCAGCCTCAACTGCGGAGGACATCTTCAGTGGCGCGGTCTGAGTCTTCTGGGCGAAGGTCCTGCCACGATTGCAATGCCAGCTGGAGGTGTTATATTTATATATGAACTGCTCGAATGGGATTGGTTCGACTGACATTTCAGTCGTGGCAGGACCTTCGCCCAGAATACTCAGACCGCGCCACTGAAGATGTCCTCCGCATTTGAGGATGAAACGTTTGGACTCCTTAGCTCCAAGAGTCCACGGCTCCTAAGCCCGGAAGAAACTTCTAGTTATATCATAAATAAATAATTGGATAACTATAATCTCAGTTCCAGGACAAAAGTCATTATGGTTTGTCCCGTGCTATATAGTATAATATAATAGATGCAATCCTTTTCATTCCTGTTCTAAACAAAATAGATTTTCAGGGATGATTGAGGTAGACGCTGAAACAGAGGTCGCTTATATACGGCTAGCCTGCATTAACTCAGTTGTCCGCTATCTGATAGTGCCCTGTCACACTAGTAAGAGGGAATGTATTTATGCGAGACAAAGAAGAGTCAACTTTCTTCGTTGATCTTGCAGATTTTAAATGTTTAAGATACACCATGTTTTGCTGATATATTCAATTACTATCAAAGACATGTCATAATGACTTTTTATCCAGGAAGGAATGTTGTTTAAAGAATTCCTTCATTAGAGTCTGCCTCTTGCCTACCCAGGGGAGGTAATGCGCAGCTACAGTGTTTGGACTAGATGCGAACTGAAATGGCTGTTTCCTTCCTATCTTGGTTTAGTCAATCCACAACTAATGAACAGAATCTACTTCGAGCCTATGATCGTGTTTATCTCCATTAACAGAAGCTGGCAATGAACCTAGTCCTGGTCCTTCATTTGAAGGTACAGACACCCTCTAAACGGGTTTTTAGGTGTCAGAAAAATATAGTCAGCTACAGTAGTTTAAAAGTCCCGATACGTAGTTCAGTCGGTTGGCGGTTAGACCCCGCGTTGCCACCGCTATATTCATGCGTAGACTCTCGGCGGTCAATCATTTAAAAATATAAGTGCAACATATTATAACAGTGCAGTAGGTGCTGGAAATGTTTCCCATTTTCCCTATCACTTAATCGGCATCTTTTCAGGAAATTATCACTGACATATATAGTTTCCCATCATTAAGGGAGCTAACTTTGTTTTGAATATTTGTTCGAATATATTCAGTGTGTGAGGGTTAGTTGCATATACTGTATTTTTATCTCTCTCAGAGATAAAATCACAAACCGCAAGTTGTGGGGAACAAAGAGGAATTTAATGGAGGCTCTTATTTAAAAAAAATTCTCTTCTATGAGCACATAGCGTCTTCAATTTTTTCCTCTCAGTTAAAGGAACTGTTTTATTAAAATACTGTACTAACTTTATTGTCAGCCAGGTTCCAACGCGAAAAACCATAAAGTTACGTCTTAAAGCCTGTCTCGTTCTGCTGCACTACTTTTTGTTCCTGAGGTATGCCTTGAAGACTAACTACTTATACGATTACGTTAAGGATAGTTGGAAATCAATACTTGTTGAATGCAATGCTTATTATTAATATCGCATCATTGCATAACACTACTGCGCTATTTAATGAAAGCTCATTCTCGACTGCAGAACACAACTGCCCGACTCTGTCAAAATTCCGCTTGCAACTGACTGGAAGAGAAAATGTAACTGTGTGTGCCACGTGGAAAATCTCAGAGATTGGAGGAGCGTAGGTCCTCTGGCCGGCCGATTTAAGTTGCTGGATTTTAAACCGTTCTCACTGTATAACTGCAGCTTGACACTGCCCTCGCATGACAGAGATGTGAGGCAAGTTCGTTATGTTTCGTCAACATCAGTAAAGTACACAAATGATTGCATATACCTGCCCCATCATTATTCAGTTGGGCTTTCGTATCTCACAGTGATTGTGTCATCTCAGCGTAGTAAATTGTTAATGTACAGTCACATCACGGTACCGTAACAGTGTTCTACTTGAATTGGTTTGTCATTAAAAAACTAAAACTTGGTGATTCAGGTAATGCAGTGTCGTCCACATCAACAAACCAACTTGGAGCAGTGGCGAAAATGAAAATTGAAGATAACGTAGCTATACTGTTACCAGACGGTGAACTAACGTTTGCAGAGGGCTGAGGTACGAGGTTAGGCATGAATCAATGAGAGGCTGGCTGTTGCAAACTTAGACATTAGCATTATCCATAACTAGTAATGAAACTGGTGGAATATTAGTGCGGACTTGAGTAACTAATAGCTTGAATAACACTCCTTGCTTTTGAATTCTAATGTTCATATTTAGAGTTTGTGGTATTCTTCCACGGTTTATATTATTTTTTCTTTTTTAAGTGCATTGCTGAGCTTGCTGAGCTACGTAAGGTCTTCCTAACGATATAAAACTCATAAATCAAACGTTTTATTCGACCCTCTATAAATTCATCTAGTTCCATTCGTTTGTTACTTTCACTCAATTATTTTTAGATGTAGAAAACTCTAAATGCTCCTTAGTTTAATATTATACACAATTTCACAAGGCTAACCACGCAGAGGATGGCCCACTGTGACACTGGATTTCCGTGGAGTGACTTCCTTAGGTGTGAACAGTGACCATTAAAAAAAATTAAAATAGCTTAAAAGAGAAATAAATGAATTAATAAATGTTACTAATAAAAAGTTCCCTTCCCACGATTTCAAAAGTGCAAGACCACTCTTTATATCAAACGGACCTCGAACTCAAATAGCTCTCACTACATCAGTATGGCACAGATTGTAATGAGCAAGGACAAAACTTAAGGAATTTTTCCTTAAAAACTGCATCTTCTTCAGGATGTTAAGGTTGATTACCTGGTGGTACTCTGATGTTCAGAAGACAGTACAAGTAGTACATTCTCAATCAAATAGTTGACTGATAGCCCAAACAATAGCCTAGCAGTAGCAACCCAAGAGGACAAATGTCACATGTCTCGGTATCCTTTGCTGGAAGAGCAGTCACAATATTTATTTTATACCATGCTGTATATTTTTTCATTATAAATTAGCAGCTCCGAATTATTAATAATAAATATAGCAAATAATAGGTTAAAGAAAATGTATAACAAAATAGTTATACACTCCACCTCTGAGACCCAAATAAGCCCCCAGCACCTCCCTCCATCCACAGCCAGCGAATCACGGAAATGATATCATACAATTGGTATAGTGCAGTAGCACATTTCTGTGTATCGGCTATCACTACAGTACAAATATCTATGAATCAAGCATAGAATTCAATAGGTTCATTACTGAACTTGTGGACAAGTAGGAAAACATAGGAAAGAAGTTTCGAAAAGAAGTAAAAATCGCCATTCCCATGGTTAATACACGATGCGGATGTTGTTTATTGGAAGTACTACTGGTAAGCATATTATAAAAATTAATGAAATTGTGTAGCACATATGGCTGGTATAAACACATGTTTTAAACATTGAAAAAAATCTTAGAGAGTTTCGGGTTCGCGAAAAGTCTTGAGTGCCACAGTAGATGCATATTAACCGCAACTAATGGTACGATCACATATTCAATGCAAAGGAGCTACAGATGAAAGAATTCAATGTGGCAATGATAAAGATGATATGCTCTTTACAGTATCTATTCCTGTTCGCCCTCAAAGCGATTCCGATTAAACAATGTCAAGTGACATGACGTGACTGGCATGACTGTGTGCAACCAGTAGCATTGCACGCAAAGAAAGTAGTTCGATGTTAGCAATCTAAATTTGAGGATGGGTTCAGTAATAAATAACATTTACTATAAAAACAATACTTGTGGCTTTAATTTAATTATTGCTGACTTAATGAAGTTGAATTTCGAAGTTGCAAATTAATGCGCTTCAACTCCCAAGATGCAGCTCGCCTGATTCAACGGTTGTTTAAACAAGACAAGGGGCAAGTAGTTGCACTTGTCATGGCTGACCTTAATGAATCACGTGTTGCTGTGTCGTCGGTCCTGGTGGTGTAGTGGTAACCATACTTGCCTTCTGAACCCAAGGTTGCGGGTTCGAACCCGGCCAGGATCGATGGATTTTTTCGGGCGTAAAAATCGTAAGTATGGCTTCCTTCGGAAGGGAAATAAAGCCATGGGTCCCATGTCGTACATTTACGGCACGATAAAGAACCTCAAGCCTGAAAGAAGAGGGCTCTGAGCAAAATTTGTCGGCCATTTCACGCCCTTAATAGAATGGGACGCTGATGACCTGAGCTGTTAAAGAACGTCCGTAAATAAACAACTCAAAAAAAAAAAAAAAAACTCGTGTTGCTGTTTCTATGGAGTCATATTGTGTAAAGCATAAACCGGGCAAGCCTTTAGCTAATGACGAGAAAACAATTATTTTAAACGAGTTATCAAAGTTCTGTGAAAAGTATCCGACACATACAATAAAGGAGGTAGTAAACCTAACGTTAGAAATTACAGTGCTCTTTTGTCATTACGTCGCTTATACTTGCTAGGTGTTTTTGACAATCGAGGGTATTCTTGGTACGAATTGCGAAAGGATACACCATTTGTTTGTTGACGTTAAGATCACTCTAAAAGTGAATAGATAATAGAATATTAGGGTCTCGCTATACACAGTTACATGGATGACACGGATAATTTTGTCAACCTACTGTGAGTTAAAAGTGATAACTGTCCAGAACTTAAAATGTAGATAAATTGCGATGCATATAAATGGTATTTTCATAATATATGTAAGTAAATATTGGAAAGTGTGAGTAATTGTGTACTGGAAAATATCACAAAATACTTTCTAAAAATCAAATATTATTTCATAGGTGCCATTGACTTCAGACCATTTGCAAACGATTTTGAAATACAAGAACAACTTGTAGAATTCTATGAAACATTCAAAACGGATCCTAAAACGTTTCGTAATGTTAGTGACTGTTTTTATACGATTTAATTGTGGCACAAATAAGTGCAGAGGTCAGTGTTACGATGGTATCTCGAACATGCCAGGAAAGTACTGTAGAGTTCAGGCTAGGCTTTGCCCAAAAGAATCCTGAGCATTATTTGTGCACCCCAATACAAATATAAACCATGACCAATTCGAAGAACTTCGAAGTACTTGGCAAACTCTGAATTCACAGTAATTTTTTAATATCGCATTCTGTTCGTGTTCTAGTTATGCCATAATGAAAATGGGGTTGTTCAAACGTGTGCTCTGATGGCTGAGTGGATAAAATCACGGGTCTAATAACAAGAATAGCAAGTTCGAATCTTCGTTAAGCTTAAAAATTATATTTGTTAGTATTTGCAAGTAAAATTAATTTTAATACACTGTAATTATATATTAATGAACAAGATATATTTGAATGTTACGATATTTATACTTAAACACAATAGCATAAATTAATCATCTCGTTTTTTAAAAAGACCACATTAATATTAAATGAAAAACTAAAATATAAATTACCTTAATGTGTAAACCCTCCGCTTGTATACTGCTCTCACGCTTCGGTTTTCACTGGCGTTGGAATGTTCATGCGCGTTTATCTTACAGAAGGTTGCAGATGAAAACAGTCTTCAGCTGTGAGTTCAGCAATGGCTAAGCACACACACAAGGAGATCACTCATTACGTTAATAAACGTTGCTTCAAACTGCAAACCGCTTCAGTCAGTATATCTTTGGCCTCATGTGGTGCGATTGTCTAGAGAACGGACTGTTCACCGTTTTGCTAATTCAGGACGAAAATGCGTGTCCGATCCTCAGCAGGATGCTATTCTACTTTCAGAAGCAGACATCATTCGCTTCCAATGAAGTAATTCTCATTTCCCTCGGTCAAACCGCACATTCCTTAGTCGTTAGAATATCGCAGGGCTCTTTGCTCGATCAGCTGCTAAGTTGTAGTGGCTTAAAGACGATCACGGATTACTTCTCGTTTATAGAAGAAAATGCCTACTCTAGTGGAACAGGGTTATATTCACAGACGAGGTAACATTTACATCTACAAACAGGGGGTGGGGGATACTCGTTCACCGTCCCAGGGTAACACAATACGACGATACACTGTTCGACTGTATCGTCAAGGTCGCGTATCTGCATCATGTTGAAATTTGATGTCATGGGACGCTCTAGGTGTTTTGTGGCGGCTTGATGGACACCAAACAGCCACCAATAAAACATCATTCTCCAACTCATCATAATTCCTTCTGTGAGGACGGCATTTCCGGATACAAGCACTGAATTCCAAGAGAATAACCTTTCTGCCCACCCAGTTTTAAGCTGGTTCTTGAAGAGGCAAAATCTGGCGTGTCAGAGGGTATCTGCCACGCGTTGAACCATAGTATATGCTTCCTGAAAACTCAGTGTTTTTGTGGTAACTGCAACAATGTAACAAAATACCATTCATAACACGCACAAGTAGAAATAGAAATGAAATGAATGCATTTGAAGAGGGAATATAAATTTGCTTTAAAACGTATATATGTCTGGTGAGTATGATTCAGTCAGTTATGCAAAGAAACTGAATCGATTGCATAACTGGAATGAAATAATGACAATGATGAGAAGCAGACCACTCATCCAGCATAGCCTTATGGTAACCGCATCGTCATCTTGTAACTGCTTCAAGAATGAAATACTTATGGGCGAATTCCTCATAAACAAAGTTGAGTATTTTATCAAACTTAGCACATTCCGTTACCAGAAATATTCCTGACAGTAATTTTAAATAAGTGACCCAAACAGTGTACTATATTTCAAGGAAATAAATGCTCACCTTTTGAGGGTCAGTAGGCGTGCGTGTATGGAGGGTATGAAAATTAAATCAGTGGAGTTCACAGAGCCAGTGAGGCCGGTGCTCACTTCGAATATTTTGAAGTCCATATTTAGTTGCTTTGTCGAAATATGCGCTACGGTGTATGTGTATTGAATATCAAATGAAACAGGGAAAACGAGATACGCCTGTAATTCTCATGAACTGAATGTGTATTTTAGCTATAAGCTTATGTCCTAGCGGATAAAACAAAGTGGTCAATACTTACAGCTTTGTTACGAATATAGCGTTCAATTTCTCCACATTTTATGCTTACTTTATTAGCTCTTATATGCGCAACTCCCATTAGTTATGAACTGTCATTCATAACTTTCCTTTTAGAAGGCTGTCACATGCTTTTATTTCAGTGTTTTGTTGATATGCGATTTAAAACTGAAAGCGAATTAAGATACACTTGTTAATGAAGAAAAAATCAAAAGACGGAAGTGAAGCTGACCATTACAGATTGATTACTAAAATAATATAATTAAAATATGCATGCAACTACCGCTGGCAGGGTAGCTAAGAGGTATATTAAGTTAGTTGAGCTGCAATAATTTTGTGGAAGTTTATGGTTTGTGCTACGTCAATAGATTTTTTTCTTGTTTTTGAGATTTAATAAAAAGTTTACCAGCGCTGTTAACCGAAGCATAAACTTTTTTGAATTATTTCTGCTTTGTGGGAAAGCAGCCAAATGCTATTTAAAATAAATATTAACGGCAGCTTGCTATTATTATGCTAGGAGTTTAAGCTTCAAAGGTCAATACCTAAAACAACAACGGAACTTATAAATTCTCTTCATCAGAAAAAGAACCAAAAACCCAACGCCCCTGATGCTTCAGCAGTAAAACGGACGTTAAACACTATTTAAAAATGGATGAAATCAACGCCTAGGTATTTGGTCCCACAAATCCTCTTTCGTCCTCTTCTGTCGTGCCAATTTAACTCACCACTTTTTTCGCCTCTGCCCACACACTTTCAAAAGGATTCAAATCTGGTGAGTTAAGAGGCCAGTCAACCGTTGTTAGATTTGGGGAAAAAAATCACAAAAAGTGTCCAATTCCTTCACTTACAAGAACCACAGCTGCCACTAAAAAGATTAGACTCTAGAAATGCTCCTCACACTATCGAATGTTTAATGAAATAACTGCAGATTTAGTTCAAAGTATCTTTTCTAGACTTGGAAGCGTTACTTCCCATCTGTTGGTTAAATTTGCACAACTCATCACAAAAAGTAGTGATGATATTAAAGCCATTGCCAATTTTTTTAAAAAACGATATTGGTCCTAACAGATTGACATTGCATCGCAACATGGTGATGGACACTTTGCAATCAAAGGTGAGCAAGAGCTTATAGATAACTTTTCCTCAATTATACAGCTTCTGAAAAGTGGTAGCTGTGCACCCCAAATTCTCCAGAGGTAACCAAATTTGTATGACTTGTTTTAAGTGATACGGTGTAAAATTTTACAGCTGAAATATCATTTTCGAGTCTTAGAAGACTAAAAAATAATTACGATCACCAGATATAGCCATCTGAATGCAATCGCCATTTTAAACGACCACAAAACAAAACCAGCTCTTTGGATCTCAAGGTATAGCTGACCAGTTCATCGGAAGAAATGAGTAGCGGTGCAGATATTCGACAGGCTTATGTTAATGTGAGTAATTCTTAAATTTTTTACTTCCAAACCAGATTTTATTTATTTGATCTCAATATATGGTAGTTATTTTTATGTTAAACGCTCTTTTTACTGTCTTGCATGTTTTAAGTTTATAGATTTTTTTTTAAAAAAATCTAATTTTTGTACAATTCTATAGATTTTGTTAAGTTCATTACATGCCATAAATTTGTTGCTCTTTTTAATGTAGCTCTTTTTACATATCTTATTTTTTTTTTAGAAAATATCTCTTTGACATATTTGTGCAATAAATTTATTATTAGTAGTTCAGCTGCATCAGGAAAAAAAGGATTGTTAACACAAATATGTGAATTCACAACATCTGTATAAAATCCGCGCGATGTAAATGCCCTCTACGAAATCTGAGAATAGGGTGAAAGTGCATATACCCTTTTTATTCTAATTACATGATTTCAGGGCCATTTTCAACAATTCAATAATAATATGCTCTACTTTTGATTGATGTCAAAAAGCAGTTATATCTTTGACTAGGTCAACAGGCAATTCGCGATTTCTTTTTGCTGACGTTGAAACTGTATTTATTAAAACGCCGTACTTAACAATTATAAATTAACAATTTGGCATGTTAATAATGTGGGTACGTTGCATAAAATTGTCCGCCTGTGGTGCCTCATTAGTAAAAAAGGGTGTTAAACACTATTAAAACATGCATAAAATTGTAGCAGTAAATAATATGTATGTGAAAGGTAACGGAGGAATACGAAGCGAAAGATGGAGGTTAAGGATAGTAAGGGACGCACCGCGGCCACACCGACGTCCCAAGGGGACACCTCCGGGGGGAAGGGACCAGATAAGGGATACTCCAAGTGGCCAGCTCCCGAAGCAGACATGGACGCGGTTCCTAACATTTCCTCAGACGCCGGAGGGCCATGAGAGCCGTGATTTTATTGCATGATATCACTCGAGGTCGAACATGCCAGATCCAGGAAAGGAATTTTCTCCAGAGTGCGCATCCACCGCCACGCCACACTGCACCTGATATTTTTGACGCTGTAATAAGTTACACGAAATGAAATGATATGAAATCGGCGAGCGAAAATGGTGGAAAGGAAATATCCTAACACTGGCACAAGTGACCATAGGAAACCAAAAATTCCAAGGTCAGCATTGCCGGCCAAAAGGAAGTTGAATTCTGGATTCCCGAATGCGTGTCTCAAGCTCTACTTCATTGAACAAAATTTAGCTTTTGGCAAAACAAGCGTCAAATGTGCTAAATAATGATTAGCTAATGCCACGGAGGTTTCAAAAATTCCAAAATGTTGGCCTTTATGGTGTCATTTAAATAAAGTCGGACCAATAAGAGCAGGTGAATTAAATTTGTTAATGTAACGCGGGAGTGCAAGTCGGATATATGAACGTTGTGGTGAGCTTTGCTAGGTATAGTTAGACTTGTCCTGTTTCTCCATTACTTCATTCTTGTTTTGTAATTCTTGCCCTGGATATTTGTACTTGGTTCCCGATTCTAGTTTTTTGATTCGCGGTTCTCTAGTCTTGATTCCGACACATAATTCGTAGTACATGTGCCTCAGTAACTCTATATGCTTATGCTCAATAGTTTGAAAGGGAACAGCACAGAGGCTTTAAAGGCTAAAAATGAACTCTTTTGCACTCGAAAAGTGTGTGTTTTGTCTGCTAATACTCCATTTCCCTGAGATTAAGAGATTTCGGCAATTAAGGCCGATGGCATTCAACCCAGGCAGAAGTAATGTTTACCTCTTTCAAGTAATCCTACGGAAAAAGCACTGCGCAGCCTCCGCCTCAACGTTTTTCTTCCTGAACCATACACGCTGACGCTAAATATCATTCCGTATTAATACCTATTGAGCGGCTCCACACCCCGCTTGGTCGGAGTTTTATTGGCTGACAATCGATCAATGACCACGCGCTCAGTTAGCATCCTCTTCCAAATTGTATTAAGTGGTCAATCATATGCGCCTGAACATATCAACACTATCTTTATTAAATTTCTCAGTGCTTTCGCAATCAGAGGTAACGTTGATAACATTTTAGATTTTGTTTATTTCGAAAATTAAATTGATATTTTGTTTTTTGAAAATGGAAAATCTATTTGCTGATTGATTATTTTCAGGCTTCTGAAATACTCTTTCCGGCTCCTGTTTATGAGACCTGCTTGGCTTTGTGCAATACTTTTTAATATTTTTAAGCGTACTAAGATATCAAAGACTGTAGTAATTTGTTAATGAATTGATAGACTGGGAAAGGAAACCTCCTACTCACGATTCTATGTCTTAGCAATCTCAGTCACCCGTACTGGTAATCGGCATTATAACAGCATGTGTTGAAGAGCGGATGGTATTAGGCTAGAAAACGACATGTTTCAGGACAAACTTTTATGGCTGTCGGTGATGTCTGCAGTTTTTAACATCATTCTTCTCCTAGAAACTTCTTATATCCTTTACCTTTGGATGTATTATTTATCTGACTAGTTTCGCTTCGTAGGTTCTTTGAATGGCACATGAGTTGGGCTTGTTGATTTACTTGTGTTCATTTGGTGCCACCTAAGATCTGTCAGTGGCTTCGTATACAGCAAATAACGTACTCTTTTATTGATTTTATCCCTACTGTCCATTATTTCAAGTTTCAGAATAAACCAGAGCATGCCTGATCCCGTGCTTGCGCAATGGGCTTCTATCATCAGTCACATGACTCGTCTGAGATAGAGAAGGTCGGCTATCTCTTCTTGAAAACAAGGTATTTAGACTGCGAGTAAGGCAGGCGCTTCTTTTCCTTAGTCTGCGGAAGCTATTCTTTTTAATTTTGTTGGTAAGTTAACTTAAATTACCAGCGTTCTTTGATCAGAATCACCTCCGCAGTGCTGGAACTTTAAGTAATCGGGGTTTTGAGTTCAGTTATTGTTCGCGATTATAAATGGGGCAAGAATACTAGACTTGTATGTTTGCATGGGAGTATGAATTGGTATTCTTGTTAATTGTGTGTTTTGGGGAATTTGCATTTTCTTAATATTGTATTTTCAGGATAATAAATTGTTATGTATGGAAGATTTTAAAACTCATTAATTACACAATTTCTAAGTAAGACTAGTTGACACCGTCTGTTGATATTATGTAAAACTTAAGCAGCTATAGCAAAGTTTTATTCAGGTAATTCTTTTCTGACTATTTTACACATTGTTATGAAGCGTGTAGTCTGTATGGCAAGTTTAAAATGTACAGTTTATATCAGCTAATCAAATTTATAATGATTAGCAATAACTTAAAATGTCCAACCTCAAAGCAACGATATCCAAAAATGTACTTGCCTTGACTTTACCTGTCTCTCAAGCCATCATCCTACCTAAAATATGTTGATAATAACATCTTGAAGTTGCCATTATAAAGAAATAAAAATGGCAAATCACCAACAGGAATAATCAGAAAAGGCAGTTGGTTTTTGTTCCGTAGTAAAGTGAGATTTGTTTAGGTGCCCAGGAAATTCTGTATCGTGTCTCAACATTTATTGAAGTATGATGCTGGTTACATTATTTACATTAAAATTTCTGGCGCTTATTTGGGAAAAATCGTAGGATAAATTATAGTTGCGAATACATCAATGTATGCATTAATACATATAGGATTTTACAACAGTAAATTGTTGAACAATAAGAAAGAATCATGAGCTCATTATTTCATAAAAATCAAGTATGCGCTCAAAGGTACCATTTTGAGTATTTTCAGAGCAAGACTAGTGAATTGTTTTCACAAGGTTGCCAGGAATTTAGGAATAACAATTATTTTAGGCAGTTTGAACAAGTATACTTTCAACTCAAAGCTACATTTTAAAGAAAAGCAACAATTAAACTGTATAAAATTAATGGTGCTTATCGTATGTTTCTAGGATGGAGAGATATTCTCATTGTAACTTTATCATAAATATAAATGTTAGCGCCTGCAAAATATGCCCATGCCAATGCCCTTTTCATTTTTGTTTGCACCCATGGGCAAGCACATGTAGGGACACATTGAACTGTTCCTTTATAAGACGAATCAATGCTTTATTTTAAAAACTAGAATGTAAAATAAAGGTACTTTGAAGAGTTTTAATACAGGATGGCCTACAAAAAACAGCTTCCCATGGTCTTCATTGTATGCAAACTCTAGGTTAGCTCGCCATGGTCGTTCATTAGTAACGAACAGACTTCCCTTTACCTGATGTGTAATACAGTTTGACTTCTGTTCACGCATAAGCATTTTCAATAAATATCAACGGCCAAAAAAAAAAAAAAAAAAAAAAGTTGCTTCCCTGGGTAAAAGTAGTTCAACTTTAATAATTTTGGTTTAGAAAATAAATCTGATAACGGAATAATTTATGGACTATATTTTTGAAAATGCACGATTAGCGTCAACATTATTGTTTTATTCTGCTACAACGTAAATGAAATCTATTTTAATTCAGTAATTGTAAATAACTAAAATAATACAAACAAAACGACACAAACATACAGGAATTGTTACCTGAAATAATGAGCTATGTCCTATAAATGAGTGCCCCAATATCTTGCTAATCTCTTGCCAATGTGCAGCAGTAGTCACCAAGCAGCGTTCCTTTTCCTCTGGGTGCGACAGCCCAATGTTTACATAAGTCAACCGCAGCGACTGCTGCATCTTCGATCTCCGTCTTACATCATGGTAGAGGTCTATATTGCAGTGGCGCACGTGATCAGCACACCGACACCCGGGCCGGTCGCCTGTAACGTGACTTTCGAGATCCTTATCGAAGGACCTCTATGTCAGGAAACTTACCAATTATCCTCACGAGGCACGGCGAGCCCCAGTTCCAGACCTCCCTAAATTAGAAAATTCCTAAGCATGTGCCGGAAAGCAAACTTAGGGTTCCTGGACAGCTGCTATCGATGCTGCCCACTAGATCAAGAAGGTGGTCATAGCAATGTTCCACCAATCCTGATGTCTTCATTTCATTGTTGAAATATCTTGGTGGAACCACTCACGCTCCTCGCCGTTTTCCGCAAAGAAATCTGGATAAGTGAATTTTGAGGGACATGGAGTCTAGTCGACAATACTCGCCAGTTTAACATAATTCGGGTACCTTGCAGCCATGCATAAAGGCTTCCCAAGCTGGTTGCTCATTGCCCTGGAGGAATCGCCTCAAGTTTACATCTCCGTTTTCCGCAAAGAAATCTGGATAAGTGAATTTTGAGGGACATGGAGTCTAGTCGACAATACTCGCCAGTTTAACATAATTCGGGTACCTTGCAGCCATGCATAAAGGCTTCCCAAGCTGGTTGCTCATTGCCCTGGAGGACTCGCCTCAAGTTTACATCACAAGTACACCAATTTGCAAAATAAAGATTTCTTCCTTTACTTTAGCCTTATTCCACAAGAAAATTTGTCTCTTATGTATCCCAAAGTTTTCCATTTTTTCATCTCCTTTAGGAAGTTCTTCATAAGCCCGAGTTGGATATACAAAGTAGGGATAATATTTTTGATTTGCTCAACCATAGTACTGTGCTTACATCCTTTCCCGTGGGTCATAAGTTTCCCTTGGAGATCAGGCTTTTCTGTTGAGGTTTGAGAATCTAGCACAACTGTCCCACTCACACAAGAAGTAGCAACACTTGGTGTACATCTAACAGCATGCTTAATAATATTGCACTTACCTTCAGGTCTGCACAGATCTACTATTGGAAATCTTTGTTTTTAATCACTTTCAGAAGATATCTCTTCTCCGTATAGACAACATAGCCCACAGGAAGTGAACGAAGAGAGTTCCCATTTTCTTTTAAACTAAGTTTGACGAGTCCATGAATGACCTTTAGTTCTGTGGCTTGTGCTCCACATTCAAAGTTGTCATCAAACCACTGACATCACAGCAGGCAATAAGGATATTATTTTCGTTTTTAAAACAGGGAAGAAAATCTTTCTGCTATTCCATTGTTTGAGCCTAGAACCTATAAGTCCATCTTTATTTTTGATAGGTCCAGGTCTCGAATTAAACACTTAGTTCACTTTGAATGTGTCTGTTAGCTCACTCAGTAACTCAATCAGGATTCTAAAAGGTCAAAGCCTCAGGGTATCGCCTCCGTACTGCCCTTCTTCCTCTTCATTTGAGCTCAGACTGTACTGTTCTGGAGGGTGAGTTGCAGACAGATCGTCTCCATGTGGCAATGGTCGGATAGCTAGTGGGATGTTGGGGTATATAATGCTCCTTTTCTTCCTTCTTGATATAATAGAAGCTATCCTGAAGAAATGGCGTTGTCTACATGATTAAAGGGCTTTCTTTAAATCGTTGAAATGACAAAGAGAATTAAACGCATGTTTTTATGGATCCAGTCTTGTGGATCACAACACACGACTTGCAGCAAATAAGAGATGCAAAGGTTTGTGTACTGTCTTTGCGCGTGGAGCCCAGAAACGCCAACTTTCACATCGCCACGCCCGTAACAAAAATTATCAAGATTGCTAATCCATTTACGTGGTTTTTCAAATTAAGATGTCCACAATACAGCTGCAGACACTGAACACTATCTTGTACTCCAAGCAAACTGTAAGCAGACAACTAACCAAGGGTTAACAGTTACTCCTCATTACTTATCTTATGTTTATTAAGCTCTGAAGTGTCTGCAAGTACTACTTTATTTAACCGCTCGGCCCGCCACGCACTTAATTTTGTCTATATATACTAAACCAGTATAAGTGAGTATATTTCAGAAATTAGAGCTAAGTAAGCGTACTAAAAAGCATATTCTTTTGTTAAAATCAATAAGATAAAAACACTTTCAATTCAGAAATATTTTAATTGCTAATCAATGTATTCTTTAGTGGTGGAAATTAAAACATAATATTTCATAAACTTAGATGTCAACTGTATTACAAGTCTTAATTACCAATATCTTTTAAATTTTGAAAGCAACACCTTAATTTTTGACCATTTGTTACTAAACATTGATAATAAAAACAAACATGACTTCAGCGTAACTTTCCCAATGAAATGCAATTTTAAATGTTTGTAAACATCAAATCTGCATTTGATATAACTAAATATTAAATTTAAAATAATATTCTAAGTCTAATGTGGAAAATAGAACTGCTTTTGCTTAACATGTACATGACGTGTTTCATCTGTTTATTCATATTAATATTTTAGTTATTTGTTCAATTTCTGTGAATAAAGTTGCTCAACAATGTAGCTAAAATATATAATGGAAATAAATCTGAAAGCAAAAAGAAGATAGAAAATTAAAGGAAAAGACATCTGTATACCAAAATTAAGAACTGGGAAGGCAACGAAAATCCTTGCAAAATGAACGTAAGACTTAACGCGATTTTGAGGGCGACAATAGAGAACATTACAGAACTATTATATTACAGTATTATTATCATCATCACTATTATCATCATCATCATCATCATTAAGTGCATTTTTAGTATTTGGGTCTATTACTAAATACACTTAAAATTGTCAGATACTTTAATGCACTGGAATAATATATTTGATTGGATAATATTGAATTCATTGTTGGAAAACATGTGCGCAAAGTCAAACACAAGCCGCGCGCATACGCGACTACACTTGGAGCACTCTTCGTCTATGATTAAATTAGAACAAATATTAACAATCATTACAAGATAAAAGTGTTGTCCTCAAGTGACAGAGTAATTTAAGCCGGACTCCGAACCTAAAGTAATGCATTAAAACAGCTAAATAATGAATACACATTTATATTTATACATAAAACAAGCAACTCCATTCCTTGGCGAATTTTCCATTACAACAAAAGCAGTGACGAATAGCATAACAATGTCATAGGCGTGTCACATCTACTACTAATGGGTAAATTTGTGTTGACATTAAAAGTACGGTAGTTTATTCCTCCTCACTGGGACGATAACATTATTATCGCTCAAAATAACGGCATTGTTAATCCTTTGTTACCCCAGTGTGGCACCTCATATGAATGTGCAATAAAGAAGGCTGCAATGAACATTCGTCGGCGCATCATAGCCTGGTGTTATACGCCATGCGACATTAACCTTTTAGAGCCTGAAGTATAGCTAGATAAAAAGAAGATTGGCAAATCATGCCTATGCTATTATTTGATGCTTTATTTTGCAGACTGACGGGATAGGTTATATATCACGGCAACTATTCTTTTCCTCGCAAATAAGGGACAACAAAAAAAAAAAAAAAAAAAATCTAAGATATATGACTAAAGGATATGACATTTACTGCTGAGTGGTGCTACCAACGGGAGGATGAGTCTAAGCTGCTCTCAGCAAGCAACCGGACAACATTGGTTTATTATGGTATTAGCAAGAGTTACACCTAACTACTTACACAGGCTGCAAATCCGTCACAGATCCATGCCCAGTGCTTCTTGTAGTTCGTGTGGCATTCTGGTGCATTCATGCCGCTGAAAACTGCTGTTTTCACACACACATACGTTGTTCATTTTCGTGACCTCCATTCCTGACCACTGTCGCTCATCAACTGAACTTCGGGACTTGCTGAGACACGCAGTCACATACAGCATTTAATGGTTTCGTTTAAGGTACATTCCATATACTTTCAATTGTAAATCTTAGATTTTTCATATTCACGAGAAAAAAGTTGTTGCCACGGCTTCAAGTGACCGAACTAAAAAAAAAAAAAAAAAAAAAAATCAAATGTCTAATAGGAAGATTACAGTTAAAACGTTTCCTCTTTTACACCTCGATGCGCATGATTTGGTTCGCTTCGTGGTCTTCTTTTAGTTGCCTTGGAGAGATTGCATGAACAGTCAAGCTACGTAGACAATCAGGTTAGTCTATTAGCTCCTTATTTATTTTGTGTTTTCCTAAGAGGTCTTTTACGATGTCTATTCCTAGAGTTAGTTCCAGGACGATTGAACACAATGGAACTGCAATGTTTATTAGAAGGAAGATTGTTCTCGACTTCCTTTTCTCCGGCACTTGCTTTCTAAACCCAAGATGTCGGTCCTGGTGGTGTAGTGGTATCCATACTTGCCTCCTAAACCCAAGATCGCGGGTTTAATCCCGGCCAGGATCGATGGGTTTTTTTGGGAGGGCATAAAAATCCTAAATATGGCTTGCTTAGGAAGTAAAGCCATGGGTACCGTGTCGTACATTTATGGCACGAAAAAGAACCTTAAGCCTGAAAGAAGAGGCCTCTGAGCAAAATTTTGTCGGTCGTTTCACGCTCTGAATTGAAGGAGACGCTGATGACCTGAGATGTTAAAGAGCGTCCATAAATAAACCACATAAAAAATAAGCCCAAGATCGCGGGTTCGATCCTGGCCAGGACCGATGGATTTTTTCGGGCGTAAAACTCCTAAGTATGGTTTCCTTCGGAAGAGAAGTAAAGCCGTGGGTTCCGTGTCGTACATTTACGGCACAATAAAGAACCTAAAGCCTGAAAAAAGAGGCCTCTGAGTAAAATTTGTCGGCCGTTTTACTCCCTGAATTGAATGGGACGCTAATGACCTGAGATGTTAAAGAGCGTCCGTAAACAAAACAAATAAAAAAAAATCTCCAGCAGCACCAAGGAACTTATGATAACAGAGCATAAAATGTTGTATCATACACTACCTTTGCAGCAGAGTGCACGAAGTGGTTTAGGAACTCATCTCTTCTAAAAGTGGCTTTAATATCTGAAAGTATTACGTTGGATGTCCTCAGCTACCAGGCGATATGTAGAAATGGAACAATTCCTAACAAAATATCAGCATTTGCCTGAACGGAACTAGGGTAGATTCCATGGGCAACATTATCGTGTGGGAGCTTTATATTACGTACGAGAAGGGAGTATGTATCAGCAATGTAGAAACTTGCTGTTGTTTACACCGGAACGCTAAGAGTCAGCTACACTGTATGGTTGATGCTTAGTCAACTTCGCGTCTTAAGGTAGAAAATGCTCAACACTAGCGATGAAATGTGAGGTTAATATTTTGATTACTGCCTTTTTTGCGAAATCTACCCTGCAAAGATTTTTTACTCTCTTAGGTTATTCCAACATTAGCGAGGAAAGTTGTACAAGATTGAATTTGGGAAGGAACTAATTGCAAGAACGGATAAAAGTTTTACCATTTTAATAGTATATTTTTTTTTTGTAGGACAAGTTTTGTTTCCTGCGTTAACTCTCCAAAAGTAATTTAAGTTGAACGTTGCTCTTAAGAAATTATATTAAGAGCGAACATCTTAGAATACTTAACAGTCATCAGTATCACACCCACTCGTTTAAGATTTCTTGTGTACAGAAACAAATGAGCAATAAATAAGTATAAATGTATGTAGATTCATAAATAAATGCCAAAACTAACTTAATCTAATTTAGCATAACATGAAACCATTTTATCGCATTAATCAACCAGTGTGATAGTAATATATATATACAGGGAGGTTACTTGAGTTATGGGTCATCTAGCGCGGCTGCTTACTGGGGAGAAGAGGTTCCTGTATTGTGAATGGTTCCGGAGGCTCGTAAATCGTCTAGGACATGAAGTTTTAAACAAAACTTTCTATACAGACTTTCACTTATCCGGGTAAGTAAATTCTCAAAATCCACAAGTTTGATCTCCAGAAAGTACTGTACAAAAAGAAAAACTACCCTGCATGCACAGGAAGTCGGAGTGTGGATAACCATATCAGGAAAGCGAATAATGGAGCCTTCTTTTGTGACAATTGTGTGATTTTATGTTTCAGCATAAATAATGCTGAATGAAAATTAAATTATTTCTTCCTGCAGGACTATGCTCTAACACACACGCCAAACCAATCACGTGAACTTTTAAGTAAGTTCTTTGGCTAAAAAATTATTACTAAAGTAATTAAGCCGCCTTCACTGTCCCGCCCCACGATTTCACATCGTCGCATTATTTCTATCGCGGCATAGCAAAATCAGCAGTATATGAAAATAACCCAAAAACATTAAATTAAAATGATTATGGTTATTTATATCCAGACAATTACGAAAGAAACATTAGAGAATATGTTTGCAAATAAGTGTAAACCAGTTGAAATATATCTTCAACAACGAGGAAAACTCTTCCTACATTACAAGCAAGAGTTCGTATCAGCTGCTGTCTCTAGTACTCCACTGCGGAGCGAGTTATCTTCTAAACTGTGCATAAAATGTGGCTAAGGCGTGCAAGGAAATAGATAAAATCTGAAATGTGTTATTATATGCTAAGTACAGTTCAATAAACATATCCCCGAAGAATGCAAACAAAATTACTGAAAGCATTCTAGGCATCAAGAAAATTGCTGGGCACATTTTAATTCTCTATTTTTATTTTTATGATAAGTTTGAATGAATGGAAGACTTTCGTTTTTACAGAAACTTGCTTCCAAGAGCTTTATAATTTTTGTTCACCTTTTTAACGCCCGTTTTAGCTATTGAGGCATCACAGGTGGTAGACGCTGATGATATATGAGACGAATTAATAAACTGGGAAAGATTTTTTTAAAGGAAGGAAGCGTTCCAGGCCTAAGTTTAGGGTACCTGCCCGGCATTTGCCATTTATGAGGATTGAGAAAAACCTGGAAAAAATCTCAGTCAAGGAGGACGGTTCTGGTGGGAATTGAGTCCATAACCTCCCACTCCCTAGCCCGCGCCTTAATGACCTCGGCCACCCGTGGGAGTTGGTTCATCAATGATTGCATTACATTCCATTAGTTTATTGATAAAATAGGCCCAAGGTTAAAAAATCATATAGAGAGGAAATGTAAGACATGGATGGACCCATGGGACGAATTTGTTGAATTCATTAATGCATTTGACTCTTTAATCAGGACGCTTGGGACGATTTGTTGTTTTGTGCACTTATTATCTCCAATAAAAGCTAAGTAAATAAATATTGAAGTTTATGTAAGTACCCCGCGTACTTATATAAAAGTTGCGGACTCTAGTAGCGGTAGAAGTTAGCATAATTAGTTGACTTAAGCCCCTCATGGTGTATTAAAATTGACCTAAATAAATGCATTCAAAATTTTTCTAGTGCCTAAGTTCGAATTTCACAAATGAGTCCCTTTCCGCTGACCTTCTTGATTCTTGAAAACGTTACTAAGAATGGCCAATTTAGCCTTTCGTGAATCTCTCAGGAAGTCTCTTTGATTAATTATGAACACCTCACACCGCCAAACGTTATTCGTCACTAATTCTGAAATACTGATCAAAATTAAACTGATGTAGTCTCATTCTATTGTTTTCATTAAGTTAACTATTTCGAGTAGTTATTTATTTTTAAGCTGTGGACAGTGAGGTTCATAATGATGAAGAACTATCTGAAACCGAAGAGTTGAGTGACTGCTAATTTTATTACTGGATTATATGCAATGTATGTGTAAAGGAGGGAATAAATGTAGTCGGAAGATGTAAACAAAGTACAAGTTGCCTTGAACTGCCCACCTCACGAATTAGAAATGGAAAATAGGTGTGTATATGTGTGGTATATCATTGCAGTAAGAGTAGTGAAGGACGAATTATTCCTGTAGCAAGTAATCAATGTCTCAAAGATTTCATTGCACATTTAAATTCAAGAAATATAATAACGTTAGTAATGCAACAAATATAAAATATTACAAAAAATTAGCAAACATTAATTCAGAAATACGATAAAGAAGGAACTATAACTAATTTCCTTTAATAGCTTGTAGTATATACCATTGTACTTGTACTGCGTAAGATATTTTGATGACAGCTTTATAATTAATCACATAACGTGTATCAAAATAAAACATTTAAACTAATTCAGCCGTTTACAGTAAAATTAATTACCAGTTAGGCAATACTACCAATCTGAAGTATAACTAAGAAAAGTCATATATTGAAATTGTTGCTAAGAACGTAAAACTGAGTTCTGTATTTGTTCAAATTGTTAAGTGTGTTTTAAAAGTATGCTGTATGATGAAACTATATGGCCCAATATTTATAAATATAAAGAAAAATTACACTTTTAGTTTCATAATTGCTAAAATGTTTCACATTAACTTATTACAACATAAATAAAATATAATCAAAGTGATGTCCAGACACCATTTCTGTCCAGTGCGTCATTCAGACGTCTTGGAACTGAATTTGTTAAGTCTTTAAATATTCTGAATCTTTTCGAAGATTTTCCCAAATTTGTCTACAGTTTGAGCTGCTCTTGTTCTCTCTTGGCCGGGCTCCCTATATTCCCTATCTTCAAATACTCTATTATATTGAAATCAGGCGATTTTGGAGGCCAATCCAGAACTTGGTTGTCAAGATGTCAAGCAAAGGCAGTTTGAATGCAATAAGTTCCTTTGACTCTGCTATTGTCTTGCACAGTTAACAACTAGAACTTCCTCAATGGGAAACAATGCTCTGGTACTTGGAAGAACTTCATACATAATATTTCTTCATGCTGGGCTGCATTCACGTGAGGTGTAGCTTCTATTATCTCTCCAGGTCCGGAATCAATACTCCTACAGTACAAGAATATGTCCTGACTTATATGTTTACTGCACGTATTATTCATCATAAAGATGGCAATTAGGAGGCCATCCCATAAGTTAATTACTTTATTCGGATGAAAATACTTTTTCGTCCAACCAAACTGTCGTATCCCATACTTCCTAGGGCGTAGGAAGTTCCTGCAGGGCAAATGCCAGTTGGAGTTCGCGATGGAAAGGAAGAAGTTTCTGTTTCTTCGCCGTTCTTTGATAGTGAAGACTATCAAATTTTGACTATGGAGTCAAACCTCTAAGTGTCAGGGATTTCATCATTCATAGTCATGTTGCTGACAGTAGGGAAAAGATTTTCAACAATTGCACGAACAATTGCGGCATCTTGTGCGGGGATTGTCTTTATAACCTCTCTATTTCAATTTAGCTCCTTCACCACCTACCTGCCATGCGTCGATCCAGCTGCACACGGTTTCCAGTGTACAGGATATAACTGTTGCGATTTGATCTGGGGGCGTATGTGCCTCCCACATTCCAACAATTCGACCTGTTTTGATTTGTGAAAGCAGCGAAGTCATGATAGCTAAGGAACGGTTTGTACTGCACTAAAGTAGTACGTATGTGTTTACTATGTCCCTCCCTCATCAGAAACTGTTGATAAGTAACTGTTTTTTAAGTTTTCATTAATTAATTTCACATATCCAGGAATTTAGTTCACCTTTAATCAGTTTTCTTTAGAGCACTTTTCAGTGTAAATAGCAGGGCCTCCAAAGTGTGTAAACATAAACAGAGAGGAACCTTAAAAAGTGTTACACTGTTTTAGTAAACTTAGTGAAAGTTATTCATATATAAATGTGAAAGATATTCAAAAAGAAGTGAGCGAATTGTTAACGTATTTGCTACTGTATTCAATTGTATTGTTTGGGTGGAGAAAAACACTGTGGAATTTGAGCCTTGCTCGCGGCTGACCATATGTTCTTACACCTCCAGGAGGAGGGATTGAGACGAGGGGGACACCAGGATCTACCGGCGGTGTCTGTGCAGACGTAAATGGTGTCTTTAACATGTTTGTAGATAGAACACCCCGAAGCCAGTAGAGGCCCCTCAAGAAGTATGGGTCCTTCAGAAGGTACACTTCCGTACCAGACGTCGGAGGAGAGACTTTGCAAAGTTTAATACACCATCATTTTGTCCTGGCACTTTCCACCATGTAATAGAACCAACGGAATTAAATGATATGAAATGGGAGAGCGGAAAATTCATGGAAAGCAAAGATCTATCCCAGCATCCACCGATGTAAGACCAGGCGAAACCACGTATTAACTCAAGGATTTGAACTCATAAACGCCTGAATGCCAGTCCCAAGAGTTACCTTCTGAGCCATCCCTTTCTATTGCTAACGCAAGGAAATAATTTAACAAAAGAGGTGTTTGAAAACTTTGGACATTTGACAAAGCTCATCTTTAGCGTTTCAGTGAAGGAGCTTCTACCGGCTCTTCAATACCTAAAGTTCATCACTCATACCTTGCAAATGTAGCATTTCTATAAGTGCTCACTTCATTTCCGTTTAACATATCCACCAAACAGAAGACGCTCTTCCCCTTGTAAAGTAGTCACGGTATAATACGATGTAGCAACACTCAGTTGCGACTATGTGCCAAATGACGTCCTTCCCCCTCCCGCCAACAAGTTGCCACGCATGCGCCATATTGAAAGTTGAAACGTGCCAGTCCACTCGGCTTCACCTGTACTTATTTCCGCGTACTTGGCTTATAATGCTAAAAATAATGGTTTCATATTTATTTTCATAATAATTATTAATTTAATATTATCTGCATATTCATTTTGCTATATAGATGAGTACCTGAGGAATTTCCCCTCATAAAAATTGCCTGAGTTAAACTATGGACTGCACTATTGCAGAAATCAGGATTTTCGAATGGTATAACAATCTCTGCCTGAAATATATATATAGATTATGGGGCGGAGGGGTGGTTCTTTACATTTTAAAGCAGGTTTCATGTAAATTAAAAACGCTGATCACCTGAGATGTTAAAGAGCGTCCTTAAATAAGCAAAATCTGAATTAAAAAAGAAAAAAAGAGGCGCAAAACTCTTGACGGGGTCACATTTATTGGATTGCTATAAAATATATAATATTAAAACATTCATATGTGAAAGAACTTTACCAATTATCTAGTAGTACCTCTTTATGGGAATCGATACTCTCACCCGCGGAAGCTCGCAATCCACTGCTCTCTTTCTCTCCCTCTGCCACTCACGACATTTTAAAGCAGAGTAAAATAGCTGTATGGCACTACTTTAGATAGCAGAAAGAAAACAAAGGTGCAGGAGAAAACTGAGAGATAATATGCTGAGTCACGGACATTTTTGCATGCTGAACATACTGCACAAAATATCTCATTGCGATACCTCAACTGTGTGTGCCAATTGGCTAATTGACAGTTGTAACAAGTATGAACTGTAATACTTTCAACCTGATGAACGAGTGTGCTGAACATGGGGCGAGTCACATCTCTTAAACGAGTTCTGGCATTAATAACTTTTCACAGGATGGAAAGGCAGAAAGGGGTTAAAAATTGGCCTATTTTAAAAATTAGCATATTTTAAGAAAATTATTGGAAACGGTACTTTTAGCCCAATTTATTTTCCAAATAGAACAATGGTCATTGGCTATGCAAAACTCAAATAAAAAAATTGCGTCACTATTATTGAAATTTTATCTATCAGGTGAAACTAGGTACTAAACTGTGCACAATTTGTGAAAAAAGACTGGGGCATTTTAATGATAAACTTTAAAACTCTAGTTGCTAGAAAAAGAATCGGTGGTCCTGTTTTTGCTTTGAAAGTAATGGTATCATTAGGCATCGGAATTCCTAAGCACTTAACATCAAGTTAGGTATACTCAAACACAGGCTATGAGCCACATCCCGGCAGGTAGAATAGAACTTATGAGTGAGGGGCACAAAGGAAGAGGTCAGTTTATAGTTAGTGACTTATTGTAAACCCTTATCTGTTGTTTATTCATTTTATTCAATTCACTCAATTCAATTCAATTCAATTTATTGATTGTCAATTTACTAAAACAAATCTTTTATATTGCAAGGTATAAAAAGAACAAATACATACAATGTTTGCAAAATATAAATAATATTTATAGTTATCAGGTTTGTACAATTATTTTTCAGTCAGAAAGTATTTTAATTTGCTTTGAAATTGCTTTATATATTGTAAGATTTTAACTGCAGTAGATAATTTATTATAAAAATCTGTCCCATTACATAAGCATCTCCATTAGTAAGTTTTTTGGTTGTCCGTTCCCTAAAATAGTCATTATTATGTCATAAACATTGTTATTCTTCACATTGAACTTATTTACAAAAACTAAACTAACCTGTATACATATAATGCGCAGAGTGTAAACAGTTTGCCTTATCTGAATACCTTTACCAAGAGTCTGAAGAGTTTAAATTGAAAATTAGTCTAATACTTTTTCCTTCAAGGTGAAAACTCTGTCCAGATGTATTTTTGGACAACTTTCCCATATTTCAATCCTGTGTGCCAAATGTGGGGAAATAACAATAGTGCTGCATTTTAAATAATCACTATCCTGATTATATAAAATGTTTCATTAAAATAGATTTATTGATTTTCTACATATATATATATATATATATATATATAATCAATATGAATAAACCATGTTTATTAGTTATATATACGTATGTGTTGTGTATTGTATGTGTTTATCTGTAATTTAATATTGAAGAATGTCTTGTTAGTCTGGCTAATTCAATTGATGTAGGTTTATCCACATTGCATTTAAGATTATTAACATAAAATACAAGTAGATGCTCTACAAGGGAACTCATGCTTTGGGTTAACATAGTTTTTTTATTTGCAGTACAGAGATGTATCATCTTATAAGATATTATATTAATATTATTCACATGTATGTCGTTTATGTACGGTATAAAAGTATTGACCCTAATACACTACCCTTAGGAGCTCCATATTTTACAGATTTACTGGTTGAGTTGTATCCATAAAGTGCATTTTCAATTTTGTATTGCATTTGCGTATATTGTGTTCTACCTTTCAGATAAAATATAATTAAGCTGTTGGGTAGTCCGCTTACAGCACAATTATCCTTTTTGTGGGTAAGGATTTAGTGATCGACAAAAGCGAATGCCTCCAACCTTTTCATTGCTACCGAACGTTATAAATACATGATAGGCAAACTCGGTGATTGTAGTAATTGTTGATAAAGCTTTTTGAAATCCACGTTGAAACCTCTAAATAATATTATTTTTCTATAAAAGTGATAATAGTCCATTTAAAATTACTTGTGCAATTTCGGAAGTTAAGGTTTTTGGCCTATAATTATTGATATTGTACAATCCGCAATGTAACATCAATTAAACTTCTTTCCGCTTGTAGTGCTTTGAAACACCAATGCCTAATGACAATTATGAAACCAGTCATTTCTGTATAAATCGTCGTCTTACTCACAAATTATGTTCAAAATGATGGTCATTCCTGCAATACAAGTGTCCAGTGAGGATTGCCGCACATGAGATTGCATCTCACAACGGAAGAGTTCACTAGAACAGGAATTTTTTGTTAAAATGTATACAGAGACTTACCTCGCAATTGTAATGAAGACCATAAAAGCATTATCTGTGTAACATTTCTTTTCTCTATAAATACACAAGAGGATTCTCTATAAAGTACATGAAACACCGTGGAGTAGGGTAATAGGCACAACACGCAAAAGCAACTTTTGAACAATCACATTCCATAAATAGAGCATTAAATGCCACCTGAGTTACATGTTTAAACCTTGCACAGGATTCATGTAACCGACTGACTGCCAGGAAAGCAAATGAAAGTAATATCAAAACACCCTTATAAAGTAACCTCACCTTCTCAAGCATAATGTACACCTCTTATTATCTCTTAAACAATTAAGGGAGGCAAAAGAGAATTTTTGGGGGGATAGGAGTAAGACGAGAGGGAAATCACAGCATTTTTTATGTAGTTGCAAAGTATGAATCCTCAATTTTCGATTTTAAATATGCGATTGAAAACTCAAATACTTTATTGAAAGGTATAATGCATTTGGATTTTCAAGCAAATATTATTAAATTTTGTGTACAGCTTAAATATATATATTTTTGCATGAACATTATCAAATAAGTTATCATTTGTTTTCGAAAATATATTTTTGTTTTAATTCATTGAAAATATTACAAATATTTAAATATACCTTTATTAATATAACTTATCCAATACACATAGATATTCGTTACTGATATTGATTTGTTTATACACTTCTGTTGTTATTCTTTCATTGTAATAATATTATTTAGGATTTTAAAATGTATTTCTAAAAGAAAAACCTAAATTTAGAACTGATGAATAATTTGTGTATGTATTTAGTGAAAACTTTGAGCCCTTTTTGTGACAAATTGCATCATCTGAGGCTCTTTATGTCCTAAAACGTGAAAAAAAATTATAATAATAAATCAAAGAATATAATTGAAAAGGAATGCACATCGGTGCTAACTTTAAATTCCTACCCTACGGCTTAAAGAAGTTACATTCAACACATTATACGCAATAATGTGAAATTTAAATTTTTAGCAGAATTTGAGTGAAGTTATAGTTTAAAGCATCGTAATTCCATGTTTTGTGAAACTAATAAGCTGCGATTATATATTGTTTCAAAACGCGTATTAATAAAAGGAAGTGTATTGCTTCCCTTTCCAAAGATTGTATTAGTCCATTAGGAATGTGTCAAAGGAAAAAACCCAAATACCAAAGTTCGTTTTTACAGTATAATGGAGGTAATTGTTGTAAAAAGTCTTTAGTGACAAACCATTTAATACAAGTCATTTCAGTGATCAAATCCCATCTTGCAGAATATGAGGCAGTGCCTCTTTTTAAGAAAAAAGTTACTGGTCTTAAGTCAAAGAATTCTGGGAGAAAAATCAATGAGGCTGTGTCGTGTGCAGCGTAGCAAGCCATCTAAAAAGGACTCAGAATATCCTGGAAGAGACACTGGTGAAACTGCCACAATACACGAAAAAGAGCTAAATTCATTGCGTTTTTAAATAATTAAGGTTAATAGATAAACTTTTCAAAACACTGTAACTTTATCTTCAAGCATTTGTATATATGTTACTCTGCGTATACATTTTTTCAACTGTAACATTTTCCAATACTTTAAAAAGGCAATGGACAATGTGTAAATATACATTTATGAAAATATAATTATCAATTTAACTAGGATTTTTCAAAAATACTTTCAAAATTTCATGTTAAGGAAAATATTATTAATTGCCAATAAAATACTTCCCCAAATTTTTTCATAATACATAATTTTGCGTGTAATGATGTAGCTTAGAGTGTAGATATCAAGTAAAAGCGTGCAAATAAGAAAACATCTAAACATATTTGTTCTGTTTACATTTTTAGTGCAGTTTTACCACCTTTCAGAACAATATCGTAAAATTAGTAAATGTGAAATACATACATGGCCCTCCTTAGATAAATCTATGGATAAAAATCTCTCTTTTAATCACCTTTACCACACTTTTACTTCAAAATCAGCAACCTGTTTCTTAAAGTAGCTTTGACATTGTTAATACTACAGGTCAATAATTTCAAAACACCTGTTCATTAATATCAAAAAGTCATTTAAATCAATTGAGATTCATTATTATGAAAACATTTTATGTTACTTATTAATTGAATAGCATATTATTTTAAAATGTCATGCTGCATTTTGCTGTTGGAAAAACATAAATTATTAAAACTTGGAACTATTTGCTTCATTGGCTGGGTCAAATGCACATATAAGCCCATATAACTTAGGCATCGGTGCGGTTCCCTGTAATCTATTAACCAAAAAGTGTGTATGAAGGTCGTATTGATACATAAACATGTTATATGTAGTTGTTTGTTTCTGATATTTAAAGTGGTTATATGATTGCTATGGCCCCACGATGGAAATATCACTTGAAGTCAGTTGCAGCATTGAGTACAATACACCCTTACGCATCACACAAATACTGCTGGAAATCAGGATTTGCAAAACTACAAAACTTGATAATAAATTCAATTAAATTATTCATAAAAGGATTAGATTTAATCTGCATAAAATGTGTGTAGAACTAATAGAAAAGAACAAAAACAGTTCCAATAGTAAAAAGAAAACTTTGGTCTAAATACTTTTTCATACGAATCTTAATATGAGCGCTTCGATACAGAAGAATATATTTCCATCGACACAAAGGAGACATTTTGTACCTGTGTACAAACTAACTGTTAAACATGGTGCGGGTCAATAATGATTTGGAGGTGTTTTTCTGGAGATAAAGTTGAGAATATTGTGAAAGTTGGAGCGAAAATGGACCAGAAGCAATATCATAAATATCTTCAGTGTCATGTATACGAATTGTATTCAATCGGAAAAGATTTCACCGTGCAGCAAAATAATTCTAAACATTGATCGCAATAAAGAAAAGTGGGGAGTGCTGAAAGATACGACAATTCCTAAGAATTGTAATGGAACTAAGTGGACAGAGTTATCCAGGAAGAGAATTCAAAAATCTTAGGCCATATCTGGGAAATTATTCAACAAGTTTGGGAGAGTATAGGGTTAGAATACCCCCAAAGACTTTAAATAAAATGCCACGTGTTTGCTAGGTAGCTTTCAAAGTCAAGGTGGATACTCGGATGAAATAAATTTTAATTTATTCTTTGTAATGGATACATATTGCCTCCGTCATTGCATTTTTGACCTTATAAATTAAAGAAGGCTGTAGTTTATTTGTAGTTCACAATTATGCACTAAAACCTGCGGAAGGAAAATTATTTAGCTTCGGCAGTGTGAACGACATGTAGCAAGTGTTACCAGTATTGCAGGGTGCTCTCGTGCCTGCTACTTACTATTGGCGCGTGAAGAGATGGTCCGGGAGCACTTAGACGCAAGGAAAGGGAGTGAGAGGGGTATGGACGAGCATGCGCAGTGTAGTGAACTCTGCTCCTAAACTGCGAACGTTGGACACATGTGCTAATGTATTCACTCTCTTTCAATAGAGGTAAGTGGACCAATATTTTTAGTACCAAGTATAGTATAGTGGAACTGCAGTTCCTTCCTTCCGTGCGCCTAGAATAAAACGGCATCGAAAATAGAACCATTCTGGAAAGAGTATATTATTGCTCTTTTCAATGCGGAGTATGATTATCAACCAATATGAGAGGCGTGGTTTCACCATTTCCGAACCGTCAAGGATAGCGAAAGACAAGGACTCACGAGCGGGATGTCTGGGACTCAATTTCCGCCAAAACCGTCCTCCGTGACTGCGCTTTTTCCACTTTTCCTCCGTCGTCGTAAATGCAAATGCCGGAGAGTTACTTTATACTTATGCTGGGATATTTCCTAAAAATGCTATTTCCAAATTTATCGTTTCATCTTGTGTTTCTCGTCTGTGAAGCCTCAGCAGTAAACACGGAGTTAAAACCTATTAAAATAATACTTTGATAAAGGCATGTAATGTATTCTTTAAAAAAAGGCATAACCAAAATAAGACTTGTTCCAAAGGGAAAGTAACAGACAAATCCAAAACCAGTGGCCATCTTGAATTTTTCCGAAGGTAAAGGTTCATGTCTGTGGTCCAAATTCCGCAACATAGCATTTCATTGAAATTGGGGATTTCACTTACAACTGTGCACACTATTATCACCCGGAATTTGAACCTAGACCCACACAAATTTACTTAATTCTAAAACAGAACAATTGATGATTGAGGTAGGCAGGAATGTGTGGTGTATGTCCATTCTGGTATTTAACCAGTTGAAAGGGGGAACACAACTCTTTAAAATTTTCATATATCTGTCGCTCGAAATTTGTTACCTATCCGAGATAAAATACAACTTACGTTGATAATTTCCCTAAATTGTACACAAAATACAAACAGACATGTGTTGATTTTGCGAAACAATTGCTTTTTACTTAACGGCCATGGGATACTCTAACAGGTCTGAAAGTCCAAGCTCTATATTTGACTATATGTTGTGAACTACTAAATCATAGATATTGCCCCATTGACATTTGAATATCTAACAGTTCTATTTTCTTGATGTCAAAAGGTATTGTTTTATTTGAAAAATATAACTTTGTGCCAGAGATATACTTTCTAAGTAATTGTTGAAATCACTATATAAGCTACATTAATGGACCCTTCTCTGAACTTCTTTTTGATGAAAACAGCGGATCCCTTTTCGGAGATATGAGTAGTGGTAGTTTTAACTGATCCATGCTGTATAGAACCCATTACGTCCCCTGTTTTTATACAACATTTGGAATATATTGCACATACTATATTTAGGAACAGAGAGGGAATACTATCATTTTGCATAAGTTTATTTTCATATTAATATTACTAAGAATTTACTTCACTGCCGCAAGACAGGTACACAATATTGTTAAGACAGGTAATACTGTGAAATTCTCTTTCTTTCCAGCCAGCTGAACCACATCCTTTCATTTTATAGATCTGTTTATAGGATGGAAAGTGCCAGGCGAAGCGGGTTGATGCTGTGCGGCGTGGCGGTGTACTCCTATCCTGGCATCTGGAGGGTTCTACTTGGAGACCAATTCGGGCCACCGTCGGGTGATACCGTTGTGGATCTCGCAAGCCTGCCGGCTTCTAGGACTTATGACCTGAGAAGTCATTATGGATGCCGCCTGAGTGTGTATCGTGCCCGAACTCATTTTCCTCTTCCGAATATCTACCGTTGGGATATGGGTATAAAAGTTCCATCACAGTGGCCGCGGTGACAAAACATTCTTCTTTGTCGCGTAATCAATCTTATAAATTCATCTATATAATGATCACTAAAGTTATTTATAACATTAATATGACTCTGTGAAATTGTTCGGCAGTCTGTCATTGTTCGCTAGAAACACTTTTGGTTTAATTCTCTTAGTGTATATATTATGTTATTCCCAAATATAGCCTAGGATTGGCTAAGACGCAGGGGTTTTTTTGGCACGAGGGACTTTTGATTTTACTGAATAATTGGCAGGGAAATGTTAAGCAAGAAATTTGAATATCGGTGAGGTTTATGGGGCGGCAGATATTGATGTAAATTGCGGGGGGGGGGGTTCTTAACGTTCGTTTTTTCCTTTATTAGCTGGTTACGACGCAATATTAATGTCGTTTGAACACTGGTAAACCCCCACCCGCCGCGACTCTTGTAGCCCGGCTGACTTTAGGCGATAGCTTATCTGCCAATGCATTCCCCTGCTAATGCGCCGGTCATCAGATAATTGGATACTATATATATTAGAAAGCAGCTATTCGGCACGTCAGTCACCTAGCAATTTAATTAAACTCTGTTTGAATCCAAGTGACGGATGCCTATATGGGCTTCGAGTTTGCACACGAGCGAAGTCTAGCGGAGCGAATGTGCTCCTCAAACGCTGTACTCACATTGTCGTTTCATCAATCACAAGCGTAATCGTATAACAATGTTTCTATTGAGAATGAGAAATGAAGTTTACACAGTGTTATTATGTCCATTAAATGCCCTGAAGCTCGGACCATGCTAATCGATTTATTATGTTATATGTACAAGATTGATTGTTTAAACAAGATACTTTGTAAGGTTAAAATTTAATCTTTAACAAAATACACATGTTTACTTAATACGGTCACAAATATCCTGCTTTAGTCCACTTCCTCTTTTTTAATGTCAAAAAAAAAAAAAAAAAAAAAAAAAACATGCTGCGCCATAACGATTTCAAGATTAGTTTGAAAGTGTATCTATCATAAAAAACATATTTTACAAATAAAATAATTCCTATTGATATCGAGAAATTAGAACTTTGTGATAATCAATGTCTTTTGGTATTTTCTATGAATATAGATCAAGTATTCACAACATATAATCAAATATAGAGCTCGGACTTTCAGACCTTTTTAGAGTATCCCATGGTCGTTAAGTATAAAGCAATTGTTATGCAAAGCCAGTACAAGTTTTTGTATTTTGTGTACAATTTGAGAAAATTATCGACGTATGCTGCATTTTATCCTGGTTGGGTCTAAAATTCCGAGCTCTAGACATATGAAAAATTTAAAGAGCTGTATTTCCTCACTTAACTGGTTAAATACCAGACTGAAAATGTACCTCACATTCCTGCCTACCTCGACCAGCAGTTTTCTTATTTTTTAGAAGGACTAAGTTCAAATTTCGGGTGATAATGATGTCCACAGTTGTAACTGAAACACTGTCTGTGTTTCGGGATTGGGGCCATAGACATGAACCTTAACTTTCTGGTGTATGGATTTGTTTGTTTCTTTCCATGTGGAGTAAGTCTTATTTTCACCTCGCCACTTTTTTAAGCCCACTTTACATCCTTTATCCGAGTTGTTTTTAATGGTGTTTTACACTGAGACTTCACAGGCGGTGGTACATAAGGTGGAATGCTAAATCGGGTAATTACTTTTTAAGAAAACGTTGCAATCTAAGTTTATAGTACATCTCCGGCATTCGCCATTGAGAACGAAGTGCAGCGTCTAAGGAACATATTCGCTCTTCCTCTTATTAAGTTTAAGAATTGTCGCATCTATAAGATTGCAACTTTCTGATAGATAGTTTTCACGTGATCATTTAACTGTTTAATCTACAAGTGATTTTCAATCAATTAGATGGTTTGTCTTCTTCTTGTTGATCAATTGCCTTGCCAGCCTTTTGGAGATGACGCAATTGACATGACTTGTTACAAGACCTAACTGTTCAAATTAATTTGCCTTTGTCCGTTTGAAGCTCTTTACGGTTTGTATCTTGGCGAGTATTTTGAGTACCTCTGTCCTGCAATGAACTACCAATATGCTTTACCTCTTGCTAATCGATTTTCGAATTGTCCCTAGGACTTACATTATCACTATTGAAGTGGTGCGAGTACGCATGAATGAGACAGCAGATCTTTACTGCATTTCTCTAGATCTCAATTCTACTAACAAGGAACGCCCCAGGCTTTGAGCATACAAAGTGAATCAAACTTTGGTGAAAATAATTTACTTACCTTTGAATTCAATGGTGAGATAGGTTCAAACCAGCATACTTCAGGGCGTAGACTTCCTTCGGAAGGAAGATAAAGCCAATGTTGTAGATATATTAAAAGAATTTCAAGACTAAAGTTTATTGACCGATTCACGCCCTGAATCGAATGGGAAGCTAGTGACCAGAGATGCTAAAGATCGTTCTTAAATTAACCAAAGAAATATAAATTAATTTTTCCAAGCAAACAGTCAAAATATATTTTCGAAATAAACTTTAAATGAAGACAATCTGAATTAGATAATTGAGAAAAAAATAATAATCTCACTATTAAATATTATTTCGCCCTAGTTTGCCTCACAGTAAATTACAATTGCAATTTTCAGTTTTCCGCCAAAAATTATATATCTTGTCTGTTAGTGTAAGTTTGTTTAAGTGCAGAAATAGATGTGTCAAAGTTTATTGATGTCATAATAGCATATTTCATCCTGGGCATATGCGTAAGATCAACAACACAAATTCAGTTTTATTTCCAGTAAAAATATTTTCCATTTCACACAAATACGAAAAGTTTTGTATTGCCTGAGTTCTCAATATAATTTGTTTGCTTTTGTAGTTTCATACGTAAATATGCATCCTTTAAGCTCGAAATTGTATGCAATTATACAACTGCAAATATTGATAGTTAAATGTTGCAAAAATATTCTGAGTTTCTTGATCGCATCTATTAAATAAAAACAAAACGTGTACTTGCCTGAAGTTCCACTGTGTTGTTAATACAATCTGCACTAGTTTAGGTCAAGCATCAATCGCTCGTTATTGCAAGCACATCTTGCGTTAACACAGAAGTACCCATTTTTCCCCCCAGAATCCTAGGCTAAAAATTCGCTAGAAATGACTGTAGTTTATTTTTATATATTATGAAAAGTTTACCTATTCATCTTACTTACGATTCTAATGTGCGTGCATTTGACTACCATTCGTTTTCCAAGCTTTTCGGAGACAAGTTTTTATAATATAAAATGTACTGGATTCAATAACGACCAAAATATCTGGAGCTTGGCTAATTAGGCTTGAACATTTTAAGTGTCGTTAAAATGGAAAAGGAAGGAGAAAAAACACCACCGTTTTTAATGTTTTGTTTTATTCATTTTCATAAAGCCAACCTTCGACCCAAACAGGTCGTTGCTATGGAATTACGAATTCAAAACACATTAATTAACCTTAGCAGTATATGAACTGAAACTTCGTACATGTTAAACATGTTAGAACCATCGCATCTTTACTTCATGTCAACCCATATTGAATATTATGCATTATTTTTGGTACTACACTTGTATTGCATATATCGGTATGTTTCCTGGCTAGAAAGATACATATCATATAGATTATATCTGTGTTTGTTAATATATGTTTTTCAGGAAACTATGTGAAACTAAGCGTCATTTAAGTACACGTCGTTACACAGCGTTAAACTTTGGAACATTGAATGTGGCCATAGTCGAGGCACGCTTTACTGAAATGTCGCTTTTAGCCTGCTGTAAATATATTGGAAACAGATTAAAATCCTGTTTGGATTCAGCTATCTGTAAGAGGCATTTAGAATTGTATTCATCAGCCCAAATTACAAGTCCAAAGAGATTAAACAAATTCTGGATGTAACAGCTCATATTGCAAACGTATTTTAATTAATGTTGAAATGAATTGTTAACTACTACAGAGTGTGAAAACATCGGTGTAGGTCTATCATTGAAAATAAGTAACAGAAATGAAACCGAGCGAGTTGGCTCTGTTAGTAACGCCTGGGACTCACTTTCGGATTCCGTCATGCGATCAAATTCCATGGAGCCGGCCATTCTAACCTTGGGCTTCTTCGTGTTTTTCCTTCTTCACGTAGGCGAATGATGGAATGGATATTTTCTTTCTGCGAATTCTCCGCTCTCTCATTTCATATCATTTCACTTCGCTAGTTCTGTTACAGGGTAAAAAGTGCCAGGACGAGATGGACTGGTGCGTTGTGGCAGTGACTTGCGCTTTAAAAAGGATTTTGCCCCATCATCTGGTATGGAAGCGGCCCTTCAGAGAGACTCAAACCCCTTGAAGGGATCCAGGGTATCCTTCACTTCATCCCTGCCTCCAGAGGTGCCCTCATTGGGTGCTCCCAGCCGCTGAGCAAGGTTTATGTACCGAAATGTCCTCCTCCGCTCCTAACAACCCGTCCCACCCAACTCCTCACATTTCCTTAACTCGTTTATTGTATCAGTTATTTAAAAATTGGTAAAATAAGTAACGCTATCTCAGTGACATTATATTTATTGTCTTTCCGTAATTTAAAGATATTTTTTAAATTCAATATGAAATATTATTTGAACGCCCTGAAAAATCTGTATGTAAAACGCTCTACTAGGAACTGTCCTGTAAATAATAGACTAGGGGCCTAACAAACTCCAGCATAATTAGCATAATCAGCAGCTAATAGTAAAAAATGTTAGCTTCGAAACACCAACCTGCCAATTAAACTTTCCTATAACTGACTTAAGAATTTAAAGCATTTATACATGACTAGCTTTCGTATTTTACATTTGAATTCGGGGCTACTTTAATTATTTGTAAAATTATGTTTACATTTTATTACAATCTAAGTTTTATGTATGCCTCTAGCTTCTAATGTTAAAAGCGCGCAAGATTAAATTAAAAAGCAACATTCAAAAGTTAAATTCCTGTATACTGTTGAATGACACTTAGAAATGACGGCACGCATTCAGACAAGTCTTTCAGTTAAACTACCCGATTTAGATCTCAGCATCTGGACGTGGAATTTCTGGGCAGGTTATTCCAAATACCCGGGTGTTCAGTGTTTCCTCATATTGCAAGGGGCAAAATAATTTATTTCATAACTTTTCGGGCTTTGAAACCATGGTCTAGTAGCCGTAGGACATTTGTCTCGACCTAACGTTTCGTCAGGCCCTATGGCGGACATCATCAGAGAAATAAATTATTCAACTGTCTCTCTGCTTGAATCTCTAATGATGAACAACTGTCATTTATTCCCTCGATCGAAACGTTAGGTCGAGGTAAATATTCTACGACTACTAGGCTACGACCCTAAAGCTCTGATATATATTTCAAAATTTAGAAATTCTTTCATAATCATACTGCAATGACCGATACCATTAAATTATCGATTATGATGTATTAAATCCGACAGAGGAAACATTTTACATTGTAGTTAATTTTGTTATCCTGCATTGCCTCTTTAATTGTAAAAAGTATGTAAAAAGAGACCTTCCCAGAAAAAATCTCAAAAAACAATAAAATCTGAGTTTATCACCCCATATAGCCGTGAAATTGAAAACAATAATTTTTTTTATTGGTACTTTTACCTCATTCTTCTCCGTCTATAAGTGTCAAATGGAGATCATGTTTAAGGGAGGTATTTACATACACATTCAGGGGTCAAAAATAAAAAAAAAATTTTATATGCTTATTTGAGACTAACTTTGAGCTTTATGTATTTAAAATAATTTTTTAATATCTACTAAATTGCCCAGTTATGTATTTAAACCTTTTGGTGTGCAATTACATTTGGTTATTTAAACCACCTCAGCCATGACCTCTTTCTTATTATTTACTTACTTATCTTTTATTAATTTAAAATTTGGGCTGTTGCTGAATTTGTTTCATTCTAGTTGCATGACGCAGCGAGGTAGATCTATTAACAGGAAGCAACTGACTGCCCAGCAATTTGTTGTTGCCTTTAAAAGTGAAAGCACTTAATACCAAGATCATTTATTGTTCTTCTTTTAATACTTTTAATAATCTATATCCAAACACGAGTAAAATAAAGGTGCAATATTACAGGAAAAACATTAATTTAAAGGTAATCTATATAGTATAGTTGCTGCTTAATAATTATAATAAAACTCCATTATCATTAATACATATGTAAGTTGTTGCTCATTTTCTAAAAAGTGTGTTTTTCAAGATTTTTTACATCATCGCTTTTACAATTTGCAAGTAATTGTATAAAATTTGCATAGGGGTGCTTCTTATTCAATACAACATCCGAACCTCGTCTTTATTTTATGTAGAATATATAAAAAAAGTAATATATCGTGGAAATAAGGTTTTTAATTATAATTCAAAATTCAGAAAAGTTTTTTTTTTACACTTGTATTGCGTTTTAACTTTTGAGGCTCAGTTTTTAAAATTAAATGTTAATTTTATATCTATGATAAAATATTCAGAAAAATTCAAAATCTTGGAAATAATTTTGTAAATGAATTTTTATGGAAATTTAATATCGATTTCTTTTAAAATAAATAGTTTAAGCATTTCAAAAGATAGGAAAATACTTCCTTTTATATTAAAAGAGCAAATTTCAGATAATGTGCACATAAAATTTCATTTTAATATATCATATAGAAACACAGAAAGAGAATGTGTCAAACGCGAATATATTCTTAAATGCCAAAAGTGTATATATCCTATTCATCAACCACAGAAGTCGGCAAACATGTTGATGCTTCATACAGCTTCTCTCGATGGAGCTGAATCCTACTTTAAAATTTCACCAGGAATTTCAGCACTTAAGAAGTTAAACATTTTAACAAAAGTATTTTTAAGGGGTTATAAAGGTTAATTTTAGCTGGATGTTATATTTAATTTTTTTTGAAAGAATGTACGACATTTAGACCATAATAAAATTCCTTTACCTGTGGAACTGCTTGAAAATATTGATGTCTTCTCATACTATTTTATACATCGTATCGCAGAACAACTTCCATCTTTAAGAACTTGTATATATGAATTCGTTTAACATTTTATATCGTATATGAAACATTCCTATTTTTCTTTAGAGAGGACAAGTTCTATAAATAAATAAGCCGTGATATAAGTTGCCTTTAAAAATTGAAACGAACTTCTGTTGAGACAAACACCTTTTCCAAATTACATGCATCTGAACGGGTAAGTCATACAGGATTGTTAGATAATGCAATATTTTCCACAGTGTTCCCAGTATTTGATTCTATAAATCACAATTTAAAATTATCATAGGTTTCTATTTAATACGTGGGAAAGTAGGCATCAAAAATAGTGTCCAGGAACTTCGCTTACTAGTTTATTAGATTTGTTTTCTAGCTTAGCACCCAGAAAATGCTCGCAGATATACATTGGGGTCTTGATTAATTCCTTTCCTAGATTTTTTAGTATTAGTGTAAGTTTTTATTGGTCTTAGCAGAAGTTTTTGTTAAGTTTACATTTTAAAATTTTAGCCGAATCTTTGCAAAGCTAATGTCTCGTACTAAGACATTTAATTTACATCTCTAAAAGGGCGATTTTTTTAATTCTTCCATTTAATCTTAAATTTATAATCACTTTTCTGACGAAGAGATGCCTTCATTGATGCTCATACACAAGGTAGCGATTAACTGTACAAACACAGAAGCTTAATTTGTTTGGTCTTTTTTTCCACTTGTTGATATTCACTATCGTATGGGGGTGGTCCTAAAACTTCTTGGCCTCAACCATAGATGACCGTACAATTAGCAAGATAATTATTTTTACACTTGAATATCTGTTTAAAGTATTTTGTTTAAATGCCAAGTCATTGTTTCAAATACTTTATTTAATACAACTTTAAAAACGGACGTGTTGTGAGCATTCCTTAAGACAACACTGAGCATAATGCAGTAACAAAGTTCTTTATAAAAACGATTTATCGCCACCGAAATTACAAACTATTGTAAAATGGGTACTAAACCTATCAGATACATCATTAAGAAGGCGTACTTGAAGAACGTCCAAAAGGTGCAACAGCAGAATTCATTGAACAAATACATGACATAGATCTAGATGATCGACGAATTAAAGCGTGGAACATTTCTGAGATTATAGGCATTTCAATGGAACGTTTAGCTCGTGTTTTACATGAATTGCGTATGAAAGTGCTTTGTGCAAGATGGGTGCCGCGCTTGCTGGGGTAAAACATGCATTCATGAGAAAATATTGCAATAGCGTTTGCAGCGTTTAAACAGCGCCAGAACTGATTTTAGTACGCCAACTTATAAATGTGGGTGAGCGTTTCTCACCACATCAAGAGACCGCTGTAGAGAAGTATTCTGCCAACCTTCTGAAAATCTATTTCAGAAATTTGGAGAATCGCTCATTAGGAGGAATTATGTTGAAAAATAAAATAATGTTCAACTGGCTTCTTCTTAATTGGGTCCAAACTTTTCAAACCACCCTCGCTATGTACCGAAACTCGATTCTCTTTGTATGAGTGCATATGGCTGAACACAGAAGAAGCAAAAGGATTTGGCCATAGCTTCCACATTATACCCTTCAATCACTTTACCAATGATATCTCGACCATCTGAATGTACAACGTTGTTCTACTTCCGTTCAGATATGCGTACAGTAACTCCGAATTAACCTACGAAACTCTAAGTAATGTTTTCCGTAAGCAGTTTTTCATCGGGAACATGTCAGTTGCATTTCCCATATAGGCATTCGTTCTCTGCCCCTCACTTTATCCCGCGGGGATTCAGAGCCGGATCGAGCAGAGCGCAGATATAAATTTAAACGATAAAGAGTTTATGGCATTTACAAATCATATGGTTGGATCTAGAATGGTTATATTAACGTAAATACTATGCAATGGCTAGGATAATGTAACAAAAGTTACACTTAAAATAGTGTAATTTTCGCATTGAATAGATAAATATGGATAAAAGCGTTTATTTTATAAACCACATATGTACATCAACTTTTAACTTATATCTATCGCATGGATCTAGAGACCGTACATGCTACTATTTAACCCGGCAGAAAATATACTTGTATGCCATATTATTTATATAAAATATTAATACACAAATAATTATGTTATATATTTATATACGACTATTAACTCGCAGATAATTATTTTGTATGAAAACACACACTCACACACTTTCTCTCTCTTTCATACATCTGTACAACACAATTATACATTGTTTAAACACACACGGCTTCTTATTATGAGCACTTTACATAAAAACTCACCCAATTTTGACTAATTTTCTTCCTGCTCAAGCAAGTCCCAATATGCTAACCTACCCCTATTCGAGTATGTAAACTTGGCTCCAAGGTTCACCCGCGAATGTTTTGTGTTTGGACAATATACCAATATATGATGCCGGTCTTCCAGGTTTTCACAAAGAGGACACATTCTATTACCTGTTTCATTGTTAATGTTTCGTGCTTTCAAAGCCCCCAGCCTAAACTAAGCTATACGTAGTCGTTTCTTAAAATTCAAGTTATTTATATATAATTCCTCCCCCAATTTGTTTTTAGCTCATTATTAAGTTCCAATCATGTTTTTTCTCTGCACCCTGTTTCTATGTCCTGCCTGCTGATGTCAATTAGCTTTATTCTAACTTCCCTCCATACATTATTGCTGTTCCTTACCTCCTCCTCTCCCATACCCATTCCATTTCAATCCTTTTCAATTCCCTCTTTAACCCTTCTATCCAGTAACTATGGTTCAGTTTCTTCCTTGAAGCAAGTAGTAAATTGACCTCAGTGAAGACTGTTCTTCCTTTACTATTCGTAACCAATTGTTTACAGCCAGTTTTACAATGAATGTTATCTACAAAGTGCCCACGTTCTCTTAAAACACACAATGCGCTGTAACCCTCCCCAAGTCGATTTACAGAAACTTTTCAACTGTATAACACTTAACACCCTACATGCTGCTTTATACCTGTTTCCTTTTAATAACCTCTCGCTACTGAAAGTGTGGGTGCAGCGAATGGTCTTGCTTAACGGACCGTAAATGCCGTAAATTTGTCTCTTATCTGTTCGTCACTCCATCTATTTTACAATACTCCTGACTCTCGCACTTAAAACACACCCTCTTGTTCTTCCATTCCTGATTTTATGCAGGATTTTCCTGGGAGAATGACCTATTTACCACTTTTCAAAATATCATCTCCGAATTATGGTACCTACTAACTCTGAAATTTGAATATAAATTAAGGAAAGCATCCAATAAACCAAAGTTTTATTCTTACAAAAATGTCCTAAATTCCTTTTAATCACAAGAGAATATTAAGTTTCTCAAATCGCTGTAGAAACACGATTCTCCAAAATGAGAACAATCTAGTAGTTACACATGTTTATAGTAGCAGAAAGGCATATATAATTTCTTACTCTGAAAGAACAATAAAGGTTCCTTTAACAGTTGCAAAAGGCGGTTTACAAGACTATTTAATGCTATTAATGTCCATAATCACGGACTTAGTATGTGAAAACATTAAATTGTATCAGCAAATTTGTGTATTTCCTTGCGCTCATGGCTCCCTTTCAGTAATTTTGTTCTATTTTGGATAACTTCTGTAAGCCTCTGTATAAACACGCAAAGCTCTAGTATATGAAATGGAACAATGCACAATAAAAGTGGCACTAAAGTTCATGTAGCAAAACGTTAATTTCGTAGCTTCTTGTCGGTCCTGGTGGTGTAGTGGTTACCATACTTGCCTCCTATACCTAAAACGCGGGTTCGAACCCGGCCAGGATCGATGGATTTTTTCGGGCGTAAAAATCGTAAGTATGGCTTCCTTCGGCAGGGAAGTAAAGCCGTGGGTCCCGTATCGTACATTTACGGTACGAAAAAGAACCTCAAGCCTGAAAGAAGAGGCCTGTGAGCAAAATTTGTCGGCCCTTTCACGCCTTGAGTTGAATGGGACGCTGATGACCTGAGCTGTTAAAGAGCGTCCATAAATCAATCAATCAATCATAGCTTCTTCCTGTAATGTGATGCATAGAAATTCACTATACAGCTCTTACTGCAAGTGATGAGTGGCTCTGGTGGATATGGTACAATTTTGGTCTTTAGAAGTGAAAATAGTTGAAAGCATTTGAATGCACATTTATTGGTTAATCGTAATTTAACTTGATTAATAAACATTAAAAAATCTTTCTGTGCAAGCAGTTCAGGCGCAATTCTCTTAATTTGTTATTCACGTAAAACAAATATGTGAGAAAGATATATTTAAAGTATGGATTGTTGGGGCATCCCCCTTACTCCCTAGATTTGCCTCAATCTGACTTTCTTCTGTTCAAACTCTTGCTCATTGATCAGCGTTTTTCATTATCTCAGGAGGCAATTGCAGCTGTGCAGAATACTTGCAGACCTTCCGGAAGGCACTGCAAAGACCGGTAATGACATTAGATTATCGCTGGAATAAATTGAAAAATAAATGTGTTTTTTCAGCGATTCTAGGGGTTATAAATTTTATATGGATAAAGTCACATTAACTGAGTAGCTTTATACGCACTGCCGACAGATACACTAATTTACTGGGCTAATCGTGTTAAAACTTTCAATAAAATTTATATGGATTAACCTGTGATATGACGAATGTTTATAGCCAAATACATATGTCGTTGGCGAGGCGTAGTCATAAGCAGATTGCTTACTATTCATGCACTGTAACTCAGTGTACAGGTTTCATCCGGTTGATAAGGCGTTTTGAAAACTATAGTAGGCAAGTATTACATTACTTGAATTTTAATTAATAAATATTATGGCCTGTATTTGATAGAATAAATTATTTATTTAAGGTGAGATATTGTGTTTTCTGATATCTTGATAAACATAAGCTTTGGAGTTAATACTTGCAGCATCGCAACAAAGAGTACCGTGATCTACATTTCGACTCCCTTTTCCTGTGCATATTTTTCCGCATCCTGTATACTTAATACTCGTATATTGTATTACTTTACTTCAATTAAATGTATGCATTATTAAGAATGTCAAATATATGAACTATTTGCGAAAATACGAAAGTTTGGGTTTTTCACAATCTGAGGGTTTTCGAAGTCGCGGTAGCTCTACAAACTTAGCATTGAAAGAAAAATATAACATGAAATAGGTTTTGATTTAACGTTGGGTGATGTTTGACTTTAAATAATCCGAATCGTTCGCTATTAAGGTTTTTATTTCTAAAGGTAAAACTCGCGCTACGAAAGCTAGTCTTGTGTCAGTTATAGCTCGTTTTGTTTCGTGGTTTATTGCTCATCATAATGGATTCTTCTTCTACTCGTCTCCCTTATTCAGTACTTTTATGAGTGACATAAACAGTTCTTTTCGCCTTGGGAAGATTTAAAAATCTAAATTACATTAGGTGTAGTACCTAGTATTACAATGGCCTTCATTTCAGGAGGTTGTTGCAAAAGCTGAAGAAACTATTACTCTAGTAGGTGATTTTTTCCTGGTGGACCAAAATTCGTAGAATAAAGGATATTGTCTTTTAACAAAAATGCGAAATATTATCCGTAACTTCTCCTAAATGCTGAAAGTTACAGCACAAATTATAAATGTTTAATGTTTATTACCTATTGATCAGAATTGAGCCTGAAAATTACTATTGTATGCATAAGAAAATATTGATTGTTAACTCGTATATTCATTTTTAAACGTAATTCTCCACTGGACAAAGCTCATGTTCGTTTTCACCCGCACGAAATGTTTTAACATATATTTTCATTACATTTATTGTAACCAACGGGAAACTTTAAATTATATACCAGTAAATTGAAGAGCAATGGATCATTTGCAGATGTGGATTGTAGCATATGATAAAACTTATTACATTCACCATTGGCATTACCTTTACGTATTTTTCAGGTGTAAGTAAGCACATGAAGAATGTTGTCCATAATGGGAAACAACCCCTGACCAGCCAGTTGACCGCCACGGGTGGCCGAGGTCGTTAAGGCACGGACTCGTGAGCGGGAGGTCTGCGGTTCGAATCCCGCCAGGACCGTCCTCCCTGACTGGGGTTTTTTCCAGGTTTTCCTCAGTCTTCATAACTGGCAAATGCCGGGGAGGTACCTAAACTTAGGCCTGGAACGCTTCCTTCCTTAAAAAAAATATCCTTTCCCAATTTATCATATCTTCTCATGTATCATCAGTGTCCACCGCCTGTGGTGCCTCGGTAGTGAAAACGGGCGTTAAACACTACTCAAAAAAAAAAAAAAAAAAAAAAAAAAAAAAACCCAGCCAGTTGAGGTTAGAAAAGTTTCAAGGCCCTACTACGCTCGGAACTTCAGTTTATTTATTTATTTAATAGTGTTTAACGCCCGCTTTTACTATTGAGGCACTACAGGCAGTGGACATTGATGATACATGAGATGAAATTATATGTTGGGAAAGGATATTTTTTAAAGGAAGGAAGTGTTCCAGGCCTAAGTTTAGGGTACCTCCCCGGCAGTTGCCACTTATGCGGACTGAGGAAAACCTGGAATAAACCTCAGTTAGGGAGGAATGTCCTGGCGGAATTCGAACCCCAGACCTTCAGCTCAAGAGTCCGCGCCTTAACGACCTCGACCACCCGTGGTAGTAACTTGAGTTTAATACGTAATGTTCGACCTATGAAAGATGTCCAAAAATGGTCAAATAATATTTTATATATTTTCCACGTCATTTAAGTTTGATTTTTGTTTTGTTTTTTTTAGATTCATATAGCGAAGATCTTTTCTTACTTTCAATTTAAAGGGCTGTCAAGTGATTGTTATTTGGTCCCATACTCGGGAAAAAATCGTCTCTTAATATTCTTAAAACTACTTTTTCTTGCGCATATTGAAAGTCCAAATGCTCCTTGTGCTGTTAAATTTCCCCAGTCGACTTGAAATGCTCAATAGTGACTCTTGAGGCATATAAATAAAATAATGCTTAAGGAAATTTAAATAGACAAAGAAAAGTATAGTAATATTTCATTTGTATTTATAATTACAACAAAATGACATGCAATAAGAGTGAGAAGTTTTTTCTAAGTTAATGCTTTATTGAAATATAAAGAATGCATTGAGTTTGTTTCTAATATGTGTTTGGAAAACAATTCGGCGATTTTTTTTCAAAATTATGATAACTGCACCGTAAACAGCATGTTATTAGAGAACACATAAAAATCACAATATATATTTTAAATATTTAATGAATTTTTCCGAAATTGCATGACTTATTTTTGTTACAACTCATTTGTGTATGGTAAAATTAAAATAAATTGGCAAAGAAATGTAGAATTGTTGGGTGATTAAGGCCAGCCTCCTTAAATGATTGCGTTCTTTAAATGTTTGAACTAAAGGAAGTTTATTTTATAAGTATGCATACTAAATTTGATGAATCAACAAGACGAAGACATTGGCTAATTAAATAGACAAAATGGTTAGGAAGAAATGAAAAATGAAAAATTGGCATTTGGAGTATCAGGAGCCTAAGTAATAAAGAAAAATAATTAATTATTTGAATGAAAACAGAAACATAAATGTAGCGACAACTACAGAAAAAAAGGAGAAAAAAACCTGAAAGGAACAAAAGAGATAGATGAATATGTAATAATTTAGTTAGGGGTGGAACTAACTACAAGGGCTGCCAAAGGAGTAACTGTTTGGATTGATAAAAATGAAAGAATAAAAATACAAAATTTTGATTTATAAATAAGAGAACAGTTAATGTAAGATTTAGATCAGAAAGAGGGAATTTATTACTAATTGGGATATATGCTCCTGAAGTAGGAAAAGTTGAAGAAACAAATGAATTTTATGATTACTACAAGATTATAGATAAATATAATAAATCAGACAAAAATAACTGCGGGAGATTTAAATGTAAGAGTTGGAAAATCCCCTATTAAAAATGTATATGGTATTTATGGGGAAGAAGTAATGAAAGATAATGGAACAGAATTGAGGAATTTTGCAACATTTAATAATCTTAAAATCACTAATATATTGTTTAAAAAGGAAAACTCTGGTCAGGCAGAGGATCCAGATCCTTAATAGATTATATAATAGTAAACGAAAAACTAAAGAATCAAATTAAGGGTACAACAGTATGTACTATATACAGATCACTTTTTGCTAATCTGGAAAATCTATTGGCTAAATGGAAAAACAGCAAAACAAATAAAAATGAAGCTGAAAACCATATAGAGAAGTTATTCTACGTCTATTACAGGATGAAAGTAAATAAGATTTATTTCAATATAGGATGACACAAAAATTAATGGAAGTTAATGTCGAAAATTATTTTGAAAAATAATTTCAAAATATAAAAAGTATTACATTGCAAACAGCAAAAGAGACACTTGGTAATGAAAAAAAAAAAAAAAAACAAAAAAAAAAAAACAAAGGTCCTAGATACTGGAATAAAGAGATACAGACAATGTTAAAAGATAAAAAAGAATCATATTTTAAATATCTACAAACGCTTAACAAAGAAACTAGAGTACAATATAAATTAAAAAGGAATATAGCCAAAGCAAAAATAAAAGAGAGCCACTTAAATTATGAAATCGGTTTTTGACAGCAATAGAACATGGTGTTTATTGAAAAAAAAATATAACTTGGAAAGTAATTAGACACCTTAAATCAACAGATCGGGATAAAGCTAAATTATCGCGTACCTCAAAAATAGAATATTATAGAAAATATTATATGATGACAATACAGGAGATATGAACTGAAGAACAGGAAGAAAGGACAATAGATTTAATATCATTAGAAGAAATGGAAAATAATAAAAAATAGAATTTCTCCGGGAACAGACGATATCAAAGTGGAATCAATAAAGTACGGAGTATTAATATTATAACTAAGCTTATAACATTTGTTTAATATGTGTTGGAGAATGAAGAAAATTCTAAAAGAATGGAAGACAGCTAAAACAATATCAATTTTTAAAAAGAGGCAAAACATGAATACAAAAATTATGTAAGGATAAACTTTATTAAATACAATGTATAAAATATATGCAAGGATTATTAGCTCGAGATTAAACATTTTATGTAACATAAATATCAGTGAGGAACAAAATGCATTTAGAAGTGCCAGTTCATGTATGGATAATGTTTTTATAATAAAACAAATTACAGAAAAATAAGAAAATATAACTTTGAAACACATATGGCATTTGTTGACTTAGAAAAAAATTTTTGATAGAGTATGCTGCTTACTGTTATTACGGAAAATAAACAGGGTACTGTAATAAAAGTCATATAAAACTTATATATGAATACAAAATGGTAATGGATGCATATGGGAAGTCAATAGAAGAAATAAAAGCAAATTGTGATCTAAAACAGGTATGTAGTCTCTCTTCAATACTATTTAATATATATAGACGACCTTGTTAAAGAATGGGAAAAGGTTGTACTTAGAAGAATAGAGTTAAGACATAATAAACCAGTAAATATTTTCCTATTTGCAGATGATATAACATTTTTGACAAGAAATATAGACTACAAAAGCAATGTACCAACCAAATAAAATAAATCAAGAATGCAATATGATAATTTAAAAGACGAAAACAAAAGTAATGGCGTTCCGAGGTAAATCCCCAATAAGAACAAAAATTGTGATTGAAGAAAATATAATATAACTAGTACCATACTTTCAATATTTAAGTTGTGTAATGTCACATATAAAGAATGTCAAAATATAAAAAACAAAAAAGTTCCTTGCTATGGAACAATCAGAAATACTTTGAAAAACAAAGTGAGAAAAGACACATAATTAAGATTCTACATAGCCATGGTCGTACCAGTTTTTTTTATGGAAGTGAGGCTTGAACTTAAATAATAATAATAATAATAATAATAATAATAATAATAACAACAACAACAATAACAATAATAAAAATAATAACACTGAACTTGCAGAAATGCATTTTTTAAATCTGTCAAAGTTGTTTAAAGAAATTAAGATATAAGAAAAGAATAAGACGTGCAACAAATATTACAACAATTAGGGAATTATAGACAAGAATGGACTAAACACTTAAAAAGAACGACAGAAATACAAAACACAAAAAAGCATAAAACTCGAAAGGAAGAAGATCAATTGGAAGACCAAAGAAAAGATGGATGGAAGCAAAAACGTGAGATCGGGAGAGGCAGGACCTAATCCGTTATGGAAGAAGACATATGCATGCTTAAAAAGTTTCTCAAGCAGAAACTGCGTAAACTAAGCTAATTACTCAGCAAGTTGAAATTGTGAAGGTTATTACATAGCTTAGAGCAGAGAATGTAGTAAAAACAAGTAAGACTAACTGAAGATATACATATGTATTTAATAAAAGCATAACTTTCAGGCTTAAAAATACATGCTTTTCCCTTATATTGTTAGCTTTACGCTTCCAGTTCCACTTAGCTGTATAACAACTAAAACAGAATGCGATTAGCATTTAAAGATGGTTAATTTTAGGCGTACAAATGTTTGTGTTCCGAAACAGTTGTGTTCTCTCCATCTGCATTTATTGTACGCTTTGCACTACCAAGGTTGATAAAGTGCATACAGCGTTCCCTGGAATTGGGCTTTTTCTGCTACCGTTTGGTACTGAAGCCGCAGGACGGCCTCTGTCTGTAAGATTAAGTCCCTTTATTGCTCATGTGTATGCGCAGGCTATTCCTCCCTTACTCTTGCGCATAATACCGAGTTTATGGCTTGGCGTGAACACCCAATTCTTAATGCTAACAATGACAATCCCCCGTATCCCACATTATCTCCCCTGCAACTTTAATCGACGTTCTCGGCAAATTCAGATTTATTGTATACGCTCACTCCTAAAGGTCCGACTTCGCTGATTTTCAGAAGATATTTTTCTTATTTCATTTAAATGCTATACACCGAGTTTTGTTGCAAATGAATGAATGAGTGGTGTTTAACGCCCGTTTTTCCTACAGAGGCACCAGGCGATGAACCCAGATGATACATGAGATGAAATGAAATATAGAGTAAGGCTTTTTATTTAAGGAAGGAATCTTTCCAGATCTAAGTTTAGGGTACCTCCCCGGCATTTGTCAATTATGAGAACTGAGGAAAACCTGGAAAAAGCGTCAGTCAGGGTGGACGGTCCAGGCGGGATCGAACCCCAGACCTCCCGCTCACGAGTCCACGTCTTAACGACCTTTGTCATTCGTGGGGGTTTTCGTTGCAAAGAAACACACACACACATAATTAGAATAGCAGAAAAGAATAAAATACAGAAAAAGTCACATAGTTGTAATCGCTATATTTCGAACTGCTTGAGTTCTTCCATTCTTATTCTAATTATGGCCATAGAAGAACTCAAGTAGTTCGAAATATAGCGATTACAACTCTGTGATTTTTCTTAGTGTTTTATCCTTTCCTGTTTTTCTAATTATCCTTAATTTAGTTACATTGTTAATAGTGTTACATTATTATATACAGTCAATTTTCAATTAACTATCCACCATACTTTGATCTTGGACTAATCAGTGATTATTCACTAGAATTTCAGGTTCTGCTACATACAATATTCATAAGTATATACAAACACAGAAAATAACTTCCATCTATATGAATCCTCATTACACATAACCCCCACGTTATCTGCATAATGAAACTCCCTACTATTTCTATTGTTAGCACTATTTTATCAATCATACCCCAATTCCTCATCCCTCTTAACTATTGGAATCTTTCTTCTTTACTTTTCCTAAGTATGCCCTATCATTTTATTTCTCTTTCTTCCTATATCAGTCAAGAGTTTACGTGCTATACTTTCTTTTTGTAATTTATTCCGTCTCGCTTCCCATACACTCTCCTCTTCATCTCTTTACCCCTGCACACTCTAATAAACAATGAAATCTTCCTTCGGGCTCTCTATACATAACACACCCTTCCGCATTTTCTCCTCTGAAACTCTTTAAAAACAACGCTCCTGTTCGTCCTTCTCTTCCAAATTTATCACCACAATCCACATATTTCTCTCTCTCCCCCAATCCTTTTTAATTTTAATGTACAATTTTTTAAAAAAGAACTCTTGTCTCCAAAACTAGCCCAAATTTCCTGCCTCTTTATATCTTGATTTCATTGCCTTATTTCCTTCTAAAAACACTTTTCGACTTTTATCTCCAAGTTCCCAAAGTTCCCCCATCCCAATTTCTTGCAATATTTCCCCCATTTCTCCCATCCAGCCGTTACTTCCCTTTGCTATTTCATATACTCTTTTGGAACATTTTGTTTCGCTAATTTCAAACTCCTGTACCAATATTTTAAAATTCTCTGTACCACCAAACACTTCCTCCCTACCTTCCCTAACTGAGCTAAAGCTACTCCTTACGGTGAAGCTTTAGGCAATCCTAACATCTCTCTACAAAATATTCTATAGATTAAATCAAATTTCAACCACCCCTTAGAAATTCCCCATACTTGTTTGTACTCCATATAATATTTTTGATTGCACTACCATTCATACAATTTCTCCAACCTATTGACATATTTGGAATTTCCTTCAAACATATTCCAATTACTCCCACTCGAAATAGTCTGATTTCGCTTATTTTCAGAAACAATTTTTCTTATTTTGTTTCAATGTCATATAGAGACATATTTTGAGAAAAACAAACATTGCAGTCGCTAGAGCGATTTTTAAATTTTCGCTTAAGGTTAACCCCCACTTCCAATGGTCCAATTTTGCTACAATCATTTGTTAATTGATCGTTATATACCGATTTCGTTGAGAAAAACATTTGTGACCGCTAGAACGTTAACATACATATATGTATACACACCTTTTTTTCATCATTAGTTTTGGTGACTAGAAAGAAGGATGGATGGAGATTTGAAGATAATTTTCCAAAAACTTTTCATGGGTACAAACGCAATAGCTTCATTTGTTCAGAATTCGCTAAAATTCAGTTTTCGGCAAAATTATTTTAAACGCATTTCAGAATAATGTTGAGTATCTAACTTCTACAAATTTTATGAATGTGAGATTTTTAGTGCATGTTCAATATACTAAAACCAGTAAAACTGAGTATCCAAATTATTAACATTTTACTAAAATAGAAAGTAAAATATGTAATGATAAACCCAAGAACCGAAAAATTCATTGTTGAGTATATAATTTATATTTTTCTCCTAATCTATGAAAAAAATTAAATTTTAGGCGCTTTGCTGTAAAAAATGTAAACTTTCTGCCTCACATGGTAAACGGAGATATATTTTGAAAAAAAAATGTTTTTAAATGAAAATCAAGAATTTCAACTGTATGTCAGTGAAACTTTGGCAAATTGCTAAACCATCTTATAGAGGACATGTGTGCGAAAAGTGAAGTTTCCGTTTAAAAATTATTTGAAAATAGACATCTCTCCCATTGTCCCACTACAACATCATGCATTACAGTACTTCTATATATTAAGGCCATTCTTTCAACGATTTCATTGCAGCGGGTTATATTGCATTGTTCAATTCGTTTTTTTAAGCGTTTCGCGTCCCCTATCGATTGCCTAAGGTCAGCGGTCGACTGATCGCGCATGCTGCTTGTGTGTCAACTCGGAGGGCTGACAGTTACAGCTGAGCAGCGGCGTTGTGACTATCAAATACATTGTGGAAACCGACTAGTGGTCCATGGTAGAAACATGTAAACTCTATAAATAACAATAATAATGCATCGTTTCTCTTTTGAATTAAAATTATTTCAGAAGTAATAGTTGTTATTCAAAATATTAGAGAATTTGGACAGAATTTTTGAATTTTTTGCTTCATCTCCAGAGGTATGTTTTGAAATTCTTAATTGTTTAAATTTCTATATTCCTATTTAGTATTTTACCTATGTATTAAGATTTTTGATTAAGTTGGTTTAATTAGATTATAATTATTGAATTCAGTGGTTTAATAGTTATTTATGCAACAGGTGAGATACCGCCACGGGTGGCCGAGGTCGTTAAGGAGCGGACTCGTGAGCGGGAGGCCTGGGGTTCAAATTCCGCCAGGACCGTCCTCCCTGACTGAGGGTTTTTTTCCAGCTTTTCCTCAGTCCTCATAAATGGCAAATGCCAGAGAGGTACCCTAAAATTAGGCCTGAAACGTTTCCTTCCTTAAAACAATCCTTTCGCAATATATCATATCATTTTATTTCATGTATCACCAGTGTCCACAGCCTATGGTGCCTCAGTAGTTAAATTTAAAATGAGCGTTGCGTTAAACACTAATAAAGAAAAAAAAAACTGGTGAAATATGAGCTTAATTACAGCTTGAATGTGTTTGTTTGCAGAACGAGGCAGTAGCAGTTCCGTAATTACACGAGTGCTGTAATGAAGCTCATCCTACCAGTTGTAAACAATATTTTATTAGCGTTCGTTTAATAATAGTACATCGGAGTATTTTTAATAACATCATTTTGTTTTATTATAAAGCACTTTGCTTTTATGTACAATATGTTCATTATTTCATATATAATAATTGGTTTAGATATAATATGGTAATGATGTTAACTTTTTATGATTAAATAGAAGAGACGAAAATCTGCGAGGAAGGAAAAGCATTTCTTTTCAAAAATTGCCGTTTCTGAGAAAAGTTTACCTTCAGATATTGAATTAGGTGCTTCGATAGCTGTTTCATCATTTCTGCCATGTAAATTGAAGGTGAAATTGAGCATTTATCAAACAAGAAATGAAAATGGCCAGTGAGAATTCTCCAGAAGAATTCTCATCTGGAATTTAGTTATGTAATTGAAAGGAATGTGTTGTAAATATTTATAATAAATAAGAAACATAACGTTCATGTGTGTTTAATTTTAAATGACTTTTTTGCAGGGGTCGTTTTGAAGGTAAGAACCTATTTTACTTCATTATTACATTCGTTGGAATAATGACTGCGATTACCATAGAGATATGACGCTGGATAAGTAATTATTAAACGAACACGGATAAAAATTAATTATTTGATGTTCTAGCGTTCTGCATACTAACTGGCATTAAACCGGCTGCTCATCAAGCTAGCCATAGAACCGCACAACTAATTGGGAGAAAATGTGAACCATTTGTATAAAGCACTTTGCAAATAGGCGTTGAAAGAGTAACTTCAAGAAATGGCAGATGTGATACCGGGTCTTTCATGGTTTGTTGCCCTTTTTATCGCAAGATGGCGAGTCGGTGTCAGTGCGGTAACTTCCGGCGAAACGGATGTAATATCTACGTAACTGATTCAAGTTCTCGCAATTATAACTTCAAAATACAATGAAAATAAACATGTATCTAATGATAGGAAATGTTCAAATTGTTGTCCTGCCAGAGCCACATATTTCTAGCATCTTTTTAGAAATTGCTATACACACGGATCAGATCCTCTTCCGAAATTGAGCCGATTTCTGGTCTGATATATTTTTCAGTTCTTCTACTGTGTAAAAATCACCCACTACCAGTATGTAATTCCTGAATCTTTCTGCATTTATGGTATTATCAAAAAGATAGGATCCTGTATGCATTTACTGCCCACCATACACCGATTTTCTAATCATCATCATTAAGGGTATTTCGTGTATAAGATCTAGGAATTCTGTATTTCAATGCGCCGAGACACGACCACATAAATGGAAGCTGCTTAATCAGTGTGCGGATCAATTTTTCTATGATTATGTACCGTAACATTCTGTACCTGAATATCAGGATAACTGTCTGCAGTTCGTGGACAACAGTGACATTGTACGTCTTCAAGTTTAAATTTACTCCATTTCGGAAGATGAACTGATGCATATGAATGACATTTTTTAAAAATGATATCAAAATGCGTGGATGTAGTAGGGCAACATTTCCAACATCTCCTGTACGTGCTTATTTTTGTTGTAATTGCAGTTCTAATTGCGAGAACTCAAATAAGTTGAGGATATTACATTCGCTTCGCTCTGACTGCGAACCCGCCAGCTACCTTGAAACAGGCGACAAGACCCCAGTATCTTGGAGATGTATAACTACAGGAAAAGTGCTTCCGCAACTGCTGTAGAAAATGTTGTAATTAAAAATTAGCTCCAATAAAGTCACGTACCCTTTATGGAGAACGCTTCAAAAGATTCCTCATTTTTTTTATACTATTGGGATATTTGAGCGAGGAGAGAGAAGGACAGGCGAAAACACAAGAGAATGTGTGGGAACTTCAAGGTCAAGTAGGGGGAGTCAACACTGCAACCTGTCTTACATTTTCTCTGGGATAACGCATTTAAGAATAAACTGTGATTGCATTTTATGTTGCATTTATAAAATTAATGAAATAATGAGTACTTTTACAAGAGTTTGCGCGTAGTATTATATGTATCCAAATTTGTTGGAAGTATATCAAGTAAAAAAAAAAAAAAAAAAAAAAAAAAAAAACATGAGTGGAAGCAAGATTTAAATAAGAGAAAAGGAATTCAGAATTTAGTTACATTTCCAGCTGAGGTAAATTAAATGCTGCTGTGAAAGATTGTTCCTCGAAACATGTTGAAAATTGTAAATTTACATCAACAGTGCGATTTGTAAAAGTCATTTTATAGAGCTTTCAGCAAAGGAGTGTAAGATAAACATATCAAACATATCAAATTTAGTTACATTTCCAGCTGAGGTAAATTAAATGCTGCTGTGAAAGATTGTTCCTCGAAACATGTTGAAAATTGTAAATTTACATCAACAGTGCGATTTGTAAAAGTCATTTTATAGAGCTTTCAGCAAAGGAGTGTAAGATAAACATATCAAACTGTATGTTGAACCAAACTCCAACCGTAAAAATCGACAGAACGTTTGGTGTTACAGACTAGGCTTAGCGCTTCTGGGAACAGGCGTGCCAAAAGTGTTTAAGGGCTATTTCAGGTCAATGTGAAAAAGATTAGAATCATATTTCACAGTGAAGTTTCTGAAAAAGGTAAAGAAAACATATGAATAGGATCAGAAACTAGATGATAATATTGTACCATATTCTGCTACACCTCAAAAGTCAAGAAAAATGAATACTTATGTATTTTGCTAGGCATAAAATTATATTTGAATTATTTTCTAGAAAGCAAGACTGGGAAAACACTGCAGTGCAACATTATTTTCAAGTTTTTTTTTTTTTTTTTTTTTTTTTTTTGCGGCAGAAAGTTCAGCTTCGTTGACAAAAACTATTGTTTAGAATGTGGACAAAACTGAAAGTGAACTCAAGTGTTGATTGAAAATTACAGCACTCATTGCTAAATACCAAGTTTAAACAATACAATAGTACAACAAAGTAAATATTACAAGAAGAAACATCAAGTTCTGGATGCCTTTTTTTTTTTAACTTTTACCAAAACAGTTAAATGTGGCAAGCCAAGTCTACAAAATACTGTTTTGCGGTGCTAAATGTTTCATTTACATGTCCATGTACATGTCCTTCATGTACTGTTGGCTGGAAAATTAGGCAAGATAGCTTCATTTGTTTACAAGGCTCTCGAAAATATTCTAACGAAAATTTCGACGTGAGAAATATTATTTTGCACTCAAATGCAGCTGGTGAGCAAAATAAGAATAGCACTATGGTAAAGTAGTGTCAAAGGACTACAATGTTAACGCACTGTAGCTATTTTCTGTTTGTGGGCATTCATTTTCATAATAGGCAGGCCGGGATATTTAAATGCTTTCTGATTAAGCAGTCAGTTATCACAACAGGTAAGTCTTTCCTGGAAGCCATGGTAAGCGTGTTATTAACACTTACTTTTGACAAAAGCTTGCTGAAAGATTGAAGTACCTCCTTTAAAGGTCTGTGTTTCTTAAACTTCCAGTTGGTACAAACAAGAAAAATTCAAAATACTGCTATATATTCAATTAAAATACAAACCTGATGTAACTGTGCTGACACCAGCTACACATGAACCAACAATTTGCCATTTTCGTTATAAAAAGAAAAAAAATGATGATTCTGTATAGCAGTGCATTCATCCAAAGAGTGCCAAAGCACCAGGCATCAAGAATGAAAATTTGACAAGTGTGAAAGTACAATTAAAAAAATTGAACTGAACTACAGGAAAGTTCATCTCACTTCTTAGTAAACGAGCGTTGACTTTTTTGTTTTGTATAAGAGCGTATAGCATTATCGTAGAAGTGTGTTATATTAAGCAGTAGATATATTACGTTATAATGTCATACTCTTTGTATGAGGCATTTTAAGAAACTCGCTTATTTATTTATTTACGAATGTAATAATTTGTATAACATATCAAACGAGTTACCTAAGTTATTTTTGTATATCAGACTTATAAATGGATATTAATTAAATTAAATCAATAACATCTATGCGTTTTATTACCTATACTTAAGACGTCATCGTATTCATAGAGATAATTTAGTTCATTTGTCTATTGTTATTATTGTTTGCAAAGATGCACTTACCGCAATAAATTTTACCCAAGCTGAAAAGCCTGAATTGTTCAGTAATACCAAACAAATTTGATGATACTTTTCGGAAGGAATAGCAGAGATTCCATAACTGGATGAACATTAAAAGTATTAAGGATAACACTTAATGCCATATATTTCAGAAGAGGGCAGAATTATAAATTCTACTAATTTTTTGTTATCTAATTTTAACTTATTCATTTTTATACAAAAAATACTGATACGAACATTATGAGAGCTGTCACTTTTGAGCTATTTTGTGTTTGTTGCCTCTATATTTTAAATAAATATATTTATGCATGATTGTAATGAAAATACATAAGGAAGAATAAACACATGCAAAATTAATAAAAGGTGGTTTGCAATTTTTGATGTAGCTGCACAAATAATCTTTATAGCTCGTTTTTTGTAAAATAAAAAAATTTAAGCTAAATATTTTTAAATTACTGCAAAACCGCAAATCAGACGAATATATATAAACAAAACGATAGGCATAAATGAATAAAATTTGTCTGCCTCTGAAGAAAAACACAAGCTATTAGAAATATTCCACTGATTCTGTGACTGTTTCAGTGTTTTATTCATTCGCTTCTCTTAGTTTTATCATTTTAACTATATTCTTCTTTTCGAGTAACTTTATTTTTCATTTTAGTAATTATACAGATATGAACACATATACATGACAAGGGTTTTTATTTATTTATTTCATTTTTCTGACATACAAATTGCAAGATTACGTATAAGGATTTCATTAGGAATTGTGTTGAAGCTTTAAATGAGAGCAAAGAATTGTCCACCGATTTGAAGATCAATACTTTACCAATATAATTAATTACTGCATCACTTGCTCTAAAGCTTTATTGGCAAAAGGAACACGGTAAATTATTTTCAAAGCAATGTATAATCCGTTTATTTATAAGAATTATAAAATAATGAGCACAACTTGAACAATATTAATATAACAATAATTTCAAATGACAATCTCCCTAGTCTAGCGGTTAGCGTTGGTTGACTGCTGGCTGGGAGGCCCAGGTTTGATTCCCGGTACCTACTTAGGAATTTTCCTGAATAAGGGAGGTCTGGAACAGGGTCCAACCAGCCTCTTGAAGACAACTGAAAAGCTGCATGATGGAGAGGTGGCGAGATGGGGAGCGCTGATCACCCCCCCCTGCAATACTGCCCTCTACTGATGATGTCATGCAAAGGAGATAGAGGACGCAGCGGTTGTTGCGGTAGGTCAACAGGCTTCCTTGGACTTTTTTTTTAATGATATTTAACGTTCGTTTTTACTACTGAGGCATCACAGGCGGTAACACATGCTACGTGAAATGAAATCATATATTGGGAAAGGATTTGTTTTAAAGAAAGGAAACGTTCCAGGCCTAAGTTTAGGGTACTAAAGGTTATGAGGACTGAGAAAAACCTGGAAAAATCTTCAACCTGGGAGGACGGTCCAGGTGGAATTCAATCCCCAGACCTCTCACTCACGAGTCCGCGCCTTAATGACCTCGGCCACCCGTGGCGGTCCCTTGGACTAAGCCGAGCCATAAAATAATTCGAACTGTGTTTTACTTCATATTTATGAATTGAAATAACATTTGCAAATTAAAAAGAATCGGGAAATATACCTCTGTCAATACAAGTAAGAAAACTAGGAATTATGCGTTGACATATAAATATAGCATCAAATTTTAAAGCTTTGTAATTCAGAAAATAAGCGCCAAAATAAGAGCAATATAAGTACCCGCAAGATCCACGTGGGGTATTTGTAAAAAGTCTATTGCGGTTAGTTAGATTCTTCTTTCAGGGCAATCTTTATCACTTATACTATTGGTAATGGTTTAATTATCCAATATAATGGAAATTTAGTAGTTCAATAAATAAATGTTCTTCTAATGCATTGTTCTTAGAAATATTACCTATTACATTTGAAATGACAGACCTTACAGATTTAGAATTATTGTTGAAATTATTTATCATTTCAGAAGGTAAATCAATGGAATTTTAATGTAATAGTGTAGCGAGAATAAGACAATCAAACAAAATAGCAAACACGTCTTGATTAAAAGAATGGAGAAAAGGAATAAAACAGAAGATGCGCTCTCCAGCAACTGACACCTGCAGGGGTTTCGGGCAAGCGTAAAGAAAACAGAAGAAGCTGCAAGCGAAATATGCCAGAGTTACTGAAGCACAAGTACAAGCCTACGCAGGTTCATACATAAACAGGTGAGCACAAAGGAGACGAACGACCTCTTCCTGCTAGACGCTCGAGGTTATCAAGGTAAAAGTGAGCGATTTGATTTCCTAGAGGTTGTTGCTTGGGAAAGCAGAGCACGGAAAACTCACTTCTAAAACCATCTCTTGTAAAGCGAAAAATGCAACGACTAAGAGTAGAAAACGTAGTCAATACGCCATCATGATTAGAACCAACCAGTATTCTGTTCCACAGAGTGGTAGCTTTACAGAACGAGCAACTGCTGCAGTACAGAAACTGAAGTGGAACCTTTTGCGACTTCTTTACAAGAAGGTAAAATCTCAATATATGGCATAAACTTCCGATGTGAAAATAAAATTCTCACTCGCAACATTATAAGTAAATTTTTTACATTACAAACAAAGACACGTTTCACATTTGTTTCAACCTTTGAATTATCTACAGAAAGCAAAATACCGATTAATATCTAGGCCTTATTCCGAAAATGAACGCTGTTTAAAAGAAGCAAAGTTGATTGTCGGAATTAAAAGTATATTATATTCCCATAATTTGTTTTCACAAATATTCGTGCAACAGTTCAAACTGCGTAGCATGAAACGTAAAAACTATTAAGAGAATAACAAACTTTCATTTTTATATTAAAGTTCAGGTGAGAAGAATTATGTCATCTGGAAAAGAGAGACGTTCTTGAAAAGGATGCAGCAAAATGTGCCAAAAGTAAAGTTAATACAAACACCAATTACTCAATGGTGAAGATCTAAATGCTAGAGAGGGTAGTAAAGTTGTTGGAATTTATAGAGAAACTACTAGATCACCTAATTGAATTATGCATATATATTAAACTAATAGTTTTCTCAACAAAGTGACATCTACAAATATAAAGGGTCATCTAGAAGTCGCTCCTTTAGTTATGTTACAGGAGGGCAGGGTGGGCTGATGCGGTGAGACGGTGGCTTGCGCTTTAGAAAGGTATCTACCCCGGCATCTGGGCGGCAACTCCCTGGAAGGGAGCCCCGGGATGTTCTATTTGGAAACAATGTTAGGAACCCCTTCTACGTCCATTCTGATCGCTCGGTGGCTTCCTCCCGGAGATGCCGCAACTGTGGTCGTAGGCACAAACGCCCAGCCATTGAGTAAGGCCTAAGTACCGAAATATCCTCCTCCGCTCCTAAAAAGTCAATCCAACCCAATCCAAATCAGATCTAAACATGCGAACACTCTCTCTCCGATATGGGCATGAGTGAATCAGATCAGGTGTAGATGGTAATCATAGAAGATATAGCTAGGAGGGACTCTAAGAAGCATCTTTAATCTTGGAGAAGAGAGTAGCATGATTTTTAATTATTTTTGGTGCTTAAAGGAGGTGAAATTATTGGATATTTTATAGAAAGTTATGATTATAAATCAGCTTTAAACACGACGCTTTTTCGGCTTTGAGAGGGACGAGCTAACAGAGGTCAAAGACTTCCTATGCACTACAAAAGCTGCAGTGGGCCTATCGATTCCGATTTGCAAATCATTGGTTTCCGCGCTTCAGAGAAACAATTCTTCTCTTCATATTTGTTGATGCTTGTCAAGATGTAAATGATAGGAGCGGGGGAGCATTGCGCTATAGTTGGCAGAGACAGGAGTAATGCCACACCTGCCCAAACACTGCACATGGGCAAAATGCTTTCTTACGCTAAACTTCGTTTGACTTGGGGAACCTTATTTAGGTAACTCTGCACCCAGTCTTAATTCACTGAGGGTAGTTTGAGTTACGTTTTCAAAGTTTCATATTTACCAGACAAATAGAAACGCCCTTCAAAATATACCCGAATTTCCTTATTTGACATACGATCTGAAACGTTGCTAATATTAACGCCACGAGAAATATCAAGTTACGTGCTCCTCAATACAATTTGGATAATTGTAGAGAACGTATTCTTGAGCAAGCCACTTCTCGGGCAGTGGTAAGCGTCTCAACGAGAACATAGAAATTTGCTAAATGGGACAGGATAAGCAATATTTTAAAGTTATTCTAAGGATACTAATTTTCTTTGTGCTGGGAACTGAATGGTAATTCCTTCCCACCGACTTCTATATTTGGGTGTTTAAGGTTTTCAGATAGAATAATACTTCACTGATGTAAATTTTCAATTTCTAAGTGCCACCAGATTCAAAACTCATTTGCCTTCATGAAGTTTGCAGTTCAACAATGACCCTATCACCAGATATACGTTAAACGGGTTCCAGCAACAGTAACCCCGACTCTTAAAAAACTTACCACTTACGCAGTCAACCTTTATCGCACGGTGGACAGGATTCAGACAGTGAACAGCGAGGTGAACTGAAACACAAAATACAACATAAACAAAGAGGTTCAAGCACGCAAAGCGTAGAACAAGTCATGTGGGCGCTCAGCACGCAAGGACAGCTGGCAGGGAAGAAAAGCGCTGAAGGGCGAAGAGGAGAAGAACCAAATTTAAGTCGCGAGAAATACAAGAACATCTCCCTTTCGTCCCCAAGTCACAACGAGAATGAACCCACTGCGGCTGGGAGGCAGTAGCAATAGTAACAAATTACTGAAGTTTATTATTAGTGTATAATAAAAAATAATAATAATGATGATGATAATAATAATAATAATAATAATAATAATAATGTACCAAATTATGAATTTACCCTGAATGGATATTTCAGGGTTTCATTTTTAATTATTATTATTATTATTATTATTATTATTATTATTATATGTTGCAAAGAATGAATTCATAGATCGCAGGAATATAAACAACTGTTTCAAATTAATGTTTAGCTCAAATTACGCATGCACATTTTAAATCTAAAATCAGTCTTAAGCATTTTAGCAAGGAACAGAACTGTAACTGTAAATTAAACCCTGAAATAGAAAATAAATGTCTGTTACTTGTCTCAGAAGATAAAATGCACTGTCGTTATAATCAATCACTAATAGCTAAAAGAAGAAATGCCGAATTCTAAATGTCAAATGAAGCTGTTGATAGAAAATTTATATATGAAATAATAAAAAAGTTGACATTAAAAGTTAACTGGATATTAATGCAATGCATTGAGTAGCCCTGAAAACAAATATCACAAATAGCAGCAGGTTGTCAATTCCATGATGGCTCTTCTCGACTGTTTGCCTCACAAGCCGGGCTCCGAATACTGACCAATCGCGTTTATAGTTCGTTCAATTTCTATCATTGCAGTATTGTCGAACTGCAATTATCGCATCTTATTAATGAATGCGTGGATATTATCACAGTTGATTGGGAATATTTTCTGGTTCATAAGCCTACGTGATGAACTTACAAGTCAATGAACACCAGATGGCAGTCATACTTATAAGCAAAAATTAAAGTTGATTTGTTAGTAAGCTAAGTAATGCTAGAGTTTACATTTTATTTTTTCTGCAAATAGTCTTAGCAAATAGCGCTTATGGTATTACTCATGATAACAAGTTAGTCGCACTTTGAAAATACCCAGTTGTAAAAGAGCTGTGGTTTATGTAGTGTCGATCCTGGTGGTCTACTGGTGACCATAATTGCCTCGTAGACCCCGAGGTCGTGGTTTCAATCCCGGCCAGGGTCGGTGCATTTTTTTTCGGGCGTACAAATGGTGAGTGTGGCTCCATTCGGGAGGAAAGTAAAGCCGTTGGTCCCGTGTCGTAGATTTAAGGCACGCTAAAGAATCTCAATCATGAAAGAAGAGGCATCTGGGCAAAATTTATTTGCCGTTTCCCCGCCCTGAATAGAATGGGACGCTGATGACTAAAGATCTTCTTTTCACGCTCTATTTTTCGAAATTGGATATTAGTGTTTATGCACCGATCAGTCCAAGTACACATTATAAGCTTTGATCTTACAATTGACTTCTGCAGCGGGTTTTGTAAAACAAATTGTTTTTATATATACGATGTGTAGATCCGAATGCACACAAAGTATTCGGAGAAATTTTGTTGAAGGGAAATGTGATTAAAATCATTAAAATTTTGCCCATTTTGGAATTTGCTTTTCAGTTCACGATTGCATTGCAAGTCAATATGTTCAAACTGCAGCTCAAATGGAATATAATCAACATTTTTACAATAAGGTCAGGAAATATATGGAAAATTTACTTTAATTTGTCATGTCTTGAAACCTTTTGTCAAATTTTGGGTCAGTCTCCTTAATATTTGAACATAATATTGTGAGTCAGGACCTGAGCAAATTGCTGAACTACTGAGATGTTTGGGAAATGTGCTACATTTTTACACTTCACTGCTTTTACTATTATGACAGTTTCACTTTACACATACACACACACACACCACACACTTACACTGTCATACAAGTCTGTGATGACCGCCTCATTGTCTAGTTTAGGACCACTAATCCGGAGGTCCTGAGGTTGATTCCCAATCAGGTTAAACTGTTTTTTTTTTCTTCGGAGTTTTTCCTTTCCATGAGAAGGCCAATGTCAGCTGTCTTTAAGGCACCAAGGAGTCCGATCTCATTTGCACCACCATTAATTTATTGCATTCATCCCTACAGAACAGAGACCTACATCTAGAGTATTCACGTTCATAATCTATTGATGTAACGATAAGAACAATGCAGTCAAAGCGACAATATATAAATCATTTTAATTTTGGGATTAATTTATATGTTTATTTCAGCGACGTATTCGGCATGTATTTCTCCGTAAACAATTACATTCTACGGTGTAATTAAAGAATCTAACGAGTAACTTCCCACGACTTAGCCATCCGAGTTTACAATACTTTTTTAATAGTGTTTAACGCCCGTTTTGCTACAGAGGCACCACAGGCGGTGAACACTGATGATACATGAAATGAAATGGTATATCGGGAAAGGATTTTTTTTTAGGAAGGAAACATTCCAGGCCTAAGTTTACGGTACCTCCCCGGTATTTACCATTTATGAGGACTGAGTAAAACCTGAAAAAAACCCTCAGTCAGGGAGGACGGTCCTGGCGAGATTCGAACCCCAGATCTCCCGCTCACGAGTCCGCCTTAACGACCTTGGCCACCCGCGGCGGTCACAATAATATGGTAAAATACCATAATCGGTATTGCACTCTTTGAGGAAGCTTTGAATTTGACGACGAATAGGTCTTTTTGATATAATGGCTGTGCCGTTGTTACATGCTAGTATGCACGTTAAATGATATTGCTATTTCTATCTTTACCTTGGCACTGTTACGTGGTCGAACATATTTCCAGTCTATGCCGATTGGTTAATGCATGTCTTGCCATGAACGGTCCGTGAGCTAGTAAGCTTATCCGTGCCAGTGTACAGGGGTTCTCTTCTGAGTTTTTGTCGTGAGTGGATGGATATAGCTAAGAAGTTACGGGAGATGGGGTTTAATCGGAGCTTCTTGGTTCTCGTATACTAACTTAGATTTTGTATGGTTGTGCCAAGTATATTTTAAAAGACGTATAATGGTGTAAATTTAAATTTTAAAGTTATATAAAAAACTTTATCTTGAGAAACTTTGCCCTTTGGCTGATTTTCATTAGCTGGACGTTAATGTTTAAAGAAATACGTTTCAGAGAATTGTTTGTATTTATTGGGAAATTGTCTGCCGTCTTGTTAATTGCATTGTAGGTAACTTTTGGCAGTAATATATATAATATAAAAGAAAAAAATTAAGTAACATTATTAACAATGTAACAAATTAACAGTAATTATAATACAATTATTATAATTGCAATCTCAAGTGTGACTTTTTCTTAGTGTTTTATCCTGTTCTACTATTATAATTACAGTTAATTGTTATATATATATTGGTATCCCATTTCGGAATGTTCCTTTGTTTCCTAATTCATATAACTATTTAGTTGGTGAGCCTCATATTATAGAATAAGCTAAATTAGAAGTCAACCACTAATTAATTATTGATATTTTATGAAAATTTATATCTGGAATATTATTAAATTATTTTGATGCAGTTTTTACATTTAATATGCTTCAATTTAAACAGCCGCATATACTATTAATTATTTGGCTTCTTAAATAATTTTTATTCATAATAAAAGGGCAGAGAAAACTAAATAGTATTTCTTTAAAATGTTGGTAAACATTTTAACAAACCACATACACACTTCCACAGCTTCTTAGGACTTAACATTCTTTTAGCTCATCGTCCACATGCAGCTAAATTATTACTGGATAGATAAACGTTAAGTTGCATATAAGAAAGTTATAACGCAGCGTGGTTATTAAAGTTATAATTAAAGTTTGCAGTGGGAGCAAACATAGTGGTAGCTGTACTGCGGTTTTTCATATTACACGAAAATAAAGTTACCGTACCTAACATTGGATTTGTTTTGTTTATAACTTTCAGTTTTATAAGTTTGACTCAGATGCCTTGTTGATATGCGTTAGGATGAATAGGTATTATCTCATAACTTATTATTTTTTCTTTAAAAAGTCTACCCTACTCCGCATATACAACAGGAACAATTAGTAGACAGGGATATCAACTTATCCCAAGAGAGGCTAAATTTTTCAACTTCTTCAAGACACATAAATATGTGACCCCCTTGTAGTATTCCTTAATTGTAACAAGTTCTAACAATTCTTTCTTACTGAATCTACAAGGCTCATAAATATAGCAGTTTGTTCTGTGTCAGATACGCGTGTATTCTCATCAATAGGGAAAGAATAATAAATATACTATTTAGATAAATTTAGAAGTTGCAATTGAACATCGTCTGCTAAATCTTGCACACGCAAACCACGGCCCAAAGATGACATCTTTAGTCTCGTATGTGGGCACAGTTTCTCACTATTACGGTCCCATACTCCTCTATCATTTAACCATCCGGAAAATCTCTTAGTTTTCTTGCTGTTTTTAAATTGAGACGAAAAGTGAGCGGACTCACAGATCCTTAGCGCATGCAGCATGCGGGCTCGCAGCTCGAAGTTCATTTGACAGTGAGCCCAGCCTATGATTTAGAAGTCAGGTTGTGGGCTCAATAGAAGCGGCCTACATCACAGAATCTACGTTTTTGTAATGAGAACAGTGTGTCTTACTTGGAGCCCATAAGGCACAAATTGAGCGAGACAGAAACCTTTCTACATAATGATATAACATATCGGTCGTGAATAAGCCATGTCCGTGCACCAAGCGGTCTTCACAGAACGGTTTCTAAACAATGCACCTTCCTATTCTTGGTAACTCATATTCACTTGCATGAGTTACGCCGCTGCAAATTGCATGCTGAACTTTGCCACACACTAAACATTTGCCATTCTCCCCACTTTCTATAAACAAGAAACACTCTTCCTAACTGTGGGAATTTATTGCTTTTGTGCCATTCTCCACACTTTCTATAAACAAGAAACACTCTTCCCAACTGTGGGAATTTATTGCTTATGTGTTGGATTACTTCTGTACCTGACGTAATACTTTGAAAACCGAGAGCAAGAAACTCCCGCCTGGCACTGACATCACGTGGCACCTGATGCCAGCCTACTCGCTCCCGCTCCAATCGAGCGAGTTGGTGGTCGATTATCGTGCATCTTTAGCTCTGAATTTGCAAAGCGTTTATTAAAAATTGCACCACATCCATTAATTGGAAATGCTGTTACTATTTTCATTTACAATTAATATTTCATTGAATAAATTTAAAGTTGCCTCAGGCAACTAATTAGAAGATTCCTCTTGTTAACAGAGGCTTATTTACATAGGGCGGATTTCATCAACAGGTGTAAAAGTTGTTTGCTAATCCTATGTTAAAATTTTAATATGCTAAGGCTTCGGCGTTTCACTAAGATTTTCCAGCACAATGTTAGTCAATATATTGTTAAGGTTTCCGAGACTTGCAAATAGCAGGAATCATTAAGACTTTTGAACTCACTACTCACTGTGACGTATTTTTGTTTGTTTGTATATAATTATTGATTAACATGGCGCGTGAAAAGAATGTTAAGAGAAACAGACGCCAAATTATTATAATTTTGAAAATTAGTTCATTGTGGAGTTTGGAATTAAAAAAAAATTAATAGAGATAGTTTGTTTCGTCCATGTGACAAAGCTATTGCCACAACATGCAGTTTGTAATCCCAACTAATGGTTTGAAATTGTCTTTTTCGTAACCCTATCATTCTATTTTCAATCAGGTTATATGTATTACGATTCGGCAAAGTTGCGCTGCACACTGGAAAAGCCAGTGATCAATGCCGTAACAGCTTGTAGTAAGTTTCAGGGTGATTTTGTCATCAAGTACTAATGCTTTAGTGTGTTACTCAATATGTATAAATTACGTGCGAATGATTGTTCCTTACTTATGCTACTACACAAATATAGGCTGGAAGAACGGGCTTTTATGTGTGATACATATATGAAAACTGCTTGCTGCAGAGAAGTATAAGGTGATTCGCAAGAAAATATCCTGGCAATCGTGTTCAGGTAGATAAACTCCTTGCCAACTTGTTAAAAAGTTACGAGACAGGATCTCTCAATAACAAGAAACTTGTTTCAAAATAACCGTGTTGTTACGAAAGTAAATTTAGATGAAATACTAGAAATTCCCAGACACTTGCCAGCAACACATTTCTTCTGAGGGGCACAATTTTAACTGTTATTAGAGTTTATTATTACCACCATTAGATGTATATAATTTTATGCTTTCAGTAAAAATATAAACACTAAAATAAAAATACTTTACGCACGGCGACTCTATCTCCCTTTTTTCAGTTTGCGGTGGCTACACTTGCCATTAAGCTGCCGCGTCCAGGCGGCCCGTAATTCAAATAACGTAATTTATTTATTTGTATTTCGCCCGTTTTAATCTCTTGTTTCAGGTAAGGAGTTAAGAGATATTTCCTGTAGGAGTAATTTCGATAACCTAAAAGCAGAGCTTCATTAAAGGTATCAATTTCAAACAGCTTTGTAGTAAGGGAGTTGTTAAATATCGTACTAACGTGTGCTCAGAACACCTAGCAACTATTACACATTTTGAGATTAATATAATTAATTAATTAATTAATTGAATATTGATAACCATTTCTAATTGCAAATGTGATACATTTTAGTTCTGTTGCTTTAGGAGATTGACTTTTACAAACTAATGTTCCAAGAACACCGGAAATATAGTGCAGTAATGTTATTCTTAATTTTCAGGCATTTTTTTTCTAAATAAAGCAATGTTATGTACTTTTTTTTGATGCAATTGCTGCGAAAACCTTTGTGATTATGTTGGAAACAGTACATTTCCGAAATGTCAGCATTGTTCCTAAACATTAAATAAAAAGAACAAGTGGCATGAAGTGCTAACATAAGCAATAAAAAGAGAGAGAGACATTTTTCTGTTTGTAGTGAATTGTAACTTCTCTCATACTTCATTACCGCCACGGGTGGCCAAGATCGTTAAGGCGCGAACTCGTGAGCGGAATGTCTGGGGTTCGAATCCCGCCAGGACCATCCTCCCTGACTGAGGATTTTTCCAGGTTTTCCTCAGTCCTCATAACTGGCAAATGCTGGGAAGGTACCCTAAACTTAGGCCTGGAACGTTTCCTTCTTAAAATAAATCCTTTCCCAATTTATCATTTCATCTCGTGTATCATCAGTGTTCACTGCCTGTGATGCCTAAGTAGTAAAAACGGACGTTAAACACTATTAAATAAATCATACTTTATCTACAACAATAATGCCAGCTGTTTTTCACATTGGTATGTGTGCAAAAGTCCTATTTTATTAACTTTTAGTCAACCTTTTTCTATTGGGAGCGGTGTTTAAAATATCCAAATATGGAATTTCAACGTCTACAGTAAAATTTATGTCCGGAATTTTACATTTTTAAACTTTTAAAACAAGTGAAAGGTGATGTTAATTAACATAAGATTTAATTGCATTATGGAACACAATTTTTATTAATTTGAATGTTAAATCATTGTAAACATCTCGTTAATTTTAAACTATGTTAAAAAAAAAACCGACCCTTAGAAGAATATTAAAGTGTAGCAGACTTATATAGTACACAATTCTTGAATTTTTTTCACAACTTCATTGCGATATTAGGCATCATCAATAATGACGGATGATCTGGGGCGGAGGAGGATTCTTCAGGCATTTGGGCCTGCTCACAGTTAGCCCTTTGTGCTATGCTGCCAATCAGTGCATTTCCGGGAGAAAAAGATGAGATGATGGTGACATCGGCGGCAAGGACCTAGGGGCGGTAACCGCGCGGACGCAGATGGAGTCCCTAACATATTTTCCAAATAGAACACTTCAAAGCAGGTGTAACCCCCGCCGAGTTGTTCGAGTCTATACGAAGGTTCGCTTCTATTCCACAAACATCTGCAAAGCGCAAGCCACCATTACAACGCGCACACAGCCCTTGCACTGTTAGTTTCGACCTTGTATTAGAAATAATGAAATGAAACTATGTGAAATGGGAGAGCGGAAAATTCGGGGAATATAAATATCCATCGCAGAATTCACCTGAGTGACCAGGGAAACTGCGAAAATATCCAAGGTCAGCATGGTCGGGATCTCACAAATTTCGAGTCCCAAGCTTTGCCGTCTAAGTCATCACGCTCCGTCCGCCACGAGGTCGTTAAGGCGCGGACTCGTGAGCAGGAGGTTTGGGTTCCATTCCCACCACAATCGTCCTCCCTTACTGAGGTTCTTTCCTCAATCCTCATAAATGGCAAATGCCCGGGAGGTACCCTAAACTTGGGCCTGGAATTCTTCCTTTAAAAAAAATTCCAGTTTATCATTTCATCTCATGTTTCGTCTGTCCAGGTGGTCTAGTGGTAACCATACTTGCCTCATAAACTCAAATCGCGATTTCAATCCCGGCCAGAGTAGATGGATTTTTTTCGGGCGTAAAATTCCTAAGTATGGCTTCCTTCGGAAGACAAGTAAAGCCATGGTCTCATGTCGTACATTTACGGCAGGAACAAGAACCTCCAGCCTGAAAGAAGAGACCTCTAAGCCAAATTTACCGGCCGTTTCACGCCCTGAATTGAATGGGACACTGGTGACCTGAGATGTTAAAAAGCGTCCGTGGAAAAAAAACGAAACAAAAAACCAAAACAAATCAACAAAAATCTCATTTATCACCAGTGTTCACCACCTTTGATATCTCAATAGTTAAAACGGCGGTGTAACCAATATACAAATGTCCCAAAATTAGTCCAACAAATTTTGAGATAAGTGGTTTAAAAACGATAATCTATCCTATTCCGAAGATTGTTGGTCTAATTTTGGGACACCCGATATAGCTAGTATACTGCAGTGTGCTCTTTTGTGTCTACCATGGAAAATAGCGCTGAAATAAGAACCATTCTGGAAGTTTTTCGATGCAAAATTACTCTTATTTTGACATTATCAAGAAATGTAACAGGCATGATTTTACCATCTTTAAGAAAGGCGTCTTGTATGTGATTGATAAGGCCAGAATAAGGCTTACTCCAGAGGACACGAAACAGGTAAACTCACTACTGACCGTACTCCCGAAATAATTCGGAAGATTGACACCCTTGTCTCTGGCCAGTAACTAGGAACACAAACACTTATTTAATTGAAATTGCAATTTTCATTTACAAATATGAATGTCATTATCAACTGAGATTTGAGCCTAAAGAGCCTGGTTGCATCAGGTTAAGGCTTCAAGTCATACCCGGTTTTTGAAGCATTTGGAAAGAGTGAAATGCCATTCCTTACATCGACATTCCTGTTAAACCGCCTGATGCATTGCAATGGATTTCTATGCATTTGGTTTATTGAAAAGGGTTCTTGGAAGAAGAAGATCGGTAACTGTGGACGGCCTCTTGAAAGCCTGCCAGGAGAAGTGGAATAAAACGGACATCACTGTATTTCACACCTGCTATCTACAGCGCAGAGTAATAGCTTGTCCTTGAGGCTCCCAAAAAGAACATCACTGCTGGTAGAAGCATCGCTTTTCATTGCCCAAAACTGTTTCAATTTGTTGCCATGGATCGCAAACAGCCCTCTGTATGTTACACTTTAAAGAAATACTTCAACCTCGTTATATTTTGAAGGGTTATTGTGTTATTCAATTTATGCATTATATTCCTCTGTACTGACACTTTTTCAGAAAATGCGGGAATGCTATAAAGAATTTATTTCAAAGTTATTTTCATCAAAACACAAACATCACCACCACTACTACTGTAGGAATGTGACAAAAATAACAGAAGGTACTGAAGTGTGGAGAAGTGATGTTAAGATGGCTAGTTTTTCTTTTCTCAATTTCTGCAGTAAAATTGGGCTATAAACTAATCAAACATTTGAATTAATACCACCACCATTGTCGCTGCTGCCGCAACCACTATTACTGATCCAAATACGAGCACAGGTATGCAAGAGTACAAGAGAATTACAGTGACATTTTCTTGTACACTTTATTTCCCTCCTTCGTGATAGCAGTAGAAATTTAATTACGGATGTGATTAGCAAGTGCAGTGCGATAGATATCCTGATCGGCAACTATTGTAGTTTTGTATGATACAGTGTGTTTATAGAGTCTGTTTGCACATGAGTTATAGATTTACCTTTGTTTGGTATTATCGAAGTATTGAAGGACATGTTTCCATGGAAATTTCTTTGTTTTGTGATATTTTATTTTATTCACTTGTTAAATACCGGTTAAATGGAAATTAGTGTAATTCAGTTTCCATTCATATTGTTCTTTCAGTTGAGGAACGTATTTTTCTTGCACCTTACAAAATTTCCAGAGACGTCTAAAGCTGTTTGTAGACTTATTGAGAAATTTCACGAAGCAGTCTCATATTAGACGCTGTAAAAGATCATCAAAACACAAAGAAGTAAAAGTTTTTGGACATTTCTGATTCTTTGTAACGGAGTACATGATAATCGTAGCGCAGGTTGGCGCAAGAGGGGGGTATTTGACTTGCAACAGCCCATAAAAACTGTAGGAGAAAAATTTAAAATACAGCCATACAAAGCTATTATTGATATAAACCGATTTACGCCAATAAAACTGTTTGCGGGGGTCACTTCTAATAACTTTTTAAGTGTAGAAATTTGCGTGCAAATTTTTGTACATGCATAATCTGCAAATGGGAAAAAATCTGTGTGATCATGCTTTCGAAAAAATTGGTAATTTCACAATGACTTTCCGAACATCCTGCCTTGCAGACTTTTACATGCTTGCTCTTCTGTTTACGATTAGAACATCTAGTTTTAGAAGCCTTTTTAACATAAAAGCACATTTACATAAAATATTTTAATATAAATACACTTAATCGTCTGTTATTATCTTTAAGTGAATTCTTTCTCTTTTATTTAGAGTGGACATAGAATTCCACGAGAGGTATGGACATAGGAGAACGTAACATTCCGAATGTAGGACATCAAACTGTGGAAAGGTAGTTTTTACACTTCCACTGTCTCTTCTTAACTAATTTACATAACATTAGCATGCATTTCCGAGCTTACATGTCTGTGATAAAACACCTAAAGTCTGAAAACAAAAAAAGGGAATTTTTCAGAGATACGTCACATTACTTTTATGCAAACCATCAAACCAATACTCCACGGCGTTTGCAATTGGCCAGTGTTTGGGGCAGATTCGACAGAAGTTTATGAATTTAAGCCTGTTTTATGCATTTCAAAAATATTGGGAGTGAGAACATTTTAATTTGGAAATGCATGTCGTTTGCTCATTATATATGTTACCGTGGGTGTTCTATTTCTTCCAAGTTCTCCAACTCCTTTTATGAAATTCCTGATCACAACTTTCTCTTTAGTTATTCTCATCGTTTCATATTAAATTCTAATATCTTGTGCATTTTACGTCCTTTAGCTCTTATTTGAGGTCTCTTGGGTGTTGACTCAAAATCAGCGCTAATTCTCCTAAGGAATTAAGATTTTTGTAAATTGTCTATGTGGTTTTGTTGTATATAAAATTGTTAATGAGCAATATATGTTTTGTTTGCTTCTCAAACTATGTACTTAACGATTTATCGTATATTAGTTAATGGAACGTGAGGAATGTTTGAGGCTAAACATTTTCGCATGACACTTCATTCGCATCTAATTACACCATTGAAAGTTTACCGAAATATAATGTGAATACTGCATTACATTAACAAGGAAAGAATTATTTAGCACGCTATGGTGAGAATTTCATATTCTTATCAAATTTGAAAAATCTTTGGAAAAACTTTTTTATAAGGCCCATTAAATCGAAGATGCAAGACAATGACAACCCCTGCCCACATACTGGTGGAAAAGAGGTTACTGTGTGTGTTGTGAATATATTCCTCTGTCCTAGAAGCGAAATCGTCAATTGTGAATCCCAAGAATTGAAGTTATTAGGCAAAAAGTCAATTATACGACAAATCTCTCCATAAACCGGCATGGGTGGTCGAGGTCGTTAAGGTGCGAACTCGCCAGCGGGAGGTTTGGGTTCGATTTCCATCAGTACCCTCCACCCTGACTGAGGTTTTTTCCAGGTTTTCCTCAGTCCTCAAAAATGACAAATGCCGGGGAGGTACCGTAAACTTAGCCTGTAACCCCTCCTTCCTTAAAAAAATCCTTTACCAGTTTATCATTTCATGTCATGTATCATCAGTGTCCAGCGCCTGTGATGCCTCAGTAGTAAAAACGGGCGTTAAAAACTATTTAAAAAACTACCGAAAACGGTGTGCAACAATGGTACGCTAAGTAACCCGGAAGCTTGAAATGTGTTTGTTAGGTGTTCAAATAACCGCTCCACTCTTGAAACAAGACGTGCACTAGATGCTTGCTGTTTGGAAAGCAATTTTGTTAAAGGCTTTTAGTTGCCCATCCGTTCCTTCGGGCTCCCACAGAAATAAGGAACAACTAAGTGTATTGTTAGCGGAACAACACGTTAGCACCACTTGCTTCACTATGTAGGGCTTTCGCGCTACGAATAATCACATGTGCTTTGATGCTACAATGTGTTATGTTTTAGGCTACTTTGTATTATAATACGAGTCACTTCTTAGTCAAGTGGCCAAGACACAACTTTTTGTGTTAAACATTATCACAGTTTGATTTCTTGATATTCCTTGTGGTTATATTTAATTCTGCAGACTGATCTGTAAATTACATTTTTAAAATTATATTAAATTACAATAAACACTTTACCTGCCAGCGTAACACATCTGCTTTTGTTAAAAATCATGAACAAAATACACTTGTTTTTTCATATTTTCGTTTCCTCTTTCCATGAGCCATTTCGTAGGCTCATGTGCAACTTTAAAGATTGCTGTTGCTTTCTTGGGTTGTAGTGCAGCGAAACACTCGTCCTTCTGTTTTACAAATTATACAAAGCATATCCTCTTTGTTTTTTTATTTTGAACAAATAAAACACTATAATAATGAGCAGTGAGGTCTTGAAAATAAATGCTCCTTTCAGCAACTCTTCAAAGGTCAGCTGGCAGGGATCTGTTGGACTTGTTACTGTAAGAGGGGAAAGAGAAACGGGAAACGGTCGATTTAAACAAACTCAGGAACGTTTGAAGGATAATTCGAAAATAATAATTTTATACGTATATAAGGAATAACCAGACTGTCTATTTTCCCCACGAAACGTAAAGATATATGTATATATATACAGGTATATGTGTTTGTGTGTGCAAATATTACCAGCAACATTTATATTTTTTTTAAGTTATTGCAAATCTAGTAATTGAAACGACAAAGTTATTTTCTTGAATTATTAAGGGAATATGTTTAAATCACGTTAAGAAGAACGAAAAGTGAAAAGGAAAATTGTCCTTCAAAATAATACCAAATATAAATTTAACATTTTATTACACAAAATAAAAAATAATATAAAATATAAACATACCTTTTCATTACACAAAATAATTTTATCTGTCCTAAAAAAAAAACTAGGATTGATATAAGCCAAGCAGATAATATTATAAGGTTTCTTCAAACTTATAACAAGGAAAAAAAAAATATCCCATGAGTATTAGAAATTGCGATTAACTTACATTTAATATGGAAAATACAGCAAGTTTTTTTTGTAACAGAAAACGAAACATACCAGAAAATATGTTTTTTTTTTTTTTTTTTAAATCAATACGGGGCACACTAACTGTTTTGAACTAAGAGCTCGTTTAGTCTTTTCGAAAATAATACGACAACAGACTCCCATATATCAAAGCCTTAATCTTAAGCCTTTGCACACTTGTCGTGAATAGTTTCTTCCTTGTTCTTGAAATCCGGCAATCCAAAGTTGGACATTCTTCTGCTGCAATGGCACATTCCCATATCCCCACAACATGTCCTTTCGTTATGTTCTTCGAGTAAGGCATCTATGTCACGGCTCGTGCAATGCTTACTTAGTGCGATAGCTGCATGCTTACCAACCACTCGTGCTCTGTGAGGCACCAGTTAAATATATAATGTAGTACTTGTTTTCTCTTTTTAAGGCCAGCATTATTTTTTCCCTCATTGTACTGTCCATTGTGATAAAAATATCAACGAAGCATTGAAAGGAATGTTTCGTAGAGAAGTTGAAATTTTCAAGAATATGTACCATTGTTGGTAACTGAGTGGTTTTGGTCATTATGAATCTATTTTTGAAACTATTCACATTTAAATATAGTAGCTTTTGTCTTATAGATGTAGGTGTATTTCACTTCTTTTTTAGAAATACTTGCATACTTTTGTGTTGAAGCATGACTGCATTTCATTTTACTACAGTAAATTAATTATTTAATATTATATACTAAAATCATTTAACAAGCTTCAATCATTCTATCATACAACTTCAATAATAGAACTACCTGATAACGAACACTTTCATTTTTCAATTGCCACTCATTGGAAATATTGTTGATACACTTCTTGGTTTTTTAAATCTTATACATTGATGTACAATCATAGCTGGAAACACCGACAAAGGTGGCCAAGTTCGTTAAGGCACGGGCTCGTGGACGGAATATCTGCTGTTCGACTCCTGGAAGACCGTCTTCCCTGACCGAGTGTTTTACTTGGTATTCCTCAGCCCTCATCAATGAAAAATGCCAGTGAGATACTGTGAACTTGGGCCTCAAACATTTCCTTCCCAAATAAAAATTTCATTCCCAAGATATTTCACCTCATATATCATGAATGCCACTGCCTGTAATGCGTCATTAACTAAAACAGCCGTTAAACAGTATTCAGAAGGGAAGGGGAACTGGAAACAATGAAATACAATGTATTGAAATCAATTGATAAGAGTAAACATAAAAAATTAATGCAGAAATACCGAACATATACAATATTTGACCCGGGTACACCCCTCTGACCCCTCTATGTAAACAGGCAATATTGGCAATCTTTGGCCCTGAAATGGCGAGCCTGTAGACAAGAAATTTCTAACTTCAAGAATTTCTTAAATTATACATGAAGCTAAATGATTGAATATCCTTATAGAAATCAATAGGCCCGGGACATTTTCTTTCAGAAAATATCCACGACATCAAAATCTGATTTACAGTTACGAATTTATTATAAAAATATGTCCAAATTTCAACATTATAATCTCGATAAAATAGATATTAATGTAAAAGTCCATAGCACAGTTTTGTGAAATGTATATATAAAAATCAAAATCTGAAATATTCATCCTAATTTGTACGAGGTTTAGATTTCTTCGCTCTCTCGGGAGGAAGGCATCAACTTCGAGCTTCTATGTTGCTACAGTATGTAGCCAATGTCCTAAAAATTCAGATGGGTATATAACCACGGTCCTTTAAGGAAAACAGTTGTTTGATTGCAATAGACTACATCGAGATTTTTGACCTCCAGATAATTATAAGCCGAAAATTTAAACAATTAGTTTCTATAGTATAGACATTATTGTAAATTATTAAATATTTCTGTAGCTTGACAGTAAGCTCGAGCTGAAACTTTCAGAAAGTATCCAACACATTTTTATCTAATTTATAGCTAAAGAGAAATTCGTCAGTATATATCCAAGTTTTTGGCGTTTTGAGGCTTTCGAGAGAAATATAACTTCCATTGCGAAACTGCAAACTGTAGAAATTGCAGAAGAAACTCACCCGGGAATACAATTACGGCCTTTCTATATAAAATTCGTCATTATAATTCAAAAACCGAAATCGAGATTGTTCACTTTTATAAATAGTCAGCCTATATAGACGGGCAATTTTCAACAGCTTTGGCTTCATAAAATAGACATTAAGTTAAATATTCCTTTACGAATAGATAAGTTTGAGAAGCTGTTTTCGGAAAATGTTCAGAACATGAAAATATTATTTGCAGTCGCAGATTTATTCATAAAAATATAACCATATTTGTCCAACTTCAAGTTTTCTAGAGAAAGGTATTATTTTCCAAACAGTTCCATGGCTACAAAAAATGGGTCGATTGCCCTAAAATATCCACTGCATAAACAGCCACGGTCTTTCTATGCAGCAGTAGCTACAGGAATAACAAAGGCGACATTCAGCTATTTGACTTTCATAATGGCAATTCTATAAGCCATGTCTCGGGCATAACAGACATAATTCTTGACTGATAAAATAAGCCACAATTTCGACACTACACTCTGTATATTCAAATTAACCTTTTATTTACATTTTATTCCTAACTTTTTATGTTCAAACATGCTGATATGTTAGCGATTAATTTTGCTGAGTTTCAACCATCTGGAAGTGATAGTGAAGACTTCTTTAGCGTTCTTGCTTTGCAGTAAACGATAAAGTTTTCTATTTGGCATTCAAATATTTACAAATTACAGTGATGTGATCGGGGTGTTCTTGAACAGTTTGAATACTGACTTGGCACTATGTACAGCGTCATCAGCAGAATTGATTCTATGCAAGATGTAAATATAACCATTTGAAACGAACTTTTTGTCCAACACAATTCTCTATTGGAATGTTTTTATTAAGTAACCATTAACTTGTATGAGAGAATAAGCATTTTGTCTATCTTTGCATTGAGTCTGCAATCATCCTCGGTAAAGTTAACTTTTCGAGAACATAGCCTTTAATATGCAGATGTTCAAAATGTTGCATTTCTGTCTAAGATGTTTCATTATATTCCGTAATGTCGCATGACGATTGAATAATACATAATTACCTATGCATTCTTGAACTAAACAAGATCGATCTAGTCCTATTAGACGCACATAATTACAGTTTGTATGCATAGCATTCTGAAACCTGTTAACTGTTGCTATTTTAGATATTAAAACGATAAAACTCACACATTCAGCAGAAGCTTCTTCATGTTCATTTATTAAATTTAATAGAGTTCTTTTACACAATCCCATTTTTTGTAAATATTTTAATTAAAATCATGTAATTCCAGAGAGGAATTAGATATAGTTATAAAAATGGTACTTCTAATTTTTTTTAGTGATATCCAGTTGCAATTGAACAAATGAATTAACTTTGTTGCCAATGTAGTTAAATTAAAAATTTGGAGTGGGTAGAATAAACATTTGAAAAACATATCTTAAAATGTTTATATCTCCTTCTGGAGAAGTATCTCAGTCTTTATTATCTAATAACAAATCATAAACGCACTGTCCTCCGTTCACTTTACTTGCCTTTTGTTCTAAAATAGTAGATATTTTAAATAGTGTTTAACGCATTACAGGCGGTGAACACTGATGATACCTACATGAAATGAAATGATAAATTGGGAAAGCATTTTTGTTTTTAAGGAAGGAAGGGTTCCGGGTGTAAATTTAGGGTACCTACCCGGCATTTTTCATTTGTGAGAACTGAGGAAAAACTGGAAAAACTTCAGTCAGAGAGGGCGGTTCTGCTGGGAATCGAACCCCAACCTCCTGCTCATGATTCCACATCCTAATGACTTCAGCTATTCGACGTGGCTAAAAAAAGCGTATATATTGTATGACAGTTGATCATGAAGCTTTTTAATATTCCTTCTTTTAATTTATAAATACATATTAAGCCACAGAACGATGTTAGTAACCGGTACGTTTCTCTGTATTTTACGAGCAAGAAGCTTACGTTAGAATAAAATTACAGTATAGCATGCGTCGGTCCTGGTGGTGTAGTGGTTACCATACTTATCCTCTAAACCCAAGATCGCGGGTTCGAACCCGGCCAGGACCGATGGATTTTTTCGGGGCATAAAAATCCTAAGTATGGCTTCCTTCGGAAGGGAAGTAAAACCGTGGATCCCGTGTCGTACATTTACGGCACGATAAAGAACCTCAAGCCTGAAAGAGAGGCCTCTGAGCAAAATTTGTCGGCCGTTTCACTCCCTGAGTTGAATGGGACGCTGATGACCTGAGATGTTAAAGAGCGTCCACAAATAAATCATTCAAAAAAAAAAAAGTATAGCATGCGATTCTTTGCTTTAATGATTCCTTGATATCAAATTTTCTCTTATAACTTTCAAACTAATTCAGAGAAATTTGATTAGATATATGATGCACAAGAAATTTGGCAATATTATCGCAGATGTTAACAGTGATTGATATTAGTATCACAGCATGCCTGCATATACCTTAATGCCAAGGCAGGTGATTTACCAATAAGTAGGCTTAATTTCCCGCGAAATGTTTTCTTGCAGTTGCTCCAGAAACCATGGTTTATTGCTACACCTTACCTTTTAGCATGTCTAAGAGGAAGACTGTTGGGATAAATTCAGACAATCTGGCCAAATCCTTTAAAATCATGAACTTCAAAAACTAAAACTTTCATCAATGGAATTGTGACAAGTGGCACCATCCTGCTGAAAATATCCAGTACAAAGTCGTCGTCCAACTGATTCACATATTCATGAATTATTTCTATTTAGACTGCATTATTAACTGTTGCGTGGAAAAAAGATGGGACCAATAATAAGGCACCGCGATTAATCACACCACAAATCAAAGTGTTTCCTTTTTCCTTCTTTACTTTTTGTAGCATGTTGAGATCTGATCATTTTTTATTAGTGTTTAACGCCCGTTTGAATTGCTGAGGCATCACACTGATGATACACGAGACGAAATGAGAAATTGGGAAAGTATTCAGGGTACCTCCTCGTCATTGGCCATTCACGAGCACTGAAGAAAACCTAGAAAAGCTCAGTCAGGGAGGGTGGGCCTAGCGGAATTACAACCCCAGACCTTCCGCTCACGAGTCCGTGCCTTAACGACCTCGCCCACCTGTGGAGATTATCTGCTAATGGATACCCCTAATTACTGCTATAGTTTATGCAAGAAGTTCTGTGGGAAAACCTGCAGTCTGTTTTCATCTCCTGCACTATTGCATGTGTCAGCTTCGGACCGACATCCACCAATTCCCGCTGTTTACAGGTCCTTCGCCAGATGCTCAATGGAGGATTTTGTAATAAATTGCCTTTGGTACTTCTTTATTGACGCCATTTTCCAGTACTCGAGTCCAAGAAACATTCTGTTCCACTATGCACCGGTTTATACTCAAGTGTGCGTACTGTATTGTTCATAACACAAAGAACTATGACTATTGATGGCCCCGCAACGGCAACACGAGCAAATGTGTCACTCTACGAAGAGCATAGCGAATACTCAGTCGATCTTATTGGGCATGCGCAAAACACGAACTAGAGTGTAGAGCCACCAATTTATGCTCTTGTAACACAGCTTCTCAAAATAATGGAATATCTGTGTCGATTTTCATGAATTACGCCTGCATGCAAGTTTAATAACTATAGAGGAAAATTATGGATCCATAGCAGGTGAAGCAACCAAAGATATTTTAGCCCAAAGGTGAAACTTTATTGCTATGTTCAACTCTTCAAGATTTAATAACTTTTCACAACTTCTGCCGTTGGATAACACAGTATGAAACCATGATACATTGGTTTATTAACATATTAAAATGAACAGCTGCCCCGATGAAACATGTATTTCCTCATAATTTTTCCCAGACACCGAGCAACAGTAGTTCGTTGGTGACCTTTTTATAGTATTTAACGCCCTTTTCACTGTTGTGAGGCATCACAGGATGTGGACACTGATGGTAACATGAAATGAAATGACATAAATTGGTAAAGGATATTTTAAGGAAGGAAACTTTCAAGGCACAAGACTGGGGTATCTACCCGGTATTTTCCATTCATGAGGATTGAGAAAAACAGCCTCAGTTAGGGAGGTCGGTCCTAGTTGTCCAGGCGTTCTGCTCACAATTTTGTGCTTTAACGACGGCTACCTGCGGCTGTGTTCGTTGGTGAGACGTTTACTGTGCTGCAGATGCATGATCGTCTTGTGTTTGATATTTATAATGTAAAATATTCACAGCAATTGTTTAGAAGTATATTGTATGTGATATGTTTGTATATTAAAGAACCCTATTTGCTTGTTCTTTTCGAACCGGAAGGCAGATACAAATTTATTATCGATGGTCAAAGCAGTTGCACACTGCATAGGCAGATGTTGATGGTACCCCTGTGGTCTCCTGGCATGCTATACATGGAATAAATTCTAGGACCTTGGAAATAAACAACATTGACATTGAATTTTCATAGGAATAGGATATCAATGTCATAGTCCCAAACTCTCTCTTAGCTACTCATGGCAGATTACACAAACATAACATTCTAGGTAGCAGTGTTTTTAGTAATAGCTATTGCGAGTAAAATACAAGTAAAACAAATATAATTATCATTCTTATGAATAAATTTTTTCTTCGATATGTTTATTTGCTGCATTGAAGTGATTACACTTATGTGGGTGATCTAAAACGACATCGGTCTCGACCATAAGTGACCATACAAATGGCAAGATAACTGTTATTTTATGTCAGTACATCTGTCTTAAGAATTAATTGGAAATAGCAAACTATTATTTCAAATAGTTTATGTAATATAGGGTTCTAAAGCAGGCGTGTTGTAGGTGTTTCATAAATTCGATAAAGTTTCATATCCGGCAGTGATAAATTAAATTTTTTAAAATTTATAGTAGGTTAAAGGGACTTTTACTTCATTTTCAACAAAAAAAAATGAGTTCCTAAATACAAACATGGTCATACCAGCCTTGATGATAAGGCAAGTGGAGTATGCCCTAAAAGTGCTACAACAACAGGATTAATTGAAGAAATACTTAGGCTATTACATGACCTGAGATTGTTGAGGTTATAGGCATTACCAAAACAACAAAAACATTAGGTTATATTTTACAAGAAGAATTGCACATGAAGGTATTTTGTGCAAGATGGGTGCAACGATTTCTAACAGCAGATCAAACACGCATTTATATTAAAATGTCACAAATGTTGGTGACGTTTAACAACAACAGAATTAACTTCAGGGGGGTAAAACCATAACCGGATATTGTTATTCCAATATTTAAACCAACTATGAAAAATTCGCGAGAAAAGAACCTGTTTGCTAAATCTACGTATAATTTTTATTAAATCATTGCACTTGCCCAGAACAACGTTTTTAGGGTGGGACATTGAGATATTTAAAGTATATATTGTTTGAGCATCCACCCTACTACTCAGATTTCGCTCCTTCTTAGTTCTCAATGTCCTAAAGCTCAAATTCTTACTCGCTGGTCAGCGTTTTTCATCAAATCAGGATGCGGTTGCAGAGGAGACTGTAAAGGAGTATTTTGCAGACCTTCGGAAAAATCACTTCAGGGACGGGATAATGACAGTAAAACATCGTTGAAATAAATGTATTGACCTTAAGGAAGATTATGTTGAAACATAAAAATAATGTTCAAATTAAATACTCGTTTCTGCATTGTTTGGCCCAGAACGTTTCAGATCACTATCTTATGCTATGTTTCTAACGGACATCGATAAGTTCCTCCGCACTCGGATGATGTTCACTACACAGGAGTAAGCTGGTACTCTAATATTTCTGACATTCCTTCCTTCTTCGAAATCGGTTTTAGCAGTTAATCCGCTCACCGTTGCTAAGGTTTGGACTTTGGAGTGTGTGCTTCCTGGTGAAGTGAACACAATAACTATACCATGTGTGCGATCAGTGCTGCCACCCGAATTCGCTTCTCTAGTGAAATCTCGGTTACACAAAGGTTGCGGAGCAACCTCTCGATGACCCAGTATTACACGCTAAACACCAGTCACGTATTATCATCTGCCATCTCAATGTCGTATGTTCTTGTGTTATCATTCCATCTCTGATAATGATCTTTTCTCAGGAACCGCTCCATTAAGCGGTATCTCCGTATGAATTAAGCAGTCTAATCCCTGCTGCATGCGAATATATTGTATTGTTCGTCATAGCTTACGGTGGGAACTGGTGTTAATTATTGTTATATTAAGACGTCTCCCATTTTATATCTTCAGTTGTGTTTGTCCTTTCGCATTGGGAGCGTTTCGGTTTATATATCCTTTCGCAAAATGCCCTTTCACATGTGTCCATCCAAATATTGTAATTTCATATTCACAAACCCTGCTGGAGATGTTTTCCACGGTTTCTTTATATGACAAGTAATAACGTCTGTATCTTGCTTCACGGGGTGCCTAACTCCAGGAAAACAACTTGGGTCATAAGGGGATTATGGCGTGACCGTCTATTTAGCCTTATTGCACTGATCCACACAACTTTTGATGAATGAAAACTGTTCATGTTTTCTGATTCCTTATCATATGGAATCTCTCAAACCAGCGTTAGTTTTGTTTCATCGGCTACAGTTTTTAGGAAATCAGTATCATAGATTTTCATTATTTGTTCATTGAGCAGATACATAAAAAAATATTCTGAGATGTTTAAACAAGATAATAAAATTTTCAGTTTGTAAATGGGACAGTAGGGCTAAATCAGAGCATTGTACTAGAAAAATTGGCCAAAAAGAAGCAATTTAGTTCCTGGAGAAAAAAATATGAAGTATGAACCATTGGTTTCTCCTTCTAATGTCCTTCTTCCACCACTACATATTAAATTATACTTTATGAAGCAATTTGTTACTGCTCTGAATAACGATAGTGATAGTTTCAACTTTCTTGTTACAAAGTTCCCACAGAAAACTGAAGCTAAGATATCAGCAGGTATTTTCGATGTATCCCAAATTTGTGAGCCTATACAGGCTATTCTTTCCTCAGTTCATGTCCAAGTTAGAGAAGTCAGCATGGTTGGCCTAAAAAAAGTGACAGAAAATTTTCTTGGCAACAAGAAATCTGAGAACTATAAAGAAAGTGTGGAGGAAATGTAAAACAATATTTTAGAAATCTAGGGCATAGAATGAATGTTAAAGTGCATTTTACTTCCGTGCAATTCTTGATGCAATGAATGAAAAACAAGGTGAGCGGTTTCATTAAAACAATGGAAACCCGCTATCAAGGCCATTGAGATATGTCAGTAATGGCTGATTATTGCTAGTGTTAAGAGATACTAGTGAAGGACATATTAGAGCTTCGAAAACAATGAAATTTTCTCTCTAATAATGAAAAAAGTTTGGAAATTCATAATTATTGACAAAGAGTTCTCTTTCTCCAATATGTTCATTAATATTTAAGTTAAAACGAAACCTACAAAAACAGCATTGTCTTAGCTATATGTCTTAAAACGTAATAATATTTCATCAAAAATACAAGTACATTATTACATTTGATGTGATTTTGTTTAAAAACGTAGACCGATGGAGTAAAACTGTAAGGTATTTCTTCACGATATTCATATTACATACATGCGGGTGGAAAAATAAAAAAGCAAGGAAAACATCTTTTCTGTACACCAATGCTATCTATGGTCTAAGGCAGCGGTTCTCACAAACCATCCTTGACCACGGACCTTTTTTAAAAATCTCTCTGTCGCAAACCCCAAGATTTAAAATCCTAAATTTGCACATATTTTATAAATTGCTCATCGCTGGTTTACAATATTTATAAGTAAATCCTACACGTTTATTCTATACAAAAATCTATCAGCATATAGTTGTGTATTATGAAAACTAAACCACTTTACCAAAATCAACCTCAAATTTATAATTCGTTCATGATCTCATAGCCCCTGAATAATGCATTTCCGATCATTTCAGTGATTGCCTATCTCAAAATACTAAGTTTGGACTCGTCTACCATTCGAATTAATTTCACCCAGAGATCTGATATACTTTATAACTAAGATATCTTTCAACGTTTCTTCCTCAAGATACAATATCTTTGGTTTCCAATGGTATCTACTCTTTCGGGCATATCTCCTCTCTGTATGCGTTTGAAACTTTGACACCTACAAAAATGCAATATATAATTTTACTGCAACTTTAACAGGACACATTATATTGAAAAGAATGAATATGCAAGAAATTCTGGAAGCTTTCCTATTCAAAAAGTTGAATCACATGCCCAAGATTAAATTGCATGGAAATCATGAAATAAAAATAATTATAATCCAATAGGAAAACGAGCATTAGCACATAAAGAAAACGCTTGATAGAGCAGATAAAATTTTAAGCCCTAAGTTAAACAGACTTTGAGACAAAGAAAACTGCCAAATATAAGTTATTTATGGGATAGACCATGTGAAATCGGATAGTAAAACTCCTTCTACGTTGACCCTTTCTTTTAACTGTGGAATTAATAACTAGGAAATATTTCGGAATATGTAAACCAAATTGATATTAAGCCAAAGCTTATAAGTTGTTTGCTGTAAACAGCTTTTTATTAAATATCATTTCGTCCTAAGGGGTTTCTTTTAGAACTAATCATCACCTTGCAATCAGTTTAAAATATTTTTACAATCCATGTTGACTCCTTACTTATAATGAATAAGTAACACTTTTCAAATTACTACTATCTTTAACAGAAAGCGAGAAAATAAATTTGGAATGAAAGGGAGTTGTGGGTCGTACCGCGGTCGTGTACTAACAGAGCAACAGTGAAATTCCATTTCTCAACAATAAAAGCTCCATATACCGTTATATAGCATTAAGAAAGCTTAAAAAACGAGCTTATGTATAATTTTATTTGTGTTTCTGAAGTGCATAGTTCCAAATATATTTATTTTCAAAGGCATACTTTTTCTTAAAATTCCAAATGTTTAACATTCATTATACTAACATGTGCTGGGAACAGCAACTTTATATTATGCAAAAATTATCTCTTAATGCTTCATATATTAAAAAGAAATCATTGACTTAAAAAAATAGGAAGTAAACTTTATACACGCCTTGTACGATTTGACATAGAATATCTCTTATGATAATTTTTTTATTTTAAATCTTTAAACAGAAATGAATACATACTTTGATTTTTAAGTTACACAGGAATGCGACTTTTACTCGTATGTGCACTTCACACTTGTAATTTAAATTACTTTCAAAGCCGAGTATTTTAGCAATAACATGGAAGTTAAAATGAGGTAAAATACAAAGGCAATATATACATGTAGTGTATGATTAATGGGAAATAAAAAATAAAACATGCTATATACTTACGGGTTACAACTACTGCTTACTGTCATTACAACGATATAAAATAACTGCAAATTTCTTCGAGCATAACCCTACTCATATTAAATTGTTTGTTTGAGAGAACGAACATTTTTATTGGAGCCAGAAATACAAATCATCATTAACGAACATATAATACGTTCATGTGAAACTGAGTAATATAAATTTACGATGAAGTTATTTTCCCTAATGATGAATTTTGTCACGAGAAATAAATTCAGGCCCATATACTAGGCGGCCCGCGCACACTGTTCTACACTTTAATGTCTCTCGCTTACGTAAGTGGAAATGCAGAGAACTGAGGTGTTGCAACGCATGTTTCGTGGTTTGACGTTGATAAGTGTTACGTACTCATTGCTGAGTTAGCTTATGGTGCGATATCCTAAGTGACATCATTGGATCATTTTATTTGAACCATTGGTCAGCTTTATTTCCAATAAACTTCAAAAAAAATCTGCTAGATGTTTTACTGCAGTTAGTGGGTGCACAGTCCCATTATTTTAAAGCAGTTAGAGAATATCTCAATAGTGTGCACTCTAAATAGGGGGTGGTCATTCAGTGGCCGGTGAGATCTGTCTGGTTAATAGCTCTGGCTTTTTTCTCGTGTGATTATGTCAAAGCCAGGGTTTATAAAATTGAACCAGTAAATTCAGAAGAATTAAGTTATGTCTACGCTTCAATATCACCAAAGCTATTGCGATGTGTCCATGCTGATAACGAGAAGGCAATACATTAATACATAACAAGAAGTTAATATATTTGAACATATTCAACTGATATACAGAGGGGCCCAAACATCATATATTCATTCTACTTTACCGCCGCGGGTGGCCGAGGTCGTTAAGGCGCGGATCGTGAGCGGGAGATCTGGGGTTCGAATCCCCCCAGGACCGTCCTCCCCTCCTGAGGTTTTTTCCAGGTTTTCCTCAGTCCTCATAAATGGCAAATACCGGAGAGGTACCTAAACTTAGGCCTGGAACGTTTCCTTCCTTAACAATAAACCCTTTCCCAATGTATCATTTCATCTCATGTATCATCAGTGTCCATCGCCTGTGGTGCCACTGTAGCAAAAAGGGCCGTTAAACACTATTCATTCATTCTACTTTAAAACTTTATTACCAGATATACGACATCAAAGGAAACCTTAAGTCATGCTTAACTTCTGCAAGCGCATAGTATGCTCAAATTGTTCATCATTAGCACCCAAACACTTCTTATTTCGGCAAACTCCTGCAGGAACAACATGACCTATAATATATTGCACGATATTTCAGTTTCTTTCTGCAGTGCAATAGTCAGTACATCTCATCTTTGTACGGTTCCTTACATGTGAATTTCCAATATCATTTCAGAATGATCTTGCATTGCTCGAGAGTCAAGTGAGTGTCTTACATTTCCATTTCGTTTATTTTATTGATTCTAATCATGGTAACTATAGAAAATACTACTGACATCTATAGAGACAACATAATATTACTGTTGATATCACAATTAAATTCGAATTTAAATTTCCAAATGCTAAGCGGGGTCCATCTGTGTTCCAATCTTGCGTTTTTAATGAAATATGTTATATAAATGGGTTTAGGGGGTGCCAAATTCTTTTAACGTGTCTTGAATGCATTACAGTTTAGGATTAATTATTAAACTACCTTTCAAGATATAGAACGATCTTAACAAAAATATTAATGTAGGTGTTGGGGTCTACTTAGACCCCTCATAACCTTTGGTGTTACATAAACCTTTTTGAAGTTGGTAATAAACAATAACTCTAAGACCAGAAAAATATAATAGGATTAAAGTATTAAGTCTACTAAGTGCTATTTTCTTTTATTGATTTTGTATCAAACAATGGGAATAGAGGTTTAGATTATGCTTTGTTTATTATTGTTAAATATTAAATAAATTAAATATTCAGGACACCATCATAAATAGTTATTATAATATATATTTTTTAAATTTCTTATGTGGGGTCCAATTGCAACTCCGCTGGTAGTTTACGTAGATTTTACACCATAGCATTACGAAGGTTAAAAATTAAGAATAGATAACCACTATTTAATTGTGTATACATTATTTTGGACCCCTCTGTGTATGTTCAAAAAAACGAAGGATTAGGCAAACAAACAGAAAACTTAAATGCACTTGTTTCATTTATGAAGACCTCTGTAAGGTCATCATGGATATTCCTTTATAGCTCTGCTTAGGCAAATCGCGTTCTCTACAAAAGCACGGCTTGCGTGGGCCACCCTGGATCGTTTGCTTATTTAAGCATCGACAACTCGCTCTTTCTTTCTCCCTTGGCGTGACATCCAATACGGGTCTAGGCCTATCACACCAATCGCTGCGTCCTCTACCTCCGTCTTGCCACAGCAACTGAGAGGGCATGTAATCAGCGCACCGACATCTGGCCAGTCGTCCTCATGCGATTTTTGAGGTCGAAGTACGCCACCTCTCTCACGAGGCTGGGTGGACACCGATCCTTATCTCCCTAACTTAGAAATTTTCTAAGCAGATGGCGAGGATCGAACCCGGGACACTAAACTACTGAGCCAAGAAGTCAGTCAAAATATTTTTGCTAATGCCAACTAGCTGTTTTCACGAACTTGTGGGCGTTCCCTCTGGGGAGGTGAAATAGTAGGCGACTGCTGAGGCTGGAACACCCTTAGGGCACCGCTACATGGTCCCAGTGGAAATGGATATGGTATACCAGGAGGGCGGTGTTTAAACCAAGGGATACCTTACAAGAACCAGACCGTGGTAGCCATAACGATCTTCCTATGAAAGGAAAAATCCCTAAGATATCCCTGGGAACGAACCCAGACCCCAGGAATAGAACTTTAAAAATATTTGCTGTAGAAAGCAAGATATTTCATTCTAATTGATAGCCAAATAAATAAAAATGCACTATTCCAGAGATGTGTAAGCATATAAACTTGATTAGTTTACCTGCTAATTATAAAAGTAACAACTAATGCAATGAAGAATTTTTAAATACTATGAAAACTAATTTTTTAAAAATACAATACACAATAGGCATATAAGTAAAAATCAACATATTATCACATTTAAAAAATAATAACTTTCTTACTATTCAATGCCGATAGCTTTTTCATGACATGTATGAAAGTGTTCATACGTACACCATGGAAAAATTAGGTATCTTTAGTAATTTCTGAGATGGGTAATGAAATTGCTGAGTTTAACATTTGAGGGGATAAGGCATTTTGACTTCCCTTAAGCGTTCAATAGTTTTAACGGTGTTTAAGGCCCGTTTTAACTACTGAGACATTACAGGCATTTGGACACTGATGATACACGAGATGAAATATAAATTGTGGCAAGATTTTTTAAAAAAGAAAGGTTTCAGGCTCAAGTTTAGGGCACTTGCCCTACTTTTGCCATTATGAGGACTGAGGAAAACCTGGAAAAAACCTGAGTCAAAGAGGACGAGCCTGGCGGGGACCGAACTTCACCAGTCCGTGTCTTAACCATCTAGATCACCAACAGTGTTATACAGTCGGTCTTGTAAACCATCTGTAATAGATATTAGAACACACAGAAAACAAACTTTTACAGCCGGGCTTTCTGGATCCACAACACAATTCACACCTTTACAAATATAACTTAACTTCTTATTTTATTTTCTTTTGAACTTTTCACCGAGGGTAACTCCCTTTCTCCTAACACATTCGACTGCCACCTTGTTTTGTAACATTCAGGTTGCGTGTAAGCTTTAATCGCGCCTTTTTCCAGCTTTGTAATTGCCTCCGGTAAAATCGTAAATACAAACCATTTTTGAGTTTTGAACAAACGCAGGAGTTTCACATCTTGCGCTTGAAACAGTTTTATTTTCTGGCACACCTCAGGGGAATGTTTTAGAATGGTTAACGTATTATATAGTAGCTAATCTCCATTATGGTCAAATTCGACCTTGAAGATATGGTGAGATTATTGGATTTACGGGTAAGTGCAACAGCTTCAAATGGAAAAAGAGAGATTAGAGTCGCCGCGCATAAAGTTAGTATTTTTATTTTAGTATTTATATTTTTACTGAAATCATAAAATTCCACTCTATTTAAAACTGCTAATGACAAATACTATAATTGAAATGAGGCTCCTCAGCGGCAATAAATTGCCGGTAATTGCATAGGAAATTTCTGTATTTCATCTAAATTTTCTTTCGTAAGAAAATGACACTTTGGAACACGTTGAGAGATCCTGTCTCTCGTATTCATTAAGTTCTCTACCTGGAATACTATTGCCAAGACATCTTCTTGCGAATCGCCTTATCACGACTCTACAAGAATGTGTTTTTACATATGTATCGCACCAAAAATCTCGTTCTTCAAGGCTATGAAAGCACCTAATAACGCACGGACGCCCAACCCCTCGCTGACAAAGTCACCTTAAAACTTAACGATAAGCTGATACTTACATATGCATTATAGGACCTTGAGAGCTGCGTTCTCCAATAGGCAGTCGCTCTCTGTGGGTCATAACTCTAATAACTTCATTATAGAGATGTTATTTAATGCTTGAGAATTTCCTTCAAATATCATCGGTGATATAAGTGCAAATAACTGTGTTACTGAAGAACCATTGGCTTTCCCTACTGGTTCTTTCGTTAGAAATCGCGAAACTCATTGTTTGCTTTTGCATAATTTTGATGATATTCTGTAACATGGTAGCTTCATTCTGATATCCAAAATTTCTTCACATCAGTTTTGTTGTCATTGTCAAGCAAAGCTTTTTCATGACAGTTTAGGAAAATATTTTCCCACAGTTAACTTATTAACACCACTTCTTCACTGTATTTCTCTAGCAATAACTTTGGTTACTCATTCTCCAGTTTCTAGAAACAAATTTCTGCTTTCATGCAGACCAAAAATTCGAGACTGCTTACAGCATGTAACGAACGCTGCTGAAATTAGAGATATATCCTATTCCATATTTTAGCAGCTTCAAATTTAGTCAGTTATTGCCAGATATTGAGATATACATTTTTTATGATTAATAGGTTATTCATCATTTAGGAGGATAGCACCGTTGAAAGAAAAGATATACTCACTGAATTCATACAACGGCATGTTTTTTTAAATAAAGTACGCAGTTTAATGCACAACTTATGTCGCCACTTCAGAGAGCTGAACTATGACTTTCAATATAAATGTATGTACCTTTTTGCTTAGTAGATCAATTTTATAAATCTTAATTTATCCGGCCATTTTCGTTATTTTCTTAGCAATGCATGTCATGTCGTTATAGATAGTTACGACACTCGATTTTAATCAAGCTATTAATTATTTATAAAGTGTCCCAGGCCTCTTGGGTCAAAATAGTTCAAATAACACATAAGTCTGAAGGTAAGTATTTTGAGATAGGCAACCACTGGATGGAAAGGCACTACGAAGACTTGAGCGAATAGTAAAGTTTGGACATTATTTTTATAAGCAGATCAAGTTTTCATAAAACAGTTGTCCCTTGTTCGAATTTTGAGGTTTGATGACATTAGTTGAAATACAATACACTATGCTTGTGATGTGTCACGGTGCTATTTCTGTTTATTGTTGTTCACTATTGAATGCATTAAAGCATTAAAGACATGGAGCTAGCAGACATGCATTTAATATAGAGTACAGCAGACTGCAGTGCTTACAAAGCCAAAAGGATGAAAAAATAAGTTTACCAACAGACATCATCCGAGTTGGAAGACATTTATCGCCAAAGGTTGGCCAGGGTACTAGGTAAGAAACCCAGGCAATAGTACTGGATCTTGCGGCACAAGCAGCATCAATTCGCCAGTTCGTCAAATACATGCTTCGAGTAGTGTGTGGTGAATTATGATGGTCCATCTATTTAATTCTTATCATCAGTTATGGTTTCAAGCAATGGGGACACATGATTTCGCACCTGGAATTCAGTTCTTTCAATGGTTTATCAGAGCTATTCTGCAATTACCATGCTTCCTAGAGAGTGTACTATTCACGGATTAGCCTTGTTTCACCGTGATGGTGTTTTCAATACTAGCAATGACTTTGCCTGGAATGACTACAATGCACATGTCACCTTCGTGTCTGGTCGTAGTGATAAATGCTAGAATTGTTCACGGTCATCTAACACCCTGCATACTCGTTTGGACGGACCACGTAATCTGCGGCTCTTTTAAGATGTGCTCTCTCGCTGTTCGCAAGAGGATGTAGCTCCAACATGACGGGATGCCTGCCAATTCGATGTTCACGTTCGCGAGTACATGATTTTTTTTGAGTTGGTTTATTTATGGACGCTTTTTAATTTCTCAAATTATTAGCTTTCCATTCGATTCGGGGCGTGATACAGCCGATAAATTTTGCTCAGAGGCCTCTTTATTCATGCTTGAGGTTCTTTATCCTGTCGTAAATTTACGCCCAAAAAAAATCCATCAGTTCTGGCCGGGATGGAACCCGCGATCTTGAGTTTAGGAGGCAAGTATGGTTACCACTACACCAATCTGCAAGTACACGGGCAGCAAAGTTTCTAATCAAGGGAGTGGAAGCGATGATCCCGTCCCCTGGCCAGCGCGATCGTCATATTTCGTTTCTCTGGATATTTTCCTGTGGGGCACATCAAGTCTTTGGTATCGGAAACTCTAGCAGAAACTGATGGGGGATTGTTTGGTAGGTTCCTAGCGGCATTGTACATCAGATATCGGGGATATTTGAGCACGTGTGACACTGAACTGATAGTCGTCACTTCACACAGTTAGTTATAATCGGTCCTGTGGTGTACTGGTTACCATACTTCCAAGATCGCGGCTTCAATCCCGGACGGGGTCGATATGGATATTTTACGGACGTAAAAATCCTAAGTATGGCTTCCTTCGGAAGGGAATTAAAGCCGTGGGTCCCGTGTCGTACATTTACGGCACGAAAAGAATCTCAAGCCTGAAAGAAGAGACCTCTGAGCAAAATTTATCGCAGTTTCACGCCCTGATTTGAATGGGACGCTGATGACCTGAGATGTTAAAGATCGTCCGTAATTATTATTTTTTTTTTGAGTAACGCCCGTTTTTACTACTGAGGCACCACAGGCCGTGGACCCTGATGATACACGAAATGAAATTATATATTGTGAAATGATATTTTCTAAGGAAGGAAGTGTTCCAGGCATAAGTTTAGGGTACCTCCCCGGCATTTGCCAGTGATGAGGACTGAGGAAAACCTGGAAAAAAACCCCATATGCATTGGGGTCAGGGGAGGACGATCCTGGCGGAATTCGAACCTCAGATCTTACGCTCACGAGTCCACTCTTTAACGACCTCGGCCACCCGTGGTGGTAATTAAATAAATAAAAGAATTCACAGTTACTATGCGTTGCAAGTTGTTCATGTGTTTCAAAAAATCCTTCAACTTATATTTTGTTCATAACATCATTGCGCCTGAAATTTGCCGAATTGATTCCTATCTCAATACTCCGTTAAACTCAGCTACCATGTACAGTTTTACCCCAATATTAGCGGGACATCCTGTATGTATGCTTATTTTAAAACATGTGATAACATTTAAATATGGCAAAGCAGGGAAGCTAGAGTAGGTAAAATGAAGTAGCTTATCGAATACTGGCAACATGACAAGCATTATTCTGTTAAAAAGCCATCAGTAAATGTAGTTAATTACGAGAGGCTTCGCCAAACTTCCGGCCTGTAATTATAACGTTGATTTCACCATCAGTTAATCGGAAAAACCCACTACTGGTATGAACGACACTGGCTGCACATGACTTACGACTTAGTGACTCTCAGTAAAGTTGCGGGAAAATTTGGCGTGAACAGGTTCCGTTCTGCGTACATTGTGTTGCTTAACGGTTTTAGGAACGCACTGGTAAAGGTGTCAGATTTATTAATTATTGTTCACACAACATTTAGGGGTTTTAAATAACTCTGATTTCATTATACTTCTAAACGTTAATTGAACTTCTTAACTATCACATATTTTTCGTTATGATTGTGCACATGAACTATTTCCACAATGTTATTTTAAGTTATTATATTACAGCTGAAAGACAGTGTATTCATTCATCTACTTATACTTTATCCGTATATAAATATACACAGGTAAAGATGTATCCTCAGACCAGTATTAAGTAATTTGCAAATTATTAGTATCAAAAAGAAGGGAAAAGTATATTGTTGATTTAGTTTATTTACGTACGCTGTCTAACATCTCAAATCATCAGAGTCCCATTCATTCAGGGCGTACACCAGCCAATAAATCTTGCTCAGAGGCCTCTTCTTTCAGGCGTGAGGTTCTTTTACGTGCCGTAAATCTACGACACAGGAGCCACGGCTTTACTTTCCTTCCGAAGGAAGCAATAATTAGGAGATTTACCCTTAAAAATTCATTGACCTTGGCTGGAACTGAACCTGTGATCTTAGATTTATGAAAAGTATAAAAAACCAAAGATTAAACAAGAAAATATATTCAAGATGCATTAATTAAAAGTGAAAGTATTATGAATTTATCAAATCAATATTAGCAATATACACAGAGGAAATTATTTTGTCCAATAATAATGAAGGAGATTAGATAGTTTCAAGAACGTTTTGCTAACAACGACGAACAAAGTGTTAGGAAAGAGGAAAATAGAGCAATTAATTTGGAAACTTTTGAAATGACTATATAGAAAATATTATTAGTGGTAAAAAAAAAAAACGCGTATTTAAATTTTCCAAATACTAAGAGAATATTGTGTGAAATAGAAAATAAAAGAATAGTAGCAGTAGCTAAAGGGGAGATAAGAGAGTTAAAAAGACAACATTGGATGTTTGCATAGAAAATCTAGAACATGATAATATGCTTGGCAAATGATGACATATAACGATTTAAAAATTAAATAAATCAGGAAAGAATAAAGAGTTATTCAATTACGTTAATTTGATCAAATAAGAAGGGTATTACTCAAAGTTGTGGATAAATAAATAATTAGTCCAAAGATTTAATTTTCCATTTATCAGAACATTTTGAAAACATAGCCTCTCCTGATCTTACAGAAATTGCAGAAGCAATTTCTAGGTTAAAGAATAAAAAATGTCCGGGAATAAATAGGATAAATTTAGAATTATTACAGAGTGCCTCTTTGTAGTTCCTATTAAAACTATTTTCCTTAATATACCTATGTTGGAAAGCAGAAGCAATTCTGAAAGAAGGGGATTTGGTAATATTTAAAAAGGGGTATCGAGTGTGAAAAAAAAGAAAAGAAAAAGACAAATCAGTGTGAGAATTATAAAGGAATAAGTCTTCTTATATCAGTATATGAAATATATGCTAGAGTAATAACTAACCGTGTAAAATGAATAAGTGAGTGCTATCTTTAAACAGCACGAAATGGGTTTTGCAAAGGTCATTCCTGTATAGACTGCATCTCCTCTATGTATTAGATTAAGGAAAAGAGTACAGAGTTTAATCTTCCAACTTTTCTATGCTTCATAGACTATGTAAAAACGTGTGATATAGTTAAAATATATATTTTATGGAAAATACTATAAAATCAGAGCTCGAGTAAAGAGACCAGTAAAACAATATCAGAAAAGGAAAAAATACGCAAACAATATTATGAACAAAGAACTCAGACAGAGATGTGTCCTGTATCCGATTTTATTACATTTATGCCGTCAGAGAATGGTAAGAGATTTTACCTTTCGACGAAGAGAAAAAGTATATTAATTAATTGTTCGCAGATAATCATACAATATTGACTATAAAACAAATATCCTTCAAGAAGATGGCCAAGAAATGAAGATGGTCTACAACATGGGCGCCGGCAGGTGAAGGCAAGGGGGGCAAATACCCCCTCTTGGAAATGCCAAGCACATAGTAGGCTATCATTAGATGCACAGCCGTGTGTATTTATTATTATTATTATTATTATTATTATTATTGTTGTTGTTGTTGTCATTATTATTATTATTATTGTCATTATTATCATCATCATCATTTTATCATCGTCATCATCAGCATCATTTCTTAGGCCTATGATTCCAAATTGTATATATATTTTTTTATTTTGAGCTTCACAACTATTGTATTTGACTTTGCTATACTCTCTATCTACTTGCAGTACTCCACCAATAAGCCTGATGCTTTGAGGAACGTAATCCATTTGTATAAATATGCATTAGCAATGAGTTGCAGAGTTTGTGCCATTTTACACAACAATTCTATCAAAGCAACTAAGCAAGTTATGTTAAACCCGTAATAATGAGATTTCCTTGTACAGCAGGAAAGTATAATAACAATTATTTGCATATTTAACTGAAAGGTTTCCTTTACTTTTTTTGAAATCAACAATGAGCAACTTCAGTTTCAGACAATCAAATATGTGAAGGAATGCAGTTAAAACGTGCCCTACAGTCTTCTTGACTTTCGAAGAGAATTTTTATTATAGTGGCTTAGCAGTTCGCAGTTTAGTGGTTCATGGGTTTACCATGTCTCACAAAACAAATACACTCCGAGTTGCAGTGTTATAGTTGTACGTTGTAAACAGTTTGAAATAAAAGCCGTGCAATGAGAGTTGCAACTTTCTCTGCATCCATACATACTTGTATGCTAGCTCAGCAGGAAGTAATAGCTGCAGTCGGTAGAAGTTCCCCGCGGCGTACTCTTCCATTCTCATTGGACTCATACTTCATGCTGCAACATTCAACACTCTCTGCCGGGTTGAATCTTGGGTCCGATCAACAACCTGTAAAGGTATCTGAATAGTCTTTTGAGCGTTGATGGTTAAAGGGTAAACGCAGAGAAGCAGCACTTTACTGTTAAGTTCATCATTAAGTTTTCTTTGCAGACTTCAGCTGGTATTAAAAAAACCGGAGGAGGAAACTGAATGAAGAAATGAAGGTATGTGCTCAATATTATTTTCACGTGATTTTTTAATTTATATTAACTTTAAGCAGTTATTCAAATTTTGATTGCAATATCGTGATTTGTTCTCTATTTTAATAACCAGATACGAACTAAAAGGCTGCTTCTATAGTTTATTGGTTAGCTTGTTAACATAAATCCAGAGTCCCCGGGCTCGATTTCGGGCTGGGGGAAGAGATTTTTCTTACATTAGGATTATTTCCTGTTCTCCAAAGAGTCTGTAGGTATGATTGCGAGAAGGAGTGTGTGTTTGTGTGTTTTAATCAACATTAATATACTGTACTTTAATTGAAATGTAATTAAGTAAAGATCACCAACAAGGGTCTATTTCACCTAAGTACATATTGAAAATTTACAAAAGTACGCCGTGAAAGGAAATCAATTTGGAGGACATGCGGCCTACAAAATGTAAACGTAAGGAATTTCATAAATAACTGTTACAATTTTCCTAAAATATAGCACAGTGTAGCTAAAGGGAGTACTGCGTAATTTTGTAAATTTGTAATTTGGTGAAAAGAGGTCCAAGTTGCTTCAAACTCAACCGACATGACTGATGTAGTGAAAGGCAACTATAAATGGGAAGACTGAGTATCACGGTGAGGGATGAAGTTGATTTTTTCCCTCGTTGAAAAACAAATTCTGGGACGCCCAAGGTTATTTCAATTAAAAACAAAAGTTGTAATATTTAATGAAAAATACCCAAACAGATAACAAAATAACACTTAATGACACCATTCTAGATAAAGTGCTTCTTGATCTCTTTTGTCGGACATTGTAGTATAGTGGCAATCGTACTTGCCTCCAAACCCAAGATCACGGGTTCGATGAATTTTTCGGGCGTAAAATTCCTAAGTAGGGCTTCCTTTAGAAGGGAAGGGAAGAGAAGGGAAGGGAAGTAAAGCTGTGAGTTCCATGTCGGACATTTACGGCATGTAAAAGAACCTCAAGCTTAAAAGAAGAGGTCTCTAAATAAAATGTTTCACGTTGTGAATTGAATGGGACGCTGATGACCTGAGATGTTAACGAGCGTCCATAAATAAACCAAATCAAAAACATTGATTTGTTAGGGTTTTAAGTTAAGCCCATACAAATATAAAAATTTTGAAACAAAATTATAATAATTTCAAAGATTATGTGGTACATAACATGTACTGTTTTACATAAAACGAGAAAAGATATACTAATAGTTCCGTGTGCTGGATCTAACCAAAAATATAAACAGCGGAAATGACATTTTTTAAAATCAGTAGGAGTACAAGACATAAATTAAACCAGATCTTAAAATATTCAGCTAAAATCGCAAGATCCAAAGAAACCGAGAAGAATCTTATTTTAAGAATGAACCCAGGCCACTCTACGCGAGGGATTCTTCATTCAATCTAAGCAATGGAAAAAGAAGTCGAAGACGTCCTGAAATTGGACGAAGAGACCAAGTAATTGTACAGATTGAAGAGTCACAATGGACCCAGTCCTTGAGGCAGACAATTATAATCTCAGGGAAATTAATGGTTTGCCGTTTATAAAGCGCATGTTGATGAGATAAATACCAAAATGAAAGGGCAAATAAATGCTTGATACCTGGTTGATTACTCAACTGTAACTGATTTCCTCTTTTAAGTGCATCCCTCTGAGAATGTGATCGCTAATGACGCTGGTTTGACAGTGTTAATTATAATATAATGGTGGTTACTCAGAACAATTAAAAACCTGCTTCAACCCCGTATGGAGCAAGAGCACCATTGTCTCCTGCCTCTCCGGGAAGTGCACCGTGTAATTTGACGTCAGCCGGTATAGCTTTCCCCACAATACGTTTCCTGGCGTGAATGTATTAAAAAAAATGATACACTCTGACATTACACCTCCCCTAACACGATGACGTCAATTTATTTGCATTCTCTCAGATAAATAGCAAAACATTGTACAGTATGTTTCAAAATGCCAATCACGTACATGAGAATCTCATCGAGGGATCGGATTAGAACCATTACCGTATTCCTCATAAACTTGAGTAAGTAAAAGACATTGAATCTAATTATACAGTGCCAAATTGTTTTACGAAATACAATTTCGTACTTAACTTTAAGAACTTTAAAGAAACAACGGTTTCTTAATACTGCATATATTCTATCCATTCTGAATTTTATGCATTTCTTTACTAGATTTTTTTTCCGTGTTACCTGATGATATTTCTTGGTTCATATGTCCTTAAGTGTTGCAGGCTAATCAAAATTTCTTTACACCTACAAATGTCTGCGAAGGAGTTTAAAAATGTAACGGCAAATAAACAGTGTTTCATTAAATGAAAAGTCCAGTAATTTCAAATTACCGCGAAATGAAGAATAAGTGCTGGACAAACTTTAATAACCCCGCCCCATTTTTTAATAGTGTTTAATGTCCGTTTTTACTACTGAGATACCACAGGCGGTGGACATTGATGATACACGGGATGAAATGATACATTAGGAAAGGATTTTTTTAAAGGAAGGAAACGTTCCAGGCCTAAGTTTAGGGTATCTCCCCGGCATTTGTCATTTATGAGGACTGAGGAAAACCTGGAAAGAACCTCAGTCAAGGAGGACGGTCCTGGCGGGATTGGAACCCCGGACCTCCCTCACGAGTCTGCGCCTTAACTACCTCGGTCACCCTTGGCGATACTCCTTCCCATCCCATCGAATTTCGAGTGTCTGGTATTATTTCTTTCGTATAGAAAGTAACTCACAAGCACGAGACACCTGGTAATTCTATAGTAGTAAATGTTAACAAAACCAAAACAATAACATTTAAAAATGGTTACGTGCATCGCAGGAATTAAAAGTTGTACTGTGGTGGACAAGAAATACAAAATGTTATTTTTTTTTTTTAATTTGAGAGCAAATTTTGATATGATTGGGAAATGTAATAAACACATATCTGTTATTAAATTTAAAGTACAAGGTCAATTGAATGAGTTACTACGTGTTCTAGCTCGCGTTCCAGATTTACCAGCAGATACACTAGAGGATGTATGTACAATGTTATGATTAAGTCTATTTTGCTATATGGAAGTGAAACATGGGGATGTGAGCTGAAAAAGTAAACAATAGTCATGCTGATTTTGGAAAAGGATTCTCGGTCTCTCCAAAAGAACGTCAAACAGTAGGGTAATGAGGAAGGTGAGTTGCTACGAAGATAAGGTTAATAGTAAAACAAGGAAGGCGAAATACTAAATTAGACTAATGCAAAGAGATCAGTCCACACTTCGCGCTAAATGCTATAGCTACCAGGTATAAAATAAAGAATCATCGGCAAGTTCCTCCGCACTGAGATTGTGTGCACCGCACAGGAGAAAGTGGGTATACCTAAACTTCTGACATTCCTTCCTTCGAAACCGGTTTTTAACATGTAGTCCACCCTAGTGAAATCTCAGCTATATAATGGCTGCTGAGCGACTTTTCGATGATCCTTTAGTATCGTATAAAATAAATATTCTGTGAACACTCCGGCAGAGGCTACGGAGACATGTGATTTTCTGTCTTCTTAGGCTGTTTCTGCTGCCATTTTGTTTAGGATATTAGTCAACATTTCCTATCTGGCCTTCTGAGAATATATGTATCTATTATCTGAACGACAAGAAGCAGAGAACAGATTGTTATTGACAAGAACCAGGTACAGTTTCTAAAGAAACAAATCTACGCATTTAGTTCAACATTACAATCTGTGCGATGCTGACATAGTAAATGATTCGTTACAAGAGTATTGTAACGTTTCGAGTATAGTGATCCGTTCGATATAAAGCGTAATCTGACATTTTGATTACGAAATCTGTAATCAAAACAGTAATACAAGTAATACCAACCATTGTTCGACAGATTAAATATTTCAAAGCTATTAACATGCTTAAGCTACTGAACAAAATGGAAATGACTCTTTTAATTGATGTAATACTTTGATTCATTAAGATACGGCGAAAAAAATATAGGGTGAATATATAGAAAATGCTTAAATGTTCGTAGCATATACGACTTTTGCATTTCGGCCATTCGCTTGTCTAGCGATCGCCAGGTCCCGAGTTACGATGTCGCTGATAAATTGCGTTGCTCAACTTCTATAACCGCTGTTAATGGACTACATCACAATCTTTTCAGAGATTGTAGAGGGATATTAAATAAGCAATTTATATTCGGGAACCTATGGTCCACGAAGAAAAATAACCGAGTTATATGGTACCAAAGAAGTTGAAATTAGATGCTGATACGACAGTGTTAGATAGAAATGAAGCAAATATTTGTCTTTGAATGTCTTCAAAGTTACTTCGCAGAGAAATCCCAGTATTCAATAGCTAGTCATCAGCATTTTTAAGATATAGTGGTAAAACACTCTCTTAAATCTCGGATCAATATGACTCTAAGGACTAAAAAGTTGCTGATATATCGTGTTATGTAGCTTTGTCTAGAGACAGTTATACATCTGATTGTATGACCTAATAAATAAGGCGATAGATTGTAGGTTTGAATCCTGCGATGTATCGGTCCTGGTGGTCTAGTGGTAACCACACTTTTCTCGTAAACCCAAAACCACGGGTTCTATCCCTGCCAGAGTCGATGGATTTTTTTCGGGGTTAAAATTGTAAGTATGGGGCTTCCTTCAGAAGGGAAGTGTAGACATGGATCCCGTTTGAATATTAACGGCACTTAAAAGAACCAAGCCTGAAAGAAGAGGCCTCTGAGCAAAATAAATAAATAGTTTCCCGCCCTGAACTGAATGGAACGCTGATAATCTGAGATGTTAAAGAGCGTCCGTAAATAAACGAACAAAAGTAACTTAAAACTTATTTATTTGTTTATTTACTTTTAATTTATGATATATGCTCACATATAAGATGTCCTACCACTAGGCTTTGTTGGCCATCGCGAACTTTAGCCTATTTCAGCGACCGCTGCGTTTATACCTCCGGCCTGCAACACACTGGAAGAGGGCACTATTGCAAGAGGACATTGATCAGCATATCGAAACCGCACCAATAGCCATCACGCGGCTTTCGTGATCAAAGGATGCTACCTCTCTTACATACAAATAAAATAAAAACGAATAAATGAGACTAGAACTTGGTAACAACAATTCGCTTTTAACTGAAGTGAAGTATTAACTACACAAAAGAGCTCCACAGCTTCCATGATATAATGTGAAATGGAAGGTGTATGAGGCAGTGGTATACTGATCCTTTAAAATACTATAACTTTTAAATTTTGAACAGGCAGACAATAAATTGTCTTACTCAAATTACTCGCCTAAGACCCCTGTATACCTTTTGAAATTATTGCGAGATGGTTCATTAACACCCGGTATAGAGGCCTTTGTGCGTGCAACTAAGGTTGTGGTCACTCGCTGGAGTTCAGCCACTGGAATGCTTTCACTCCGGCGCCGGATATTCTGTTTTAATTCATCCAATATGTGCGGTTTGTTACAAGTAAAGTTGACACGGGCTTCGGATTGTGTGTTCGCGGGAGCTACACCTGCGGAAAATCTCTGTACTTATTGCGTTTTTGGAATCAAAGATGTGATGAGTATATGTTAAGGCTTAAGGAACCAGCCATTCCTCTACCACAATTTCTGCAGAAACGTATTCAAAATATAGCATGCATTTTCTCTGTATAGATTAGTTTTTAATATCTTTTTAAATGGCGCACGAAACATCAACTTTAAAATCATGTATAGTGTTTAATGAAGAATGCCTGGTTTCTTTGAACATCATTAAGAGTTTTGTTGACAGTTTACGTAACCTTTCAAGTGAAACCAAATATTACGGAATTAAAATATAACCGGTTGATTTATTTAAATATTGTATTGTAAAAGTCTTCTTTATATTTCACTCGCCAAAGTATTCTGCCCTAACGACATCTATAAACTATTTTAACTGCTATAATACCTGTTTCATCCCCTTCTAAAAAGTATTTTGTTTGTGTACTGAAGAATATCCAAGGCACGGAACCGCACTCCTTCTATACCAGCCTTAAGCCTTCCAAAAAGATTAAAGCAATTGGAGCCATTTTTGTAAAGTATGGTGGGTGAAGTAGGATGTCCCAATTTAAGTTTCCCTGGCAGTATGGAGTATCGCATTGTCTTGAAGGATGTAAATGCGATTTTCTTCAGATTTCCGCTTGCAGTGAATTTTTTCCTTCATCTCTTTTAAGAACATCCCAGAATAAAAATCGGCGTAGATATTTTTTCAAATCCAAAAATAGTCACCATTATTTTTTCAGTACGGCGTCCTTTCTCGTTTTCTTCTGTTTGGTAGAAATGTAATGACACTACCCTCTCGATGACTGCTTAGGTTTCCTAGATTATTACCACGAACTTCAAATGTTGTTCTCCTTCTTCAAATCATCCCACAAGATGACTGACCACCTACATGTACATACTTTTCTTTTAGTCGGTCAAAATGTGTGTAATTAAACGAACGTGTACTTTTTACATTTCAAATGTTTTTAATGAAGCCTTTTGTGCTGTCAGCACAGAGGTTTAATGCTGTAGCAAGTTCTTCTACAGTGATGCGCAGGATTTCCTGATTAAGCACATTAGCGCGGTCAATGTTTAATGAAGAGTCGGAAGTTCGTGGCCGACAACCATGCGGTTCATTTTCCACCCTATCTCTTCACTTTCTAAAGACCTTACACCATTCAACGCATGTTCGAGAGAGACACGCTTCTCCATACTGTTTCTTGAATCTCTCTGTAGTTTCTGTTGCACGGATTCTTACCCATTTTGAAATTTTATGATAATGCAATACGCTTCAACACTTTCTGTTGACTCATCTCTCTTGCATATATCTCAGACAAGATTAAACGGAATCCCTATGACGTGGAAATAAGGTTAGGAATTGTTGCTTTAATCTCCCAAGGTCATAAATTGTTCGGTGGCTTGTGTAAAAATCAGCTACGTTTATAAATTTGAACTCTACGTATAATAAAATACGTAATGCGTTTACAAATGGTTTACACCATATGCAAAAGCCTAAATAATAATAATAATAATAATAATAATAATAATAATAATAATTCATGATAAAGATAAAATATACTGATACACTCACTTGATGCGTTCTCGCCGCTAACTAGAGACTTTTACCAATTTCAACCATTTGATGTTCTATCAGTACTGTCCATTTGAGTGTCATTCTTTTCTCTCTGTTATGTGTTATCTTTTAAATGAAAATAAATTCTACATCATAAGGTATTAAGAATATATTTTTAAATTGTTACGTGTTAATTGGAAACAAACTTTCAACTTCATGTCAGCAATCTTCTATATCTACATAGTTGACCGAGCTATGCATTAAAACCTTTCAGTGTACGATCACAGTTGGAGCTTTAAATCAACCCCACGAGATAATAATTTGGAAAGGTTTCTGATCCAAAGGTTTCTGTCTGATAGGGAAGTGGAATTTCAAAGAGGTAGGGGGCTGCACCTGCGTCAGGGTGTTTACATCCGCGCTATTCACGACAGTATCTCCCCCAATTCATTCCTTCTTCCGTGAGGTTATCCCATTAGATGCATAGGCACAAACGGCCATTCGTGAGCAAGTCTAAAGGACCAAATCCTCCTCCAGCTCAAACCTGACAAGGAATGGTGTCCACTGCTTTTTTCTTTACAAAAACACCACGTCTCCACAATTTTGCAAACCATCATGGAATTGTTGGACAGTGGATCCTTCCCAATTTTTGTACGGATGAAAACGCACAGACTGTGATTCTCCATGTCGTTAGCCACATTTTCCAAACGATGTCACCCGGCAGCCAGGGATATAACTGCTGGATGTTTGGCGGTACCGAACAAAACATTGTCTCCATTCGTATAAGAATAAAACTTCCATGCTTAATGCATTGTGCATAACAGTTCAGATCCCTGTACAGAAATTTACTTACACTGTAAGACACAATAAATTAGTTACACTGTGTAAAAATGTTTAAGCGCAATTTGAATGTTTACAACTCAAATGTTGTTTGCTGATCAAGAAAATTAAACTTTTTCTCTCCTAACGTAGCAACAATAGTTCAGTACTTTGACCAGTGGATAATCTTCTTTCCCTTTCTCCCCTAATGTTAGCAATTTTTATAAATACTTTCTAATGTTTTTAAATGTATACGGTTAGGCAAAAACTCATCCGGATATTTGCATTACATATGCTTATACACCAATGAAGCTAATGTGCTAAAGAAAGCACCAACAGACACAGAAAACACGACGTTTTGGTTTATCGCAAAGATATTCAGTATAGAACTTTTATGCTACATTCGCCCTTGTACCGGCAGTGTCCCAGGTCGATAAAGGCGAACTCGTCAGCGGGGGGTCTGGGATTCGATTGCCACCAGATCCGTCCTCCCTGACTGAGGCTCTCCAGGTTTTCCTCAATCCTCATAAATGAAAAATGCCGGAGAGGTACCCTAAACTTAGGCCTGGAACATTTTCTTCCTTAAAAATAATCCTTTCCCAGTTTATTATTTCATCTCGTTAATGATCAGTGTCTACAGCCTGTGATGCCTCAGTAGTTAAAAATGACGTTCAACACTATAGAAAAGTTGGCCTTTGTTGCGCACGCTTCATGTCCACCGCACATGTAGATGGGTGTACTGTTGATATTCTCCTATACATACAAACTGAATCATTAAATTGCGCATACCATGTTTATCTGTCAGTGGATGCTTCCCGTATTCTGCTCAAAAGCGACGTTTAACTGTGTTAATGGACTAAATCACATGGAATTCCAGCATTGAAATTCCTTCTTCCCTGCTGTGCCCACCATGTTTTGCAAAACACCCTCACAGTAATAGTTAGTGCACATTTCCAATGTTTCTATGTGTTGAGTGCAAGGTGCACAAAGAAAAAAATCTATATTTAGAAAGTACCGGATTTTAAAATCTCTGTCGGTCCTAATGCTGTAGAGGTAACCAAACTTGCCTCATAGAACCAGGATCGCGGGTTCAATCCCGGCCAGGGTCGATGATTTTTTTCGGGCGTAAAAATGCTAGTATAGCTTCCTTCGAAGGGATGTAAAGCCGTGGGCCCCGTATCGTACTTTACAGCAGGAAAACAAACCTCAAGCCTGAAAGAAGAGACCTCTGAACAAAATTTGTCGACTGTTTCACGCCTGGAATTGAATGGGACGCTGATGATCTGAGATGTTAATCCTTAAATAAAAAATAAATAATAATTAAAATCCCTTTATATGTATTTGAGTAACTCTACCTTATCTAATAAGAAGTTAATTGCAGGACAATGTAAGATTATTTAATACATGAAAACACTGTCAGGTTCTCGTGAAAACATGAAAATATGAAAAGTAATTTGTACACTGTTTGATAAGATGCTTGTGAAAAGGAAACTTTGTGTTGGGTGAAGCTGTTTTGCCTCTCTAACGAACTTCCATTAATTGGAGTCGCATCTCAGAGTTCTGGAATCGCTCTGCCTGTGTTTGGTGAAACAAAAAATAAACACACTTTACTAAATCTGGATTAAGGAAATTCATGGGAATACAAACAGTAAAGTTTAACTGATATCCTTTACACAAGCACGCCAGGGGTCAATTATTCATCTAGCTCTTGAGGTCAAGATTTTTCATATCCTGAAATCAAAAACTTTTTGACTTTTCAATTTCTAGAATTCTTCATTAGGTCCTTTAGTTTTCATTACCGCACAAGTTTGGCGCTCGTAAAATTTCTACCTTGACTTTTACCTCAGACAAATACAAACATATCCAAACTATTTTTGCGGCGTTTATGACTTTGGACAAAATGTGGATCCATTACTATACGCCGGAAACACAGTAGCAGTCTAAACAGTAAACTACACGAGGAGAACCGGTAAAGGCAAAATGCGTTCCATCCCCAGGAAATCGTGATTGATTTAGTATTGCGGGACGAAAAAGTAATTCTCTTGATTGACTACTTACAGAATGGAGGGGGGAATAAAAAATAAAAAATAAAAAAAAACTTTTTGGAGAATATCATTCATCACTTTTGGAGAGATCGAAGACCGCGATCGCGATAAAAATGCCCTGGAATGACAAAAAGTCATCACGACAATGTGCTGGTGCATTGAAACAACGTCGCTTAGAACAAATTGACCGAATTAGATTTGAACCACCCAATTCACCCATCTCACTCCCTCAAATTACCATTTGTTCTAGAAACTCAAATCTTTCCTGACCGGACACAAATTTATGTCAAATGAACAGTTGATGCTGGAGATAAACGAGTATGTTGAGGGTCTCGAAGAAACCAACTTCTACGAGAGATTCACAAACTTAGAAATATTGAAAATAGTTTTCTTCTAAATAGTCTTTTTATGACTAATTTATGATCTATAAATAGTAGAGACTGGCTTTACCTACTTTCGAAATCCTGATACTCAACAGGCATAAGTATCAATCATTCATGAGCTCCATACTTTTTGATACTTTGATAATTCATATTTTAACAAGTATCTCATTTTCAAGTGGTCACAAGAATCACAAGCTTCTAAACAGCGAGTAGCACGTATCAAAATATAGGACACTCTTCTAAGTCCGACCGCCGGCCCCATAATAAAAGCGCTACCCCACTCCTTATATTTTGGCAAATAGTGTGGTGACAGTATGTCAGAGCTGCAAATTCATTTCATAGTCATGTACCAGGACAATAAAGCATGGTGACTTTCAGTTCGAAATAGATATTTTGGAACTTGCTATTGTATTAATTTCCAACATGTTTCGCGTTTTGCGAATACGGAAAAACACGATCCGCCCGCTAAATATCCTTAGTTCTGAGTCTGACTATTGACTCTTTTTACAAATGAAGAAAAAGTCCCAGCAAATACTCTTGAGATAAAAATGTAACAAGTGAAGACTGGCCCGTCCTTTTTAAGTCATCGTCCTAATTATCCTAATCAACATCGCCATACTACTCTAATACGAGTCAACCTATACATATCTTCCTGGAAAGTAAATCCAGATCAAAGCTAATCACAAGAAAAGCAGCACACATGATATACAAAGACAATCAGCCATTTTGCATTGTGGATTTAAGAACTTCTTTATTCAGCATCTTGAACCGCTCTTGGGACCCATCGATTTAATTGTCTAGGCGTTAAATATCTTATAATAAACACACACACACACACACACACACACATATATATTCGGTGGACAAAGAAATTCATGTCTATTTGTTTGATATATTAATACTCTCAAAATAAGAAACATATAAAAATAAGAAATCCTTCAGATTCGAAGTTTGGAGACTAAACATGTTTTGGCTTCTGTTAACGAAAGAATTTGGAATCTATTTCTAAATAATATTTATTTCAAACGTAAAACAGCGTCACATTGGCATCTTGAAATCTATAAAATGTTGCTCATGTGTAAACTTTATAGATTATTTTTCTAGCAGCATATGCTCATCTCATCTTTTTGAGATGAACGTAATGAACGAATGGTTTGGGAGGACGATGATTTCCACTGTGTTAAATGCGATCTTTAAGACCCTATACGAGTTTTCAATAAAGAGTCTACTCAAATGGACAATGAACAATACTAAAAACTAGAGAGCCCAGTGATGGGAAAAAAGTAAAATGATAGACAACCACTTATTTATTAGAAGCTAGCGACATCCTTGTGCATAGAGCTGCAAATATTTTTTTTAAGTTGAGAAGCAAGCACCTTAGTAAATCTCTTATAAAGTTATCCAGTTGCTGCTAGTTTGGAAATGTCCTTTCAAACTTGCTTACCCTTTCCCTCTTGCCTTTTCTCTCTTCTTCAAATGACTAATGATTCTGTTGAACGACAACTGGCAGCCCCTCACTCTGCGGTACTGAAGCAATGGACTATGTGGTCCGGTATATGACACATTTGTGCTGATCTTGATACATTTATAATTATGTAATGTTCATCACATAAAAGTACCTGACATCATAAATGATTGATGGTTTCCAAATGCTTTCAAATTTTATTCCACACACCTTCCGTTTGAAAACAATCCTCTACACTTAAACACCAAAATTGTTCACGAGAGACAAATGTCCTTGAAATGCGCCGGAATTTAGTCTTATAGATTATTTAGAACAAGTTAAACATACTGATACACCATTCCCATGGACAAAAACTTGAAAATGACAGATGTTTTTAATGAATTATAGATGCCGTGGTTTTTGCACCACAGGACAGAATTTATACTAAACCTATGGAATGGAAGGGCAGTTGCTACAATTTGAGGAGGCACAATTAATAATCGCTTCAAATAAATTTGTTATGTATACTGTTTAACTACACAAATGAGTTTATAGTATAAAAGTGCTAAAGGGAGATTTTTAAACAAAATTCGAATAAAACTTTTATTTTTTGTGATGAATACTCCAAAAATATAATAATTTAACATATAAAATAACTCAATTAATTCAAATTAGATGCTGAGATGAGAGATTCATCCTCCACAAGTAAACCCTTTTTGCATTTATTTTTATAAGATGAAATATTTTGTATGTTGAAATTTTAAGCGTTTGCATTGCAGGGTCATTTCGAAAGTTCTCGCAGTTTGCAGCAGCAGTTCCGAAGCAGTTTTGTTATTAAATTCGCCATCTTCCGCAGAACCATTTGTGCAACAATACATGGATTGGTCAATATAGTTGTTTGTTGCAGAGTAGACATGTGTCTACTCTGAAAAATGGCAAATATCCAACATCGTGCGGTTATTAAGTAGTTTGTAAATAAGGGTATGAGTGCAGCAGAGCTTTATATAGGTATGACAAACACTCTAGAGTTTCCAAGTGGACCACGGAGTTAAAACGTCGCCATGAAAGCTTGGAAAATGGACGACCAAAATCCTTCACATCAAAAATTATCGATAAAGTGCACGACGCGGTTCTGCAGTGTCCCCGATAAAAGTGTCTGAAGCTGTGGGAATTTCAGGTGAATGTGTATTTCTCATTTTGAGGAAAGAATTGTGATTGAAAAAATTATTGGCATGATGGGTGCCGCGACTGCTGGCTCGGGATCAAAAGCGAATCATAGTGTAAATCTCTCAGCAAAGTCCTGTTTTCAGAGATCCCGCCGACTTAATGCGTCAATTTGTGACCAATGATGAAACATAGGTGCAATATTACACTCTTGAAGCAAAACAGCAGTCTAAACAATGGAAGTGTAACATTCTCCACCGCAAAAGAAGGCCAAATGTGTGAAATCAGCCGGAAAGATCATGACGTCGGTTTTCTGGAATGCTAAGCATGTACTGCTAATTGATTATCTTCTCATTGGAACATCGACCACTGAGCGTACTATGCTAAGCTTTTGGAACTAATGAAGACGGAAGAAAAGTCACCTTGCATCAGGACAATGCTTGCCCTCACACATGTGTCTTTGCAATGTGATAGTACAATTTGATTGCACATCCGTCTTATTGTCCTGACTTGACTCCACCGGACTTCATCTTTTCCCTAAACTGAGAAAATTCCTTGGTGAAAAGAAAATTTCGTCTCATGAAGAGCTTAAATCATCAGTAAGGGTGTATTTTGCTGGCCTGAAGAAATCTGATTCTCATGATGGGAATTTGGAGCAGCTGTATAAAGTGTATCAGAGGGAGACTAAGTTTAAAAATGAGAATCATTTCAAACAATTATGACTTCATTGTGTGCTTCATTCCGACAAATTTCCAAATGACCCTGGTGGTGCAGCTTTATTGTGCCTGCAATCTGACATTCTAAGTAAGTGCTTGGACGCACACATATAAGCCACAATAATGCAGCTAAGACTACAAAGTGAATGCTATTTATAGCTTAAAGTTATAAAACACCACATGTATATTTCAATAATTACCCCTTTCTTTTAAGTACATTTTTACTCCTGTTTAATGCATCATTGTTATTTTTTTATTTTATTTAAATTTGAAATTTAAAATTACAATATTTTAATAATCGCACCAATAGAATTTTAACATTTATATTCCGAAATCTCTATAAAAGGTTACTAAAACTTTTTATTAAAATTTAATAATATATCATACAAGAAGATATTTATGTAATTTCAAAAAAGTTTTAGAGAAAATATTTTATATCCTTCATTTTTTTTTCTAAAATGGATATGATAGATTTTGAAAGTGACCGTCTTCAATATTTACTGAAAATAAAATAAAATAAATATTTGCAATAAAAGATGTTTTACATAACGCATACTGCTTTATTCATTCCGTAAGTTGATGATCAATGGATAAGCTTCAATTTTTGTCAAAGGGGTTTGAGACTGATATTCTTTTTACAGAGTCTTTGTTAATTTTTTAGTAAATTAAGGAGACATGACCAATGAATTTTGAACTGAAACTGAATTTGTCACTTTTTACTCTGTAGATTAAAAATGTAAATACCAAAACATAAATTGGAGCCACTTCAAATAAAATGTATATGTCAAGTACTGCAATTATCTGATGAGTGATGGCCGCCACGGTGGCCGAGGTTGTTGAGATGCGCACTCATGAGGGGGGTCTGGGGTTCGATTCCCGCCAGGACCGTGCCCCGTGGTTGATGTTTTTTCCAGATTTTCCTCAGTCCTCATAAATGGAAAATGCCAAAGAGGTAATCTAAACTTAGGCCTATTCCAATTTATCATTTCATCTCATGTAGCATTAGTGTCCATCACTGTGATGCCTCAGCAATAAAAACGGGCTTTAAACACTATTGACATAAAAAAAATGCATACAGGGCTACTGTGACTGCATCGACCGATAAACCAGGTGAGCTACACTCGGCATGTCGTGCAACATAACAATAGTGATAGAAAACCAAAGTAATAGTCTAATAATTCGAACACATTTAAAATGTCACGTACTCACCCAGGTCACCTGAAGTTGAAACTACCTGCCTTACATTTCTGACTTCTGTTTATGAAATTATTCATTACCATTTACATTTCCCTTTGAGAAGTTAAAACGATCTCTTGACCGATATTGTCCTTTATTTTTTTCTAAACGGTACGGATACTAATAATTTATGAATCGCACTACGACTCAAATGCGTGGAAATTTCTCTTCAATTAATCCCTTGACAGCATGAACACTCAGTAAGTACATACGAATCATAAATAAACCCTCCTTATGGAATGTAATAACTAGACCTAATCGTTGCATTTGGTATTCTTAATGAAATTTACACTGGGATTGGGCGCGTGTTATTTCCTTTAACTGTTCAAACGGCTCGATAAGACAGCCAGACTCGCGTAACCTGTCTGGTCTTTGGCGTTGGCTTAAGGATGATGCCACATCGATCATTAGATAACTGAATAACTCGATATTAACACACGGAAAATAAATGTTTGTGCTTTAAAACTCTCATAAGCAATAGAATCTGGTATGCAGCAAAATTACTTCGTTGTTTTCGCTGCAGTTGACTGGTCAGGCAATTAGGCAGCATTGTCACTTTCTGCTTCGTACTATCCAAACCTGAATGGTGCTTCAGTTCCCTATTAGAATTAAAATGTTGGTATTGTTAAGGTAAATTATAAGTTTTGAAATTAATTACATATTTGATCATGTTTTACAAATTATCAACATTGTAGCCGTGTATATTTTAACCTTCTTCATTTACACCATTGTTGCATGACAGTTTCATAACCTTGAAGATTTGCAGAATAATAACGTGCAAAAGTGAATGAATACTTGGAATACATTGTGAAATTTTATTTATCTAGCAATACAGACATTACGAATCAGCGTTTATACAACGTTCATCAAACCTATTCTATTTGGTTAATTATGACAAAATAAGAAGTCGTTTCTCTGCTAAATGGGAAATTACCCAAGTGACTTGGCTATTTTTTTCAAACAAATTTGTGACTTGAATTTATGAATGGTGGAGGAGTTCATGAAAAATAATTACTAGATCTTCCACTAAGGCAAAGAAGGCAATAAAGACAAATGTAAGATGAACAGTTGATGATAAAGAGCGATGGTTATGTTTCATGCATACAAATGTTGTCTATATTGATCAAAAGAACTGAAAACTGTAGCTTAAGTGTTCCAGAATCTATACACCAGTTGCTGGCCCATTACTAACTCAGTATGGCTTCCTTCGGAAGGGAAGTAAAGCCGTGGGTCCCGTGTCGTACATTTACGGCACGAAAAAGAACCTCAAGCCTGAAAGAGAGGCCTCTGAGCAAAATTTGTCGGCCGTTTCACGCCCTGAGTTGAATGGGACGCTGATGACCTGAGCTGTTAAAGAGCGTCCATAAATAAATCAATCAAAAAAAAAAAAAAAAAAAAAAGCGGCTCGTCCTAGAATCTCGAAGCGAGAACATGATCCCATTTGTGAAGAAGACCTGTCTAGCTTGCTTTGGCATTACGTTAGGAAATCAAGACAAATCGTTTGGGCCACGTGCGATTTGGGAAGCGGAATTCTATATCTTTTGGCATTTCGGTGATATGGGCAGAACAAGAGAGCAATGTAGATTATTGCTGTTTTTGTATATTCAACTAAGTAGATATAATAAGAAAATTATGTACGACTTTATTTATATAAATTTAAAACCCATTATTTCTATACAATACTATCTTGCGAAGTTTTGTTTTCCTCCGTAGTGTTCTGCCTATGGGGGAGCCCGCCGGTCATTAGCCAGCCAGCCAGTCGGGTCTCGATGATTAGCGGGAGTGTGAAACAATGAAACAACATACTATACAACAATACACAAACGAATTAAGAGTCTCATTACTTACCAAATTATTAAATAAGGCGTTGAAACTGTCCGCCTTCATTTTCCACGCATTTTTTATATATATTTATGAAATTATTCATCACTCGCTGTAGCTTATTTTGAGACATTTTCCTGATAAATGTTATATTTCAAATCTTGTATGAGTGCGCGTTCGTGTTGAAAATGACATTTTTTAAATTTATCTCACAGACAATAATCACAAACTGTTAAATTGGGGGACCGATGGGGCCACAAATCCTTACGAATAATTCTACCTTGTAGAAACACACTGTGCGGAATTATTCGCAGTGTGAGCAGTGGCAAAGACCTGTTGACAAAATAAATCATCACTTTCCCTGTCGGTTAATTTTCTGAAAAAGGAGTTAGTATGGTACTCACATAAGTAACACATTCAACAGAATGATTAAAAAAATTGATCGTATAATCCTTTCACCAATGAGATAATACATGCGAATCGTACATAAAGACACGCTCTGCAATTGTAAACGCACTTTATGTATATTGTTGAATTAAGAAACGAAAAAACAACAAACGCCCGGGAACAGCTGTGCTACTACTGCGACAGTGAGCAAGCTCAACAAGTAACCAAGCCGGCCTGCCACTTCCTCGACGGCGCGGCAAATGAGTGGGGGCTTGCTTATTGGAAAATCCCGCGCCGCGGGAAAAAGCATTTATGATAGCACTGCATCTCAGTATTCTCCTACTTAAGTTACTTCTGGCCTCAAAATCATTATAGATGAAGAAAAACTCAGAACAATCTGGTGAAAGATCTCGGTCTTTCAAAAGCATGAGAAAATATTTTGGGTTCACAATTAAAATAGAGTCATTTACTTTCTCCAGACACAGCATTTTGGATCCAAAACTAAAGAAGGTAATCCTGTCAAATGCAAAAATGCTGGGAGTGTACCATCAACATTTTAAATTACACGCAGGTTATTTATCAATTCTAACAACGAAACTCCAGGCACAATACTAACAAGTGTGTAGCATATTACTTGAACTAAGCGTTAATCAGGGAAAGCACACAGATACTGTTAAAGGAAGAAAAGTATTCAACCGAACTGATAGTATCCGGAGACTTTAAACTCATAGTAATGTTGCTAGGACAACAATCAAGCTTTAGTAAACCTGATTGCTGTGCTTGGTGATCACATTGGATTAGAATGAAATTATCAGTTAGAACAATAATGAACCCTGAGGAGAAAAAAATTATCAAACACTATTTGTTAAAACGGAAGAAGATCCTTTACGCCCTTTTCAAACTAATTTCATATAACTAATTTCATATATTGCACTTTTAAAATTTTCTTTAATATATAAGTCTAAGTTTAAATTGACCAGATAACAGTTTAGTTAAAGTCCTTGCAAATATAGCGATTAATGAAGAACGACTAGCAGGGATAGGATTTCGGAATGCGGTTGACATTTTTGAGGGGGGGGGCAGAAAAAATTTAGATATTAAAATCAAGATGGAAATCATAATTTACAATGCAAAACGAACACTAAATTATATTTTGGCTATAGCATCTTGAAAAGCTAGAAGATATCAGAGAAGAATATGGGGAAAGATTCCATTAAGTATTGAAAGATCGAAATGAGTTTACAAGGCAGGTGGGACGCAGTGACAATGATTGGTGATAATTTTTTTCTTAATAAAAGGAAATAGATATGTGAACTGAGTCTTCTGGGCTGTAAGGCCGCGGTTGAATGAGATTCTTCTCCTTCGTCTTCCCAGACGTTTAGTCCACGACTGCGGTGGACATCATCAGTGGTGTTGTCGCCGAATCTTCTTGGAGACGATGCAGTGACTGTCTCGTTGTTGGAATGGATAGCAGTATATGTGATCCACGGCCCACGTTTTCGGGCTTGTCCCCCGAGAGGGACCGGGTTGTTGGAAGCTCCTAGACACACAGTGACTTTCTTCCCGAGTCTGCTGACGTCCCTGGGTGGTCATGTGCCGGAAGGGTGATAGGTCGGGAAGAGGAAGTAAGTGTAGCCCCTACACTTGCTACTTGCCAGCACACCTAATGTTGCTTGTTCACTTGGGCGTGATGGGAGGGCATCTGGCCTCGCATCCAAGGTTCAACCAAGCCCAATGCGACTTAATTTTTCCTGCAGTTCCATTACGGAGGTACGGGAGTACGTCAACCGATTGGCAATGCGCCGGATGGGAGTATTCGGTTGGTCCAATGAATTTTTGACGGAATGTAGAACCTAGCCCGCCAAGGCGGGGTTTTACTTTTGCTATTTATAGTCATCTTGGTCCGAGGATCTCCTTAGACCGGATAATGAGCGAGGCTTCCAATGCCACGACTTGGGCTATAGTCTCCAAGAGAGGGGATGAGCCTGTTTGGATGACTGGCATAAAGATTGTAAGCCTTGTTTGACAGTCTCCTGAAGGTGTAGATTATGTACTCGAGGCCGGAAGATTGATGCAGAAATACTGCTGAGAACCTAATATCAGTTCCAAAAAGCTACTTAAAACAATGTTTTGTGCTTGTTGTAAATCGAATGTGAGATGGAACTGTGTATTCCCAAACCTAGTTTGCATATAGCATAATCACAGCAATAATAGTTTTGTAGAATCGCAGCTTTAGGCGACCCGGAACAGAATTCCTTTTGAAGACTGGGGACAATTTTGTAATGGCCGCGCGGGCCTTGATTCCTTGGCTATGCACGTGGGACTGCAATGTCAGTCCCTAATCCAGGATTATCCCGAAGTTTTGATCCGGTTCCTCAAGGGAATTACCTGACCGTGCAGAGTCAAGGTGGCTGGTCTGCGGTGCTTCGTGGGAAGAATAGTTTCACTTTTCTTCCCTCTAACGTGCATGCTCCAGGCCTCGCTCCATTCCCGTGCCTGCCTGAGGCGTGAGCGGAGCTGGCCTGGTGCGTAGCGTAGGATTCTGCTTCTAGCTATAATTATGACGTCATCTGCCTATTGAAATGTTTCGGTTCTCTCCTTATGGGAAAGTTCGATATGTAAACTGAAAATAAAGCTGGAGACCGCACTCTTCCCTCTGGAAGTCCAAATGTGAATGTACATTACCTGTACAATTACCTGCAGAGGCAGTCTGGCCCCCATGAGCTTATAAATTAGTCCCTCGTGCCATGTGCCTCGCGAATGCCTTTTCAATATAAAGCAGCACGGCGAAGGAGTGTATGCGCTGCCGAAATCCCAGTATGGTCCTTTCCACTGCTCTAAGTAGTTGCTGAGTAGTAGAATGCTGGGATTTGAAACCAAATTAGTGCTCCGGTATGAGCTGTTTAGATAGCGGCCCCAAGCGGCCAATAGCGTTCTTTCGAACACCCTGAACAACGTTGGGAGAAGCTGATTGGCCGTAGCTTGAGGGGAAGACCTTTTTTGAATATGCATATAATCTCAGTCCTTTTTCACACTCCGGGATAATAGCGGAGATTTGTGCAGGAGTTGAATACTTTAGTGGAGTATGGGTCGCCATGGAAATCGGCGGAACATTTCTGGAATGCACGGCTCAGGTAGCGAGGTGGTCCGTCACTTCTACTGGGTTATGAAGGGCAGTTTGTCCAACTCTTCGTTTTCTTGCGGGTCTGCGCCCAGGTACCGGTGGACCTACTGTATGATCCTACTTGCCTGGGAGTCATGCCTGGAGTCATCAAGCAGGTTATATTGTCGCTCGGGTTCGTCGGTCAACGCAGTGGCCTTCTCCTCGGGCTCATATATGTGTCATCCCAGCAGTTTTGAATGGGGTTTGAGTGATCTTCGCGGTCTCCTCTTATTTTACGCATGGTTCTCCATGACTGATTATCGTTAAGATTGAATTCGCTGATCGTTGTGGTCCCCTCTCACTTTAAGGATGACTCTCCACGACTGTTTATCGTTAAGATTGAATTCGCTGACCGTGTTTTTCCAGGCTTCTGCGCGATGGTGCCTAAAGAAGCATCGAACTCTGAACTGGTAGTCACAATATAATCTGTGCAAGACCGAGTGGTTCTGATGGCGTAGCCGTTTGATGCGCTTGCACAGATCATGTATCTGCTACGGCAGAGTATAGGAGTTGCTCTATTCGCCGGAAATCTATGTGTTGCTGCTTGACCATCGCGCGGACGGTTTCTGAAAACCTTGTAGCTGCTTTGTTCAGATCTGTCGCAGTTTCCATGGCTAGATTGGGCTGGAAGACATCGTGTAGTGCTGTTATAGCAGCGTCCCAGTTAACCTCGTATCTCCAGTCTTTGCGACAATGACCTGCTTAGCATTGACTGGGTCCTGGTTGGAATGTAGGTCATTAGATGTTTTTAAATCTAGGTGATATGAGATGTACATGGTGATAGCAATATCGATTATATTCAGCGTGCCGATTCAAGGTCTGTGCGTGGGTGTATTGGACCCTGCACATCCAGCGTGGCGTCTGCATTTATTAATGCTACCAGCTGTCGACCTCGCTGGTCTGCCGCCACGCAGTTTCATTGCCTGTGTTTGGTGTTGAAGTCCCCAGGGAAGAGGTACTTCGGGAACGCATGGAACACGCTCTGATAGTCCGCCGGTATGAACGGAGCCGGCGGAGGATGATATCCTGGGTTCAGAGCGGTTCCCCGACCGCCTATGCTGGTCAACACAACAACTACTTCCAGGAGCTGGGTTGTGGGCAGAGAGTCGGGCTTGTGTGCCAGTGCCAGCGAATTAAAATGGCCACTCCGCCTTCCCTCGCGGCGATCTATGCGGTCTTACCGGTTTGTTGTGTACCCGGGAAGACCGAAGCTTTGCCAGGAGCAGAAATGTGCACTGCATGAAGATCATGCTACGTCACAAACTCCTGCAGATTCTGTTTTTATTTTATAATTCCATTCGCGTTTAGATATGCGTAGCGAAACGGTAAGTGTGTGTGCCACCAGTAAGTGGAGAGACGGATGAGGGTGCGGATTCCCTTGGAGAGCGCGGCAAACTTACCGGCAGGTTCACAGTCACTTGCAATTGTCTGCTGTATTTACGGAGGACCCGCAGAGAGTGCTTCATTAAAGCGCTAGCCACTCCATGTGGGCTGGATATTCGCTCAAGGCTGGACACAAAGTTCGTCACTTGGGTCCGCTGCTGCTGGGGAGCAGCCCGGGGCACTATGGGTCTCTCAGAGGCGATGTCGTAAGAGGCAGTAAGGGCCAAACCTAGCTGCTCTGTTTTCTATCCTTGCCCGCGACCGACTTCAGGTTCGGGTCCAGTATGTGTGTCTTCTGTGATGATTTGTGTGGCAGAGGTAGTCAATCGGAGTTTGGCAGTTCTCTGGGCCCCTTTCTTAAGTGTGCTCGTGGGCATCACCATGGAGCTTAGTTGTAGGCGTGCATTCTGCGCCTCTTTGGTTCTGGCCTTATTCCTTTGGAGGGGTACATGTGGAACTGAGTTGTTATTGGTTCGCTTGTTGAGGGAACTGGATTTAGCCTGGAGTTCCTGGGAGTGAACAGCAGGATGTTGGTTGTTGATTGGTTCGCGTTGTTTGTCTTGGTATTTTGCAAGGCTGGATACCATGATGAGCGCACAGATATTCTTCTTTCATATTAAAGTTGTTTCTACGCTTCAATTGCTTCCCAATATAAGCAAAGGTGTTAATGGGATGTTGAAGCTAATATGTCAGTGTCTTGAAAACCAATTATATGATCTCTCTCAACTAGAAGAGCATGGGAAACAACGGGTGATTTGTCTGCCTGACCTAGGTGGCAATGTTTCTTGCGTTTTGTAAGGCATGTATTAATGCTGCGCTGTGTGGTGCCAATGTAAATGATACCACAGGAGCATGGTATTTTCTAGACACCGGCTGAGGCAAGTGGTTTCTTTGGGCTTTTTTTGTGGAGCGGAATGTGTTTCTCATCTGTTTGGTCGGTTTGAAAACTGTTTTTACTTTATGTTGTCTAAGTAGCTTGGAAATGCGGTCTGTGACGTTTTTCAGAAACGGAAGATAAGCAGTGCCCCCCTTCTTAGATAGTGTGTCCATTTGTTTTGTCGTTTTGGAGATATAAAACTCTTCTCACTTCCTTGGCTCCGTACCCTTTAGCTCGTGGTACTTGTTGCAGGTGTTTTTTTCCCTCTAGTTTTAGAAGCTTTGGTTCCTAAATACGGGAGGCTTAATCATAGCATGTTTTTGCCTCTTACTTTGGTTGGAAGCATTATGCAGATATCTGTCTGTGCGGGTATGCTTGCGGTAAACTTGAATGTCTGAGGGTACCATCGCTCTTCTTCTACAGAATACCATGCTCCTGTGGGGCCGTTTACATTGGCACCACACAGCACAGCATTAATACACGCTTTACAGAACACAAGAGACATTGCCGCCTAATTCTGACAAACAAATCGGCAGTCGCTGAGCATGCTCTCCTAGCTGAGTGAAAGAATACAATTAATTTTGAAGACACTGGCATATTGGTTTCAATACCTAATTATCAACCACGCCTATATCGGAAGGGAATTGAAATTTACAAGCATAACAACTTTAATAGGAAAGAAGAAGCTTTGAAATTGCTCTCAGCATGGTATGCGACCTTTCAAAACACCAAGTCAAAGAAAGAATGGAACCAATCAGCAACAACTCGCTGACCATGTCCAAGAGCTCCAGGCTAAATCTAGGTCCCTTAACCAAGCGAACCAATAAGAGCTCAATCCCACAGGCACCGCTACCATATATATCACTAATCATTTCGGAATGCTCAGTTCACTTAATTGACACCGACAGTGGAAGCCTACTTTCTACAAAAAGAAATAGTTTGTTGAACTGAAGTTCGTATACGATGATTGTAATACGCGAAATAAATTTATATCGGATTAATACAATTGTTTTAATAACCTTTCTTTAAGAGAAATTGTTTTTCCCGTACTTAACATTTGAAATTGATTTTGAGATACTATCATTTTTAACGTGATAATAACCGCCACGGGTGGCCGAGGTCGTTAAGGTACGGACTGGTGAACGGGAGATCTGGGGTTCGAATCCCGCCTGAGGTTTTTTGCAGGTTTTCCTCAGTCCTCATAAATGGTAAATGGTAAATGCGAGGGAGGTATTCTAAACTTAGGCCTGGAACGTTTCCTTCCTTAAAAAATCCTTTTCCAATACATCATTTCATTTCATGTATCATCATTGTCACCGCCTGGGGAGTCTCAGTAGTAAAAACGGGCGTTAAACCCTATTAAAAAAACCAAAAAAACCAAAAAAAAAAAAAAAACCCTAAATGAAGCTCAAAAAATATATTATAAAATTCCGGGAGTGTTTAAACAGATGAAAAATTGGTTTGAAATTTAAAGTAATATAGCAATAGGTGTATACTCTAACGTAATGCTCTATTTTTCTCTTCTTTGGCATCTAAGTTACAAATAAACTGAGACTACAGCTTGATGTTTGAACATTTGTGAGGATATAAAGAGTTCTATTGATTAATATTGTAGGTAATTATTAACTTTTACATTATTTACAAAAAGGTAAATATTTTAAATACTTATGTGGTAGGTTTTAAAAGAATATCTAAGGTTTAGGGTCACAAAATTTCTTGTAAGCCTGCAAATATTCGTATCTAGTTACAGTAATACAAACTCCTGCAGTCACCTTCTTCCCTCGTACAATAAGAATACAAGACACCCAAGAACTACTTTAGCGCTGTCGACATTGGGACGTCTAAGCATGTTGAGAAATGGGCTTCAGTTCTTTAATTGCTTTATTGTTTATTTGGTTTATTTATGGACACTCTTTAACATGTTAAGTCTTCAGCATCCCGTTCAATTCAGGGCGTAAAGCGACTAATAAATTTGGCTCAGAGGCCTCTTCTTTCAGGCCTGAGGTTATCTTACTTGCTGTAAATCTATTACACGGAACGCACGACTTTACTTCCCTTTCGAAGCAAGCCATCTTTTGGATTTTTACGAACGAAAATAATGCAACGACCGGGTCTAGGAGGCAAGTATGGTTACCACTAGACGCCGAGTGCGTCATTAATAGGTTTGGCTGCTATATGACTCATTAGTCTAATTTCCTTCTTTGTAGTTGTACTTCAGGTACTTTATACTTGGTTCAGTAGCACTAAACTATTCTTCACTGATTATCAACAAAGACAATATGCAAAAACTTTTACTGAGCAGGTAAACATAGAACGTTATTTCTCTGCGGCAATAAATTTAAGTATTTTTTCTCTGTAATTATGAAGATAAAATTATCTCTCTTGCCACAACCGTTTTCTATATTTTCACGATTAAAATATGATGAATATGCAATTAATGAGATATGTCACTAGATGACATCATATCTATTTTTTAAGAAAGACGCGACTTAGAATGTACCTTATCCCTGGTCTTCATTTGTTAATGGTCACAAAACTTAAAAGACACATATCATTTCAATTTTTACTTGAAATTAGCCCTTATGTGTAAACTCTGACATCAGTCTCATTAGCAGAAACCAAATATACATTAAGTACACCACCCAGAGTCTAAAGATTTACAAAAAATTTAATTGACAATTATGTGCAATGAACGAAATATACTTACATTATTAAAATATTTATTAACTTGAATCTTATGATTTAAGAGCGAATACAACATTTACGTTCATTTAATTAATCCATGCTTTAAAATAGTAAATCATTCAAAGACGACCAGAATTCTCTCTCTCTCTCTCTCTCTCTCTCTCTCTCTCTCTCTCTCTCTCTCTCTTAAATTTTTCAGACTTAGCAAATTACTGCGATTTTATAACAACCGATGATTACATTATTTCACCAATCAAATAAAAGTAAAAATTTTACCGCAGCCCCACCAGCAGTCGAGTTTGAAATTTCAATGAATTTCTCGCAGCCGTATTATTGCCATAAGCTACAGAGCCAAACATGAACTCGTGGGAAAACAAGCCATACTACAGGTGCAATGCTTAAGGCGACTTCGTGTTCGGGCAAATTTCTCTATTTACCTCATAGCCAGGCATTGAATATTGGCCAATCCAATTTACAGCTCGTTCATTTTCAACCAATCACGGTGGACTGTTATTCCAATATTGTCGAACTGGAATTATCTCACCTGATTAGCAATTGTTTGCATATTATCGCAGTTGATTCGTAATTGTTCCACGTAACGCTTCTAAACAAAAACTTTCTTAACTCCGGACCGTCGCGCGAGGTAAATATCACCTCTGATCACACATTTAACGCTGTTAAAATACAGTTGACAATAACGAATCGAGTTTAAGACTAGCTTAACTTGCAGGTAACGTGCTTGTCAGTTGAAATGAATCTTTGTCAGTGGTAGTGTTACAGTTTGTGTTCATGTCCACCCCACGTTCATTTTTAGTATTAATGAACGTTATAATAATCATCATATGTTATGTGTAGCAGAGCAGGCACGTATAAGATCTCCTACAGCTAATATGCTTTATGACTCGACGACTGAAGATTATTTCTTTGAAAGTGATTCAAAATTGGACAATAACGTGAACAGAGCGGAAAAGAAGATGAAGAGATAGAGGTGTGTAGTGAAGATAGATATTTCTTAGAAAGAGACAAGTTATACAAAACTAAGAGTATTTAAGAAAAAGGTCTCACACGATCTCACAATATAATAAAACAAATGTAAGGTGCACTTAAAGCTAACTACTGTTAACTACTTGAAGTCTTTTTCACTGGGCAGAATACTTTAACATATTAACCAAAAAATTGAGATAATGAAAGAAAGAGATCAAGATGCTTCCAAAACTGATCTCAGTTGAGATTAAAACTTTCATTAGCATTCTTTACATCATTGGAGTAATGAAATCACATCATGTGAACACAATTTACTTTAACATTCGCGTAGAAATGATTCATTGTGCTGCCGCCGATTTAATTTCTTGTTGACTGCTATTAGATTTGATTAGAGCAGCTCACGTTTTCAACGAAAACAAATCAACCGGCTAGCACCCGTTCGTGAGGCCTTTGAACAACTAATCAACAATTTACAAAAGCACTTCAATCCGGAAGAATGTATCATTATCCACGAAAAACTTGAAGGCTTTAGAGTCAGATGCTCTTTTTGACAGTTTATCAGAAACAAGCCTGCTAAATGTATAAAGGTTTTCACTCTAGTCCAAACACGAAGATGATAAACTATAACATAGAAACGTATGCAGAAGCAGCTTGAAGGACATATAGTTCGTCTAATTCCCCTGAAGAGAATCATTGAGCCAAAAAGGGGATCTTGCAGAAATATTACTGAAACAGGTTCACCCGTATAGTATCCCACTAGCCACTAACTTATGAAATACAAGATAACTCTTTGTTGGTACAATACACAAGTGTAAAAGGGAAATACCCTCAACATTTGTAGCTGCAAACCATGAACCTAAGCCAAGTATATTTGGATTTGGAGATAACCTACAGCACTTGCTTCCTATTGTCCAAATAAGGAAAATGTCGTTTTGTTGTTGTTATTGTAAACAATGCACAAAAGGGCAAGAACGCTTGTAATAACAAAAATCAGAAATTGTTATTCTGCATCGCTATTAAAAAGTGAAGCCGATATTCTTTGTTTGTTGTATTCGATTGCAAGAAAGAACGTCGTTCCCTGTAGTCATATTACCCTGTGTATTGAATATTGCAATAATCAGTTCACAGATAACTTCTTGTGCCAATCCAGCAAATGAGAAGAACGTTATGAGACAGCAATTCTTGCAAGAGCTGGGCATTTCTTTGGTAAAAAGAGCGCCTACAAAGGAACTCCAACTCTCTGTAAGAGGCTTCATACCATCAGAGAACACAACTCAAGATTCGAAGAGCGAAAATGAATGAGAAGTGTGAGGTTGGTCCAAGATTTACCGATAGCAATACTGCGTTATTGTAGAAAGTGCAACAAACTTCTGTGCAAATATGGTACAAACTTCTGTACCATATTCCTCACCCAAAATGTGAGGAATATGGTACGGTGGAATTAACTATTTTATTCCAGGAGAAAAATTGAAAATATCACACTGGTAATCTCAAGTGCTCTAATCAGATAGTTTCAACTTCAAGCAAACTTTTCAAATAAATTATATTTATAAATTCAAAATTATGCAATTTAAATTCATAGTTAAATGGGGTTATGTTTACTTCATTCGGGTAACCAACAACCAAACTGAGGGGTGAGCGCTTAAGGGTTAAAGAACACTTATTTATTTGGTATTTTTAAGGATATTCTTAGTTTAATCAACGTCCAGTTCAATTCAGGACGTGAAAAGACTGATAAATTTTGCTCAGAGGCCTCTTATTTCAGCCTTGCCGTATATCCATGACACGGGACCTAAGGCTTTACTTACCTGAGGCTTTACTTCCTAAAATCCAATCGACCCCGGTCGAGTTTGAAACCGTGACCTTGGAGGCATATGATTTCCACTAGATCACCAGGACCCGCTGGTTAAAGAATACAGAAGGCCTTTCACTACGTAACAGTTACATGCAAGTAAATTAAATAATACTGCACTATATACAGTGTGTTTATAAAGTATCTTACGGATCTCATTCATTAAACACTCCAAACTATTACAGATAGCAACTTGCGGTTTTGTACATTACAATCGTCAACTGAACAAAATTCATTCATTTGTGATCACTTGAATATGCGCTCCTTTAGTTGCCAATCCACATGACGTTGAATTGAAGATTCAACCAATCACGAATACTATGGATCCAGTGGCAAGGTGCACCATCTTACTGGAAAAATGTGTTTTGTTGTGTTACATTTGTGGAAGGAAAAAGTTTCAACGTGTCAAGATAGTTTGTTGCATTAATGGTAGTCTCTTTGGGGGGGGGGGAGAATAGCTCAATGATCTGATCATATCACACAATCACCTTCGAACTATCTTTTTCCATATCACAAACCACACGAGGCTTCTTGGTTCCCCATACCCGGACATTATGTGTAGTAACCTTTGCGGACAAATGAAAAGTAGACTTGTCCGAGACAATAAAAGAGATTTAAATTTCAGCTTTGTGAAAGTATAGACCTTCATTTTTCTGAATAAACAAATACATAGCATTGCTATGTAAATAACATCCTTCTAGTGCAGTGTACAGAAATTGAGTTCAAAATTACAATGCAGAAACTCGCAAATTGCTATCTCTAATATTTTTTTATTTATTTATTAATGTATGAACTTCGTCAAGAGAGTTCATGAACATCATGTGTTTTTATTGTATTTACACTGTTTATTAAGTATTTTATTTAACAATAGTCTTAGCAAGCGCCACTAATGGTATTACTCATGATAATTTGCAGTAACTAAATCCAAGTTATTATTTTCAGGTATTGCGTATTTTTTAAAATATTTTGCCGTTAGGAGTAATTCCAAAGCATTTGGTGAAACTATTCCAATAGGACATAGTTCTGACAGATTATAAAGTCATATTCTCTAGACCCTTTATTACGAGCCATGAGGGCAAACAAGTTATCATTTTGAGTTTACAAGATATCAAGAAAAATTAATAGACTAGAAACTATTTTAATACATGAAAGGGATGGCAAAGAAATGTCAAAGAATGAAGCGCTCAAGATCGCGTTGGTAAGAACTCTATTTCAACGAAGTAGAACATGTGATGGAAAGATGAATTTTAGCCATTGAACATAACAATGGTTTATGTCTTGAATTGCAACAAGCTTTTAATTAAGAAATGTTTCATGCGAGGCTTAAGATAAGAAATAAAGTTTATCGTCTTATCACTTGATTGCATAGTATAGAAATCCTATTCGAGTACCCGAAATTAATTTTGTTCTTTCGCAAAGGATCTAAGAAACTGTTGCAGTTTTTTAACACACTATAACCTAAGATCCAGTGTAAGGGAAAGTACAGGATAAACGTTGCAACGTTTGCAGAACAGACAAATGAGAACCAGGATGAATGACCGAGTTTCACGGCTTTGTTTTCCTTTATGCAGAAACTTTCCCTCTTAGAACATGCGTACAAAACTAACGGTGTAAAGTTGAGGCTTTAATCATGCCTGAGCTGGCCGCGTTAAGGTAAACAAATACCATGGATGCAGTAACTGACAACTGCTAGTTACGTAAAAATATAGGGGCCAGTGTGTCGAAGGAAAAAGGGGACGCAGAATTGTGCGTGCGCGGTGTATTGGGAGCTGTAACCAACATAGATCCCTTCCCCAGGTCTATCTCACCCTTGTATCCTGCAAGCTGATCAATACTTAAGCCTGCTTTCCTGCCATTATTGACCCGAGAGTAGTTCTGTTGCGCATGTGCAGTGGCCACTGGGCAGGTGCGCATCCTATCTGTTCATTTCATTGTTCCACTCCCTCCCCTCTCCAACGCACCAGGCGGCAGCCGGCTCGATATGGTATACCAAGCTCCTTCACTGTCCTCCAATAGCTCTCTAGTTTTGCTTTTTGTTAGTTTCTCTTCATCTTCTTTTTGTTGTTTCCAACTTGTTTTCTTGCCCAGAGCAGCATTACTCTACAAAACCGCATGTAAACCATTTCATGGTGATAAAGTATTTCCATGGTTTTTTCTCGTAAAAATTGTTTTAACTGTTACGAAGTTTGATAATTATTCAAATAAATAAATCTTAAGAAACGTCAACATTTTGTGAAGTAATACAATCTGCATGAATACTGCACCTCAATATAGCCGCACTTAAAGGGCGGTATTTTCGAACAAAAAATTATCAATGGCACTTTACTATAATTTTAAACAAGATGCTTTCATAACATCGTTTTCTAAGTCTTAAATTACTGAGTTTGTATTAAAAGGAGGCTGAACACTAAACTGCTACAAACTAGCTGAAAAGTGACGCTTTTTGTAGTGCATGTAACTGTAAACATATACAAATTATTACATACCTCAAGGGTGATGCCAGCTGTAACCTAGGTTTGCAGTACACTCAGCAAAACTTAATTAGGAAGTGGATTCTCATGTAAATAATGATTTTTTGTTCATCCGCAACCTATTTAAAAAATAAAACTCCAAGCGTACCCTCATCAGCATAAATACAAAATCTTATTTCACACAAAGAACACATTCTGAATACAAAAATATGCGCGCACATGTTTTCAGAATATTCTTAATAAATACATAAATATGGGCTAAATGTTGTTTTTAACCTGATTTACTGTATTATATTTCACAAATTTTACTTTTTAGAATTAACTACAATGTCATTGCAGAAAGATGTTGTGCATGCATACACGTCATGGATAGGTTGATGTAAAACGGGGAAAATACTTTTCTTAAATGGGCATCCAAAATTGATCTCCTCAAAGAGAAAAACCTTGATCTTCCCCACCCATCTTTGCCTGTAGTCACATGCTGGGGTACAGGGTTAAATGTCGTTCAGAACTATGAGAAGAAGTTTTAAGTTCTGTGTCTTTTACACTCGAGTTGGTCATCTAACGAAGTAGTTTAAGACATACTGAAAAATGTTTGTTTAAAGAAGTATTGGTTTTTAAATCCGTAAGTCTTACGTGACACTACATTAAAATGGGAACAATTACGAATCTATTGTGAAACAGTTAGGAAAGCACAAGCAGTTAAAACCAAACTAAAATTCTTACCAAAGTCACAGATTTTCAAAGAAAATGTTGGAAATTTGTTTGGAATAAACAACAGGTGTAAAATGTGTAAAATTGCTAAGGTTCTGGAGAGTATATACTTTGTTAGTGTCAGTGACATTCCTTTCCTTAGATATGCAACTAACATCTTGTAATGTTGAAAGATAACTTCCGCAGTGTAAGACATTATTCACAGACAGTCACCACCCATTCTTGATTTGGAGATTACTTTATTAATTAATATTTGACGAGTACTGTAAAGTTACTGTTATCAAATTATAACGAGCAAGCAGATTCTTATGTAAATAAATTTTTTTCGGCATGAAATTAATTAAACTATAATCGGGGTCCAAACTATGATGATCTAAAATATTTCAAAATTGACCTATAAAACGACCTAAAAATTATAAAATAAAAGCCGAAATATACGAATGAAATTGGTAATGTGCTCTTTGAAATAGTATATAGTTATGTTGTTTACAAAATTTATGTCATACAATTTACAAATAGCATCATTTTGCACTAAAGTAAAAATATGTTTAAATTTACAACAATTAAGAAAAGTATAATGAGCTGGTTAATAATTGCTAATTAATATTTCCATCCGATCTCTTTTGCAATTCCTTTTACAGTTAAAATAACTTAATTAATTAATGCATATTTGTGTGATGTCATTAATAGAAAGTTACATGATCCCTATGTTGAAAACACCTGGAAGGGAAAAAAAATCTCTTTGCGTATTTAAGCGCAATGTAGGTGGGAACATTCCTGAAAAAAGTGTAAAAGAGGGAGGTTTCGATTCTTATCTCATTGCATATTACGTAGGTTACTGTGACCGTGCGTATGCTGTCGATTGGCGGTCAGTACGCTCCCTTGCATTGAAAAATTTCTTTCAACATAAAATGCACACAAACTTCCTCTTCAATGCCAATCATTTTAAACAAAACTTTATAGCCCGAACTCTTGTCATTTTTCGTGATATCAATAGGCCAATATCAGCAGGTACTATATATTCCATAGTTCTAACTATATTGATGATCTTTTTCAGGTCTACACTATCTCTTAGACCTAAAATTAGCTGTCGAACTTCTGATGTTTCAATATATACGTGTATTCTTAATGAAAGTTCCGATAATATTCAATAAGCATAGTGACGAAACCATTTAAAAAAAGTGCTATAAATAATAGTTTGATATAACTTATGCATCATATACGTACTAACACTGAGAAAAATATTCAGTGGATTTCATGTTATATTATTTTAATAATGATTAGGCAGACATTTTTGAGGGTTACATACAATATTGTGCAATTACATAACATATCAATGCAATTAAAAGAGTAATTAAATTAGTGTTGGGGGCTCAAAGATCCCTATCATGTATCCGAAGTATAACGTGTAACTGTACGGCTACAAATGTTTTGTATGATACATTGATTGAAGTATATTAACTGTTTAAATAAACAGCATAATGCTTATCCTGATTTTTTTTTTTTTTTTTTTTTTTTTAAATTTTGCAGATGTAACTTTTTGTGAAAACGCTCCTCAGTTGTGCAATGTGCCATAATTGAAAATTGTAATTTGAAAATACCCTTAGGACTGAAGAGGAAGTGACAGGTGTTGGATACCTCTCCTGGAGAACCGGAAACTGGGAATAGCGATGTGTAATTTTTTCTGAGGCGATCAGAGGTTTTCGGAAGTCAGGCTGAAAGTTCGATAGGGTGGCAGACTGACCAAGAAAGAGGTGATATCTGAAGATACAGATTGCCATAAAGACCCCAACATCGACAATATTTTGTAAGTATCAAAACATTTTACATTTAGTTTAAATTTCTTTCTTTGATTTTCGCTCAAAATTACATTCCCACTTAAATTTTCGCTCTAGGTGTGGGCAAGTTTAGCAATAAACATTGAGGTAGCGTTCTGTCACTGCAAACAGGCCGTGATGGTTTGAGGTCATTGATTCTTCTACAGAACAATAACCAAAGGTCAACTCATTCCATTACATAGTTTTTTCTTACTAGTTAATGCACCTATTGACAAAATGTTATATTGCCATGTTTATTGCTAAGTAAAGTTCAACTTTTAGTATAAAATGATTCTGATAATATACATCACATTTTAAAATGATTTCTTCATGTAAAAAAAAAAAAATTGTAGAGGGAGTAGGAGTGGGGAAAATATACACTAGCTTTACAATTGTGTTTGTCCATTTTCAAACTTTTTGTTTGATTTATGCATTAGTTATCTTTGACAATACTGCGATCATCAAGTTAACAATAGTATAATAAGAAGAGAGCAGTGGAGGATTGAATAGCAAACGAGCCAAAGAACACGCTTAAAACCTGCCCAAACACTGTACGCCCTCTGGATAGTTCAAGCGAAATCAGTTCCATTGCAAGATGGCTTTATTTAGGTGTAAATGTCTGCCTTAGGGAGGGTATTGGCTTAGTAACAGTTTTTTTTTTTTTTTTGAGTTGTGTTTAACGCCCGTTTTTACTACTGAGGCACCACAGGCGGTGGACACTGATGATACATGAAATGAAATGATATATTAGGAAAGGATTTTTTTTTTTTTTAAGGAAGGAAGCGTTCCAGGCCTAAGTTTAGGTACCTCCCCGGCATTTGCCAGTTATGAAGACTGAGGAAAACCTGGAAAAAACCCCAGTCAGGGAGGACGGTCCTGGCGGGATTCGAACCGCAGACCTCCCGCTCACGAGTCCATGCCTTAACGACCTCGGCCACCCGTGGCGGTTTAGTAACAGTGCTTACCAAAAGATCAACTCCTTGATAAAATCAAAAAGTTGTCAAATATTTATGTTTATTTGCAACTAAAATTACGATTATAATTGTAAAAATACTGACTGTTCTTGTGCTAGTTAGTAGTCAATTAGCCCACATGGCTTCTTCGGCATTCCTTGGTTTGCTTCAGCATTGAGCTGATATGACTGTGTTTGATGATCTGCCTCCAAAGGTTGAGAATTTGAAACCTCGTTTCTTCCTTTGTCTTAGGCTTCTGCTTCATCAACTTGTGACCCATTATGTTTTCCTAAATCGTGTTAGGATCATTTTAGGTAAGCCAGGTAATTGTATGTAATTCAAAGACTATGAGCTGGGGTTGTTCTGTTGAAAGATGAATCTTTTTCCAGGACGATTCAAAACAAACGGCATCGTCGCTTCTTCAAGGCCCGTTATGTAAGCAACTCTATGTGTAGAATTCTCCTCCCTTCTGTTCTGATCTCCGTGTTAGCTGAGCAAGCGGAAAGTATTTCTCAATTTTTGTACGATAAACTCTTCTTTTGCATTTTGAATAACTCTCATCACTGAATACAAGCTTCTGTCAAGATGATTCATTCCATCTAAGTTTCTCTCGGTACCAATGCAGTTTGTAGGCTTCACTGGGAACAGGCACATAAAAGAACCTCAAGCCCGAAAAAACAGGCCTCTAGAGCAAAATATATCAGCTGTTTTACTTCCTGGATTGAATAGGACACTGATGACCTGAGATGTTAAAGAGCGTCCGTAAATAAAAGAAATCAACAATCAACAAATGGGAACAGGTTTTAGTGAATGGAAAGCTTTTTTAAAGCTTCTTGAAATCTCCATCATCCTATTTACCAGACACCTAAAATGTGTATGTGTGTGTGTGTGTGTGTGTGTGTCTGTACTTGCGTGTCGTGAACGCTCTAGTGGCTGCATGTTTTTTCTCAAAGAAACTCGTCATACAAAGATCAATTATCAAACGATTCATCGAGCTCGTTAACTAGCAAAATTGGTCATTAGGGGTTAACCTAAAGCGATGCATATATATATATATATATATATATATATATATATATATATACAGTCTGTCTCAACGAAACTCAGCATACAAACAAAGATCAACTAACAAACGATTCATCAAGTTCATTAACCACTAAAATTGCACCATTATGAGTGAGGGTTAACCTAAAGCTAGAATTTAAAAATCACTCTTAGCGGCCGAAATTTCCTTTTACAACAAAGCTCTGTATATTGAAACAAAATAAAAAAAATAGTGCTGAAAATAAACGAAATCAGACAATTGAAAGAGAGGGTTTACCTGAAACCCAAATATAAAATCGCACTAGCTGTACCAATATTTCCTTTAAAAAATGGTATATACCATTTAAATAAAAAATAAAAATAGTTTTTGAAAATCAGGGAAATCGGAACATTAGGAATGGGGGTGTACCTGAAAACGGAAATTTAAAAAGTGCTCTAGCTGCGTTTGTATCGAACAAATATAATGGATTAAAAGGTACATAAAACTATTTTTACATTTTGAAAAGTGGCTTACGATTTTGAAATTAAAATATTTCATCTAATGGCGTCACTAAAGTTCTACCAGCCCCATATTTTTTGTTTTTATTTTATTCAAATAAATTTGAATATTAAGTTGTTATAATTAAATTTATAAAAAGCAATTGACTAATTTTTCAGATATACACTTGCATTTAAAAAAGTGAAAAATAAAAGGAAATTAATTTATTTTCCAGTGCGAAAATGCGGTATGCGATTTCTTGTGGTTAAATGTCAGGATATTTCATTTTGGTTTTAATGCTAAAATTGGGTTTAAATATTAACCCATATTTATTAGGTTAATATTTAATTAGTAATGCATAATATCATTCCGGAAATGTATCCATACCTACATCCCTTTATATTATTTCATCAGTAAACATTACTGTCAGTTGTTTTACTACAATAAAATTTAAATGAAATTTCAAAGCCGCGAAATCATTATCTATTATTAATCGATTGGGGACTGAAAATCGACTGAACGCCGATTACTGATTGTGTGTATTTGCTTAGTACATTATAATTTTTTTGAATCGTGCATTTTATTTTTTGTTTTATTGAACACCATAGGATTTCTTTTGAAAGACACAAAGTATGCCGAAACTTTCGTTATTTCTCTCTATTTTAGTTAATATAAGGATTATACCAAAAGCTCAGCTCATGAACATGGTCACATTTAAAAATGTTTAAAAATAACCTCATAGTATCGTTTTATCTATCCGTGATCTTATATTTAATTTAATTCCATTCATGTGGTATAAACTCAATGATTATATATATATATATAAGAACGCGTATTTTATTATTTTTTAAGACTTATAGATTGCAAAAATCCCGATTTTGTTCGCCTTACTTTTGGAAATTAGCAATTTCACTATAGACATTTATTTTCAAGTGATTTTGAAGGGGCAAAAACGGACAAACCAAGTTTAGTAACATATTTACATTAGTTATCTTTAGAGTTTGCCATATTAATACCATACTGTAATACCATAACTATTTTCGTTAGTTAATAAGGCCACACTTTTTATTATTTAATTATATTCTGAATTTTATTTAAAGATATATAGATATCATTTACTTCAGTATCCTTTATGTTACTGAGATTGGATATGTGGTTAAAAATCAAATGCTTTTAAGAAGATGTTTTCTGTAAAAAACACCATGTCCATACTGGAATTCCAGGTGTCTGCTATTATATCGCACCATGGAAACTGTACTACTAATTTCGGTCATTACAAGTGTAAAGTACGAATCAGTAACAACTATTGGGTCAATACTGATAACACCCGTAGCTACTTGTGATTAATCTGTCCACGATAATGATGCATATGTTTTGTTTTTGACAAAAGCAATGTCGTGATGGTAGAAACTGTGAAATATTACTTTAATCATCATTAAATTGGTTTACCCTTGCTTATTATATTGTCCTTTCGTTATAAATAAGTAGTACTCTTAATTCACCATCGCTATATGTAAAAGAATTTGCAGTTTTAGGGGGATAATGATTTCATTAATTCAATGTTATAATTTAAGTTAAAATGATACTTTGTGGCATGTGGTAAGTTTTAATTAAATAATTTGTATGTAAGTTTCTTGTGAAATCTTTATGAGAATTATGTTTGTAGTAAGAGTGCTTTGTAATAACCTTCACAAACAGTATATTAAATTCCTGAAATTCCTCACTACAAAGAGGGGTATGTGGAAAACAATCAGCTTTGTATTTATTTTATAGACAACATAATATGTAACTTCTCTGCTCTAGCGCTGTGTAATAAACTTCAAAATTCAACTTGCTGAGGAATTCGCTTATTTTATGCAGCTCCTGCTTGACGGACTTTTTCATAAGGGACGTACGATAGTGTTCTAGCTTTGCTCAGTCACTCTGAAACAGTCGTCAAGTTAATATATTTGTAGTGTCTGATTCCTTGAATTCACTTAGAACATTGCGTAAAATCGCTTTTTTATATTTTTTGCTAAGAAACAGAAGTTTCTGTATTGTCTCGGCGATGTCTTAAGAGAATGATCACTGTTAAGTTTTGTGCATTCCAATAATCGTGCATTTAATATCCTTAGACACACCTAGACACCCCCATTTCCACAAACATTTAACAAAATAGTCCAGGAAATGCACACGTACAACTAATCACAATAATGGAGTTATTAAAAATGTCATATTTTGCTGATAGAACAGCGGTGCCACCGTTCGTATAATACTTAGAAACTGCGAGCTATCAGTTGGCGCAAAACTGAATTTTCATTTCTCTACTCTAAATTTGAAAATTGTTTTGAATCATAGCCATTCTAAATAAGCGTTTTAGGTCAATTATTTTTATTGTCCAAGGATATCCCAAGAGAGATCCATTTTAAAAATAAATTTGTTTGCCTTACTGTTGAAAGTCTTAAAGTTGCGAATTACTTTTTACACATGTGTAGAAAAACTGATAATCTCTGATACTTTCACATTTTAAAATGTTACAGTTTCGATTTTCAGCAAAATGTATAATTTTCCTTGATTGATGCGTGATAGGCAGTAACAGAAAATCACAAATGAATAAGAGCAGAGTCAATATATTCGTTTTTTGAGAGGTGTCGTTATTTTTTCTAAGTATTATACTTAATATATTGAATGAATATAGGTTATATGTATGTGCATATCAATATTTTGTTTTTCTGCTTTTTAATTATTTAGTCTGGTTCCATCAATTATAAAGTTTTGTATTTATTGTAGCACATTAAGATAAAACAGATATTGATTGTACTAAATTGAACATTACGAACTTTTCCCCATTTAGTGCACAGAGTGCATTTGTACAATTGAAATTAAGTTAAATATCATATTCTATTTTTAATATTTTTATGATTATAATCATGCAAGATAAAATATTGTTTTTCATATTCTTTCCTCTTGCTATTCCTTAACTGACGTTATATATTAAACATTACTTAATGAAACACAATGCAAATATTTTTGAAGAAGAATAGTCAGACTAGTCTGGGGGATTTCGAGCCCCCAACTACTACCAAGAGTATGTTTAGATACTCTTAGGGCCGATATTAAGCTGAAATCAGGTTTCTCACCTGCAGCATTACTGAGTCTCTCAATGTTAACGACATCAACATTGGGTAATACTAAGGATTGTCAAGAAGAGAACTTTTACTTAGTCTGTATGGGTATCATGTATGTTGCTTAAAATTATTTCCATAATAAGTAAACTTTCATACATTGGAAAGCTTTGATTAACATTCAAGGATTTTTTGCTATAGTACAGTTCTAAGATAAAAAAAAAAAGAGCAACGGCCAGAACAGCCAGAAACGATGTACAATTCGGAAAACATCGGAAGCATTCGCTAATCCTTGCCTTCAGTTCATGTTCAAGTTATGCCATAAACAAGAAATGCGGTTGCTGTTCGAATCCTCGTTTTGCTTTAACTTTTGATTTGCCATATTTTCCAAGTAAAACTCATGTTTAATATGGGAAACAATATATATTTTAAAGACAACATATATTTGAATACTGAGGCAGTTGAGTTAAATCAAAAAGTAAATTGATCATCTTGTTTTCAAAACAAATCGCACATTAAAACATGCTAAAGTGAAAAACAAAAAATGAAATATAAATTGTCTTTATTTTTTAATAAGTTGTAAAATTATTATAGAATATGTATAGTACAGTTCTGAAAAATTAATGCAACATAGTATAAATATATACAAGACACATGAGTTCAGGTTGCAGCCCAGCAGCTGTCCTCATTACAATGTGCTAAATGGAAACTTTGCAATAAATTTGAATGTCGTTTTCGTTTCAGTCGGTAGGTGGTTGGATGTTACTCAGAAGATCATACTGTGATGAAGATGATTGTAGCAGGAGTGAAGAACAATGTTCACTGTTTGAATGTGTAAATCTTCATTGAAGAACCCGGTTCTGAAAGGTTTGGGTACCTTTTAGTTGTGAATTGAAAGCCGAACTCCATAGTGCGCAGCTATATAGCCGATATGCTTTAACATTGAGAAGTAGATTAGTCATTTGAAATAAACTGGTAAAGGTGATGATCCTTGAAGAAGATATTTTATTTGACTGATTTTGTGCCGTTATCTATTTATTAAGCTTTTTATGTGCTCCCTCTAATTGAGTTTGTTATACAATATAATTCTGAGATACAATGTAGTTCGTTCTCCCTCGAGAGAAATAATTTGATTCTCCTACTTTGTTTTATAAGTGAATTGAACTACTTTAGATTTGCAAGGGTTCATTATACTTCCCATTGTTTGCACCATATGCCCAACAGAGTGACATATGTCTGCAGATTATCACCTGATGATTTCCATGTGCCTTTGCTTAGAATAACGATATCAATTAGCAAACTGTACTATTGTTAAATTAGTACCTTTGGGGAGATCATGGGTTTATATTAGATAAAGAAACGGCACCCATATTATTCCTTGAGGAACTCGGTCTGTATGCCACGGATTGCAGACTGAGAATTTTCATAACTAACAGAGAAAGTTCTGTTAGAGAGAAATGACTATTATTCTAAATAAGGTATCAGTGAGTAGTGGTTTTAGTATATACAGCAGTCCAGTGTGCCAAACCTTATCAAATGCCTTCCCAGCGTCCAGAAATAACTCAAGATAAACAGATTTTTCTTCAAATGCATCTGATATGACATCAACTACACGATGAAGTCGCTGAGGACAAGAATGTGATGATCGGAAGTCCAACTGAGTATTTGGTATAATGGAATTCGTTGCCTTCAAGAGTTGAGGATAGAGTAGACGTTCATAAATCTTTGAAAACAAAAGGGGAAGGCTGACTAGTCGATAACTGTGAGGATTTTAGCTTTGTTTGGTGTGTGAATCATTACAATATATGCAAATTTCCATCTAGTTGGAAAATAACCTAGATGAAGAATGACATTAAATATCTGTGTTTAAAACACAAGAGTTTTCTGTTACAAGCAGTGATTGAACAATAAATCATTTGCTGATTGGGTATTTCTTTATTGCATTGATTACCTGAGCAGTGGTGAAGTGTGTAGTGAAATTCGTTGAGTGAAAAGGGGCTGTTACTTCTCTGATATTTCTTGTTCAAATTCAGGATCTCTAGTTGCATTCGTTTTGAATTGTTCTTCTAATATTGTTGAAAATAAATTCACCTTTCCTTCTGAAGCGCCGTGACAGGAGTTATCAAATCTCAAAGGAGGTATCCCATCTTTATATTTTGTTATTAGATTTTTTTTTTTTTTTTTTGCCATAAACTACCATCTTTCCAATGAAAGCAGTTGATATCTTGTAGCAAGAATTCTCTCTTCCTTAAGGGTGCGATGTAAGTCTGGAATGGCTCGGTTATAAAGTGTTTTATGAGGAGGGTATCTACTTTGTTCCCATAATGTACGACGACTTTGTTTCACCTCAATGAACTGTTTTACTTTAGGTGTCATTGTATGTTTACTACGGTTATTTAACCGATTATCTTGCCCTGCTCTACCAGCGGCATGGTGAATGTATCTTGTTAACATGCTTAGTGCTACATCAATAGCTTGTGGAGTTTATAAGGACATTTTTAAGTCTGTGATTTCATCGAGTGTTGATTTATGACAATACCAATCAAAGGATCTTTTTGTTAAGGTTGGATGATTATAATTTCTCATTTGAGCTTCAGAACGCATTGTGATTATTACAGGAAATCTGAGCTATGTTCATGAGTAAGGACGGAAGGCGCAGTACGCATATTTGTTAAGTTTTTACTTATGAAGAAGTTTAAAACATCTGGGGTTTGACCACCTGCTGGATAAGAGCTTGATTCAATCGAATGAATGAACTCAAATGATAGCTGAGTCAGTGAGTTGCAGCTTCTAAGTGCAATTTCCCTCGTGGATTGACTAGATTGGAGCTCCATTTTGGGTGTTTGGAGTTAAAATTCTCTCCTAGAAGAAATCTGTTACCCATCTCATGAGCTATATCCCAGAAATCTGCTAAGCTTATTTTATTTTCTGGTGCTCAGTAAAATGATCCTATTTGATATTTAACTTTGTTCATAGTTATAATACTTGAAATTTGAAATTAATTTTCAATAAAATTAGGAAGTTTGTCATGATCCACAACGTTTTTGATAATTATGGCAGATCCACCTTTTCTTTGCTGACGGGGAAAATCGGCTCGATATATTCGATAACCAGGAATAATGAAATGAATGTGAGGTGCCAATTTAGTTTCGCTAAGCAAAATAGCTATTGTATATGATTCTAAAAATAGTTTTAATTCGAAGTGCTTATTAGTTATACTTCTGCAATTGGAAGTGCAAACTTTTAAAGGATTGATTCTGGCACAGTTCATTTTTTAAGAAGGAAAGGAATCACTTGTTTTAATGTGTTCACTAATGGAATAATTAGAGATATTAGAAGATCTATTTTATCAACCAGCTTTTTATTATACTGCTGTTAGCAGTATCGATGCTCTGTGATGCATTGTTGGTGGCGTTTGCATTTGAGGTATATGTGCGAGTATACTTTGCATTTATTTCGTGATTAGGAACTGGAGTATCAGGTTGTTGCTGTCGACTGAAATTTCTGATGTTAGTTTGGGTGGATTTTTGAAGTTCTGAGTGCATAGGACACCTTTATAATTTGCTGTGTGTTGACCTTTGCATATGGTACAGATAGAAGGAGATTTTAGATTTCTAGTGCACTTAGTAGTCGGATGCAAACCATCGCATTTAACGCAACGGGGAGTCCTATGACAGTAATTGTTAGAATGACCGTCACCCTGATATTTTGTACACTGTAATATAGAGCGTTTAGGCTTAGGTGGTTCAATCTTAACTATAACATTGTATAGTTTAGTAACTTCATACATTTTTACATTAATTGGATCCGGTTTTAGATCGAGATGGAAAAGAGGATGGGAAACTGGTATCATTTGCGCTGGTTGATAACCCAATTCACTAAGCTCTTCCATCATTAATTCATTATCACACGAAGGATGGAGCCCTCTCGCTACGATTCTGAAATTCTTCTCACTTTTAAGTTGGTATGTGTAGAAATCAGCATCGTTTTATTTGTAGGTAATGTGCTGTTTTTATAACCTTCAATTGTTTCGAAGTTAAGCTTAACTTTGTTCTCACGTAAAGTCATATGTTTATAATTTCCGGTTTGGAACTTTCGCAAATCATTTAGAAACTGGTTAACATTTACTATGCATATGTATATAGGTGGAGGCCTATTAATTTGTTTGGGGCTGTTTTCATTAGTACTAGCAGTACTTACATTAGTGATGCCTTCATTGAGTTCTTTTAAGGGAGCAAATTTATTAAATAAAGCAAATGGAGAATCATTTCAGTTTGGCCATTTCAGTAGACGTAATCGCACAGTTAAATTGTGTCAATCTACGAGTTGTTATTTAAAACAACGGCAGAACTATAATTTGAATAATAATGAAGCACTTATTAAATAAAAACTTAGTTTATTTAAGAACACTATTAACTCAGTGTTAGCAGCGATTTCCACCGCCTCCTCGATCCAATCTTTATTTAATTTAAAATAATTATTCATTTATTCAATACCTATTTATTTTGGAAACAAATGTTACTTTCTTTTTTGTGTATGCATAAGCAGAAATGACTTAACGTTCAAATAAACTGTGAATTGGAAGTTATATCATATGTATGGTAAACGTTATTATTACTTGCAAAAATAGCAAATAAAGCAATTCACACATGGGCAGATTTAAAACTTCGGTAGCTCTCATTAATAGATTCCTGCTTTTAACCACTCGACAACGAGCATAATACTGGCGTGGAGAATTCCATGTGACTGGTGATATGTTGATGAATGAATGAGGCTAAAGGATGTAAGATTGCGCGCATGGACAAGTCGTGAATCGAGAGCTGAGCCGAACAGAACTTTAGACAAATTAACGCTTCGAGAGTTTGCTAATTTTACATTTTTGTCTTAGCGCGTGCTCTCAGTTCCATAGCGCTGTGGGAATGTATAGAAGGCTATGGAAGAAATAAGTGTTACCCAGCTGGGATTCATGAGCTTAATTGCAGCATAACTTCACTGCATTTTTATTTCGTCATTAGAGGCCAGTTTACCTCATATCACAAACCATCATACCAAAATTCTGTAAATTTCGTCAATCCGAAATGTAATAATAATAATTATAATAATGAGCACCACATATTTAAAGAGCTATGACCTGTCCAACTGGTTGCCACTAAAGAGCAGTCACTTGGAAAACGTAATAACACCACAAAGCTTAAACTCAGCTTTACAAACCGGACCAGCTGTCGAACCATGTAGCTCCTTAACGATGACTGCACTCCGTTACAGACCCATCACTTCCAGAAAATTTCCGAGGAGTGTCGTGAATGGAATCGGAATATTTACTTAAATGTGCACTTATCTAAACACATGCACCATACGTTGTTATGCTTTCACCTAAATTTATCTTAAAATAGCTTAACTCATATTAATAATTGTACTGTTATTTTTTACTTCCTAGTACTTACACGGCAATGCACTAATATATTTAGACATACCCAAATTTCATTTAAAGGAAATCTTTTGTTACAGCTTATATTGTTGCAGGATATCCACATATAAATCAAAGCAAAAAGTTAATTTGTACAAAACAAATAGCCAAAGGATCTGTTCTTAAACCCAATGTCGTTCATGCAGTTTATACCTGTGTACTGTGTTGCACCGCAATAATTTCAGAGGTTGTAGAGTGGTCTTACAGAAGCAATTTCAGTTAGGGATTTTATGGTACACGAAGAAAACTAACTAGTTATATAGTGATAAAAATTTGATAAATCAGTGCTAAAGCGAAATGGGGTAAATTTTTACCGTAGAAAGTCTTCAAATTTCTTTCTTTAGAGAGTAAATCACAATTTTTAATATCTCATCAACATTTTAGCGCTATTAAGAACCTCTAAAACCTTTCACGAATCCCATGACAGTTAGCACTGATTAATCCTGTTATGTACTCAGTCTAAAGGGAGCCATCCCTCTGACTGTGAGGCTTAATGGATAAGGCGACATACTATGGTTTCCATTGGGGTCCTGCGGCGCACGTTATTTATTTATTTATATTACGGTTAAGTATTGTCACAAATAAAAGTAAAAAAAAATAATCAGCGATATTTGAACTCGATAACAATGCTCCACTTTCACCAAGAGACATGCTCCACAAATTCTATTCATTATTGTGTGCCATGATTTCAAATGAAAGTTACAAATGGCGTATAGTTTTTAGAAACTTCACATCATAACTAGGAAATATGAACATGCAAACTATAGATTCGCTGTGCTCAAATTGCTTATCTAACACCCCTCTATAATCTCAGAAATTGTTGCGGATTTCCTGAATGTATATAGCGTATATTGATAATACTTTTACCTATTTAGCTAAATCATTCCGACTACCTCTGTGGTCTAGTGGTTAGCGTTACTGTCTGCTCGCCGTGAGACCCGGATTCGATTGCCGATACCTACATGTTAGGTTTTTTAAGTCTGGAACGGGGTCCACTCAGCCTCGTGAGGATAACAAGATAATAGGGAAGCTGCCTGATGAAGAGATGGCATCCTTCTATCATGAAAGTCGCGACCGGCAGGCTGATCACATGCCTCCTGCAATTATGCCCTCTATCATTAAAGTCGTAAGACGGAGATAGAGGAAGCAGAGGTCGCCAAGGCTGTAGCGCCAAATGATAAGAGCGTTCAGAGTGAAAAATTGAATTATAATAATTTTCAGGTTTAAGAATTTTCCGGAAAGTTTTATCTGTTCCTACCCAAAATTTAATAACTAGCAACTTATTCTAAAGCTTCTCTACCTGTCATAAATGAAGTGCATATGGACATCATAAAGCACAATTGGTTTGCGGTTGCGAAGTTTAGTATATTAAATGGCGACGTTTTCTTAATCTGCACAAACATACAAAAATTCTTGAATCACTTATCGCCAAATTCAGCTGTCTTTCCATGGCAAAATTTCCTCCTTCTCTTTTGTAGTTAGTAGTTTCACGAAAATGTAATTCTTCAAAATAATGCTAATTCTAATTCAGTACCAACAAAATACAGGAACCTGTATAACTGCTAGTACCCAATTTAGCTTCCGTAACCTCGCATTTTCATTACCCAAAATAGATAATTAAAACCCCCAAAAGAGCAGCAGAAAGCTATAATAGATCGCGCATTGTTTAACGATATGAATTGCTCTAAATATACTAGCAATACATAGAGGTGCTGTTTCGATTTCTTTTCATCACACCTAAACTGCAACTATTTTTAATAACCCATTTGCTATCACTGATCTGTTAATTAGAAGTTAAGTTTCCCGCTGCCAAAGGATATATCTCTCTCTGACCAGAACATAAAATGCACATTTGTCATTCTCTAACATAATTACAGTTAAAATTGAGATGCTTATGTTCGTATGTATACAACTTGACCTAGGGCCTAAACCCTAAGAAGATATTAAGAACATAAATATGTGATCGATAAACACAAAATTTGCTCTACCAGAGATTAGAACTTTATTTTATGATTAACAAGAATTCACTTAAAATGTTCAACCAATACACATTGCACTTAACTACATCTCAAATTTGAGAATAAACTCAGATAAAGGCATCGATATTAATAAAAAGCGAATTAATAATGAAATCTACCCTGCTCCCTTTCTGTTCATTATCTTCCTTATCGGTCCGCAATATTAACTTCATCCCTATACGCCTGCTTATTTTTCACACAATTTTGTATACAAATTTACTCCACCTATTTGCTGTTCTATAGTAAAGAATATCTGCCATGTTGAGAGTTTATTAACTTGTGAAAACATCAGGCTGCAATTGGAGCCATACATTAAAAACGAGTATTGTTGTAATTTAAATATGTAAATATTACTTTTGTATTATAAACCTAATCTAAAGGCTTAAGTCATCATTCATTTGATTCTTGGATACTTTATTTACCGATGGCAGCAGCAATCAGGAACTTGCTTTAAGCAATGAGGAATTTAGGATGAAGCTTTTATGTAGAGTTAAGACCAAATTGCAACTTCTTAAAGTCGACGAACTAAGATGTTCTGGAGAAGGCAACGCTACCATTGATGAAACCTGCTCGCATACTCTTTTGGCTTGTCGACATTAACTTTAATGCGTTGATACTACTTCTTGTCAAATTGCACTAAACCTGGGATGAAAGTTGCGTACTCCTAATTAGACCACTTTAACATTGAAAGCCCACTTTTGGTCAGCATAAACGTGGTACTAAAACCGTGCTAGTTTAGAATGCTGTTCAAAATTCCATTATAAACTCCCACACAAATTAAATTTTTAGTTAAGTAGGCACGCCGTTGTGTACACTTAATGCTATATAACATAGGTACTACGTAAAAAGGAAAGTACTAAACATTGTATTGAAAAGTTTTGACTTTAGTGCATATTTTCAAAATTTCACAGCAAAAAATGAGCCAAAAAGGGTTTTGGTTGATGAAAACCCTGCGTCAAAACTCAAAATTTCTCTAAGCATTGCATATTGAAATCCAATTAAGGGGAAATGTATATACCGGGTGTTAACGAACTACAAAGCAATAATGTCAGAGGATGTAGAGGAATTCCAGGCAAGCAATTTGAGATAGGTAATATATAAAAACAACAAAACAAGAAAAACAACTGAGTAATGTGGTAATGAAGAAGTTTTACATTAAATGCTGACAAGTCAGTGTGAAAGGGAAATGAGATAAATTGTTGCCTTATAATGTCTTCTAAACTGCTTGGCGAACGAGAAAATCTCCATTTTCAATACATCATCAGCAGTTTCAAGGTTTAGTGCTATAAAATTACGAACTACCATGAACATAGGTTAACTAATTGATCTTGTTACGTAGTTTAGTCAAGAGGGAGCTATTCATCTGATTGTGTAGGCAAAAGATGGCAGTCTATGGAAGGTTCCACATCCTGTAGAGTAGATTTTTTAATGATGAAATATGCTCATACATACTTCAGTGAAAGAAAAAGTAATCAAAGAGACTCGAACTCGATAATAATGATGCACTTTACATATATACTATACCGACTGCGCCAAGGAACTGTGTTCCACAGCCTTCGTTCTTTACTGTGTGCTATTATTTGCAAGGAAACTTCATTGATCAGTGTCGTATTGGTCTTTCAGGAACATAATGCCATAACTTTAAACTTTGAACAGCCAGACCATACATTTCCTGGCTCAAATTGCTTGTCTAAGACTCATTCATACTTTTTGAAATTATTGCAGTTCATTTCGTTGATAGTGTATATAGATCCACAGCGCAACATTAAACATCTACGGACTCAAATTGAGACCTCGTTTATGAAAAGAACATATAGGTTCCTTTCCTTAGAGAAAATATAAAAATATCAGGATCCATTTTGCATTACAGATTATTTTAAAATAAATTTTAATCGTTCTCATTAGCAACATCTAAACTACGGATTTGATAACTGAATGCCCGACAGACTAAAGCACAAAGAATTCACGATGACTACCTCGGTAGTTGGTTGAGCTTGCCAATAGCTGGACAGACAATGCATACAAAGAAAGCACTATGCAAGAAGGAACTGTATGATAAGGCTTAAGATATGCTACCAACCACTAAATCTAGTAAAAAGATTGTGGTTTATATACCTGATTTTTATGGTGTTAAACGCCCGTTTTCATTACTGAAGCACCAGAGGCAGTGAACACTGATGATATATGAGACGTTATATATTGGGAAAGGATTTTTTTAGGAAGGAAGCGTTCCAGACCTAAGTTTAGAATACATCCCCGGCATTTACCATTTTATGAGGATTGAGGAAAACCTGGAAAAAGCTCAGTCAGGAGAACGATCCTGGCGGGATTCCAACCCCAGATCTCCTGCTCAGTCCGCGCCTTAACGACCTCGGCCACTCGCGGCGGTATACCTGATGTAGTAAACTTAGTTATGGAGCATTGAGTTCTGAAACCTACTAATCATCTTTTGCTGTACTTTGAACAAGATTTCTGCTCTACCAAAACAAATACCGAGCGACCAGTTTTGCTTTACCCCGGAGTGTTTTGCCTATGGGCGTTCTCCACACATATTTTTGGCATCTATTTACAAAATTATTTAGAACTCGCTGTAGTTCAATTTTGAGAAATCCGGACATTTTCTTCACGAATATTATATTTTGATTCTTGTATAGTGTGCGGGTTCGTTTTGTATATGCTATGATTTAATTTATCCCAGAGATAATAGTCGCAGGCTGTTAAATCGGGAGGCCGAGGGTGCTACAAATCCCTACTAATAACTCTGTCTAGTGGAAACACATTTTGAATTGCTCTCATGGAATTATTCACTGAATGAGCAGTGGCGGATTTCTAAAAAAGAAAAAAAAAATGATCGCTCTCCCTGTCAGTTAATTCTCTGAAAAAAGGGGTTAGTAGGGTATTCACATAAGTAACAGAATCAACTCTATATTTAAAAATGATTGGTTCTATGAGTCTTTCACGTCCAAGTTAACATATGAATCGTACATAAAGAGGTATTGTATCGTTATTAAAATACGAGACATAATACAATGTATATACTGTCGAAACAAGAAACTAATAACACACACACACACACCCTAGAACAGCTGCGCTAGGACTGCGACTGTAAAAAAGTCATTCAGGCTTCTTATCTTCTCCACTGAGCGGCAAACGAATGGGGGTTCGCCCATAGGAATAACCCCGCGCCGCGGGGGAAAGAATCACTGATCATACGGTAGAACGAGCTGTAGAGACACATCTTCGACATTGACGTTCAACATTGCAATTATTGAAATGATTTTTCAGTTGCATGTATAGTCTTTTGAGAATTTTTTTTTTTCATTAGTGTTTAACGCGCGTTTTTACTACTAAGGCACCACAGGCGGTGAAACTGATGATACACGTAATGAAATGATATATTGGGAAAGGATTTTTTTAAGGAAGGAAACTTTCTAGGCCTAAGTTTAGGGTACCTCCCCGGCATTTGCCATTTATGAGGACTGAGGAAAACCTGGAAAAAACCTAAGTCAGGGAGGACGGTGCTGACGGGATTCGAACCCTAGACCTCCCACTCACGAGTCCGTGGCTTAACGGCCTCGGCCACCCGTGGCGGTATTTTGAGAGTATATAGTGAATAACTTGCATTACTGAGATTTCATAAATACCGACAATCTCTCTGTACGTTTTCCATTAATGCACCGAATAAGTTCACAGGTTGTTGCTATAGTTGTGATTTCATCAGGTACATAGCTTTGTCACTGCTCTTACATACAACTACTTAAAAATGTAACCTGTCACGGACATATTGGGTTTTTGAATAAGTGGTTAGCGTTAGAAAGCAAACTTTAAATATAATAATTGTAGCCCATTGTTTTCAAGTTTCCTGCATATTGTCGAGTGATCCGTGAGAGCGATATAGGTAGATTATGTGATGTAATCAGTTACATAATTTTATATGGTGCATTTTCGTTTTCTTATTAGCATCGACTTTTCTTTTATTGTCAGATTTACCAGTTGTGCATGTTGTGCTTTTACGTAATTATAGCGTTTTGTGCTATGAGAAGAGCATGACTCGACAAGGTTTTTAATTTCAGTTCTCTAACTTATGATAAAGTATATTATAAAGAAAGTTAATTAATAAAGTAAGTTACTATGAAAACAGCACAGCTTTCAGATAAACAGACTGTTCCGCTTAGAGATATCAAGAAACAATTGTTAGCAGTTTAAAAAAATAGAAAGGTAAATTTTATGATTTACATCTCACAATATACTTCTCAAAGTTTATATAGCAGTAATGATGTGAACGTGGCGTGCGTGCGTGCTCATGCACATAGAGCCAATATTTAATGCGAGAATAAGCCTGGCGCTGCGTATTCATTAGAACAACAGACACCTTACGGAAAGCACGTGGATTCGACAGCAAAAAGTTCAATATGTGCTCTGATCAGTAGAATAGAAATCTGTTTTGTGACGTACAGAGTCCTGTTTGCCGTATGTGGAATGGGTGGTGTTTAAATGTCTGAGCGTTCTCCTAAGTATATAAGTTATGTTAATAAACCATTTTTATACTTCAAATTATCACTTATTTTCCGATACCTCCTAGCGGACAACTTCTATTATGAAGAATAAGTGTTTAGGTTGGTCTTAAAAAAAGGACGATTGTTAATATTAGTTATAAATACAGATGAAACAATTCCTTTGTAAACAAGATATAAGAATAAGCATAACGCAAACAAGAGCATATGACGTCAGAGGGAGGAGGTTAGACTTTGTAGCTGAATGCCAGAACTTGCTTTTGCTTACATCGGAACGCTAGGCAGAATACAGTGTAAGCTTATTGTATGGTTAATGCTAAATTAACTTCACGTCAATAGTATAAAATTCCATTACTTGTCATAAGCATTGCGATGACAGAATTGGATGCTCTGTAAGATATTAATCTTAAATGAAACTCCACTACTTTATGCAACGCATTCTCTATAATAGTCGTGACGTTATAGCAGTGATGAATTTGTATAAATATTTTTTCTTTCGGTTCGCTATCAGAAAAGTACTCATCTCCCCTTTGGTTTCACAATTTCCTCTGTAGTTAGGTTTATTATAAAATATTTATTCCTTTCTGCCAAGACAGAACATATGAGTGGGAATAATGAACGCAGAACACTTTTAAAATCTATTAAAAATCTTTATATGCAGATCTGACGGCCAGATTATACAAAAGCGTACACGGTAAGGAACTACAGAAATAGTTCTCAGTGACCACGAGAATTTGCTGCTGGTAAATGAAGTGTGTCGGATGTTCAGTTACTTACAACTCAATGAGTGCTTTTCAGTAACATTTATTCTTTTATTTCACTTTCATGTTATTCGCAATTTAGTGAAGTTATATTTACATCACTTATCACATTTTACTTTCAGTATTATATAATAATAATATTTATAATAATAATGTTAATAATAATAATAATAATAATAATAATAATAATAGTGGGGATAGTAGGAGTCGAATGACCTGCTAAAATAAAGACATACTAAACCAAAAACCACATCAATTAAAAACCAAAACTCCAAACTCAAGTATGCACGAGGAGATAATGCAAGTATGTGTCACCTGAAACAATCTGGGGTATAGCCTGTGCAAATAAACGCGAGAACGGACATGCGCGTAAGGAGAAAAAACGAGGAGGAGAAGGGGACCCTGCGGGAGTGTTGGCGTTGCAGGGGAGTTAACGTCATCTTTGTCAACAGGCGCAATATTGTTACACGATCGAAAGACAGAACCACTGCGCATGGTGTTTATCACGCTCAAGTTTTATTTACTCGAACTGTACCGTCCCACCAAAGAACACACAGTACAACTTTAGGGATTAAAAAACGGAATAAAAGCCATTAAAATCATAATTAACATATACAGGAAAGTGTGTAGAATGAGTAACACAAAAATAAAAGTTACCAATAACAAATCAACAAAAGAAGTGATAAAAATTACAAGAAAAAAGCCAAATCAAAGCTCAGATATTACAGCGATACAACAGAGAAACTCGCTTTAACACGAGCATAAAGAATGTCTATAGGAACATAGATAAACATAAATAAAAGATAAAGATAGCCTATTATATCCCTGAGATGTTAAAGAGCGTCAGTATATAAATCAAATCAAAAAACCTTAAGGGCAAAGGCCTCCTAACAAGTAAGGAAAGCTCGCTTTTTCCTAACGTGGTAAGCTATTTCACGTTAGTTGCTCGCATGCTGTTTAAGACATTGACTGCTTTGTTCTCTGGTTACTCCATTTCTCACTGCACTAGTTGCTTCTCGAGAGATTTCCATTTTTCTCTTCCTCTTGCTCCTCTTGACCAATCTGGATCTGCGTGTTCCTGGAAGAGCTCTGTCCATCTTCTTCTGAGTCTGCCTTGTTTCATTTTTCCTATCCGGGGGTTCCACATGGAGATTTTGTAGGTTCATCTATTGTCCTGCATTCTTGCGATGTGACTGCCCCATTGCCATTTGCTTCTGGTATCTATTTGTGCAATGTCTTTCGTCTGAGATAACCGATTTATTAATACCATACATATTTTTTCCTTCAAAGTTATTCCCAGGATCTTGCGTTGCATTTTTCTTTGGCATATTTGAATTTTGTGCTTTTGTTTTTCTGTTACTGACCATCTCTGGCACCCATATAGTAATGCAGGGTATACACAGGTTTCCAGCGTCTGGAATCTGATTTTCTTAGTTAGTGTTTGGTCTAACAATATAAACTTAAGGGCCCAAAATACTCTACAACTAAATGAGATCCTTCTTCTATTTCCAGTTTAACATGGAGGGAAATCTTTTGTCCTAGGTGTGTATATTCGCTCACATGTGTGAGGAATGTTCTATTTACTTTTATTGGAGTTTCAGGTCAGTTTGAAATTAACTGTGTGTTCAGTTCGTTTAGTGACAGCCCTGCATTTTTGCTATGCTCACATAATTGTTTCAGCATAGTTTGTAGTGCTTTCGGTGTTTTGGCGAAAAAAAACCACATCGTCGGCAAATCTTAGTAGGAACATAGAACAGAGTGAAATATCTGGAAGGTTTTATCAATTGATATTCAAAACATGACTTTTTCAGAGAATCAGCTTTTGTAAAATAATCTCGGTAGAAAGAAGAAAAACATGCCATATTTCCGGTATTGGAGTCATCGATATGAAAGAAGATGTAGGTCTTCCTGAAATGGAGATATAAACCCTCAAACACTGCCGGAGTACGGCACTGAAGAAAGGGCGTCACGAAATGTGATATTTATATCATACCATAAGCGGAAATCTAGCAAGAGAAACGGGATAAGTTTCCAATGCCATAATGTATTGAAAATGACTTGTTAGTAAAAGATTAACTTTAGTACTGGGTATTTCAGAAGTTGCTGTATCCTTCTGATGGAGATGCCGTCTTAAATACATTGATATTATTTTATTTATACAGTTCACAATCTAGTTCATTGTTACGTCTATATATGTGCATTCGTGTTACACACAAAGTGAAACACCTCCAAATGCTTTGTGATGTGTCATGAAGGATGATGTGATGATCGAACTGTTTGCGAAATTATTAATATATAATTTTCAACGCGCTTCTCTTAGTAACTGACCTCAATAAATTGTCTGGTGTGGTAAGATGAGGGCTTATTGGTGGCAAAATGTGTAGGAGTACTGCGGCCTGAAGATTCTTTATTCAAGAATGTGCGGGAACCGCGTCTTTATACGTTTACACCTGCTTCATGAGACCATTCTACTGAAGATGTTTTCAATATCTGTATATAAGATAGCCTTTTCATTGGAGCATTAAATATCAATACCGAAAAATACATGATGTATGGCAGATTAGTATCCAGATAATTTTTAGCATTCTCGGGATTTACCTTTGCCCAAAAGACATATCTGTCACAGAAAATGCACCGGTATATTCTCATCAGAAAACGTTACAGAGACCCTTCAGTGAAGAATTTTTCTAACAAAGTATGTAGCATGACATTCAATATATTAATTGGACAGTTAATTAACAAACCTACATTTTAAGTATTTTTTCATGTGGTCTTACATTGTTAACCTTTGTAACAGTTCCTCCGTTGCTCCCCCACTGAAATAAAATTATATGTATATTTATGTAAGCCCAATTATAATATTTAGGCGTTGTAATTAGTAATATGAATATTATGTCTATATGTTTGTCATAAGCTTTAACTTCAATGTAAGAACTGTACAGAAGAGAAAGTTTCTTGGCGTTTTGTTACGAAAGCTTAGATAGCCAACAAAAGAGCCATAAAACTTCTATTCAGAGGAAGTAACCCGAGTGTCGCGTATGAAGCCCCTTTCATTTTTAAAAGGCCTAACGCTACACGATTAATGAACCTGAAGAACTTTTACACTTGTTAAGGTCTCTGAATCCGACAAAATTTGCTGTCTTCTACATAATGTATCACCCCTAGCTGATAGATGTATTAAAACTTTTATACTGAAAATTTTCGCTCTTTCCATTCCCGGAAAAAAATATTCCTTTCCATTTTAAAAAATCAACTTGACCTTGAAATGACATTGAGAATGGCATCTCAAGGACGAGTTAAGGTAGCTATTTTATGTCCCCTTAGGAGCACTTCAATTTTTTTTATTTTTACCCTTCGTTTCGGAGGAAAATGACTGCGACACTATAAATGCATCCCCTGTATATATTACGTAGCATCGCGTGCTTATTTACATTATTGAAATCTTCTCCCATTCCTGTTGAGTGCGAGTCAACAAAATAGCAGAAATCACCCTGAGAAATTGCTGTCATCGAAGCGTGGGCAACAACACCGAGCGCCCAAAAATCAATCTGCAAAACCACTCCAAAATGGCATCCTAATGTGAGACAACAAATCGCTTCAAAATTTGTGCTCAACCTGGGGCATTTAGTTGGAGCCTACTAAACAGCTTCATAATTAGGCTGTAATTGCTGGGGCTCAATAAACCGCTTCAGTTTGGTATCCGGAATTCAGCAGCTCGTTTACGAATGTTTTGTTCATTAGAATCACAATCACGTTTCAAGTTGACATTTTGCACTCCGCGGCCATCTTTTACACGTTATTCAGTAGCAAGCACGTTTACCTTTATGCTCGAGACTTACTGAAACATGTGTAAAACGCATCATGCACTTGCTTCGTGGTTTGTGCTGTGTATTGTTCAACACTCAATTGCTTGGGCCATGTTGTCGTTGCATTGTGGGTGCTTTGTGAAGGCGAGTTCAAGTATATCGCAAATTATTCACAATTATCAGGGATACAGTAACTTTCCAACGATCCGTTCATCATGCACAAAGATGTAAGTGCATGCTTAATGTCGTACTGCTGCAGAACTCAGCATTTGTGAAATGAAAGAGAAACTCTAGTTTTCATTGTTGTCCTAATGTTCCAATGAAAACATGAAGAGATTACAAAATACATGTTTTATATCTTTGATCACGTGGTAGCACTGGAACAAGTCACGTAAAATCAAGTCAGTCAGCAAGCAATGTAGCCCAGAACTCTAGGGCCCGATAAGGAACGGGTGAGCATGTGCAGTGAGAAGGTGACATTCAAACCTAAAAACAAAATAGTCCCAGATAAGTGCATATCCATAAATGAAATAACGATCTCTCAGGATGACTGATGTTCAGAATGATTGCTGCTTGAGACTGCTAGTTTTAAAAACTGTATTTTGACTTGTGCAGAAACTTCCATAAGAACTTGGTGCTTATATCTTCAGAAAAAATACTTAAATTTGTTGTTTGGTAAAATGAAAATATTACACCAGATCACAACAACATACATAGATGGTGCATACATCACAGTTCCAGGATTTGTGATATTCCGCTTCAAACCGATTTGATTTCTTTGTATGCAGCTATGCGAACAAGTCATACGACCGGTAAAAGTGCAGCATTTATGGATTTAATATTTAACTGCTCTATGCAAACAACAGATACATTTTTCATGAAATCGAGTGTTGTATGATATAGATTTTAGCGCTGGTTTTCTTATATAAAAATATTCAGGCAGCATCCTCTAGAAGTTTGTTGGAAGATTTAGTTTACCTGTCGCTCCAACAATACAATAAAAATACAAGATACATCGGCTATTGTCAGAACTCTTACGTGTCGTTACCAAAACAAATACCAGCGCTACAATTGTAAAACGGATGGGAGAGTGTAAGTACCAAAACTAAAATTGGGAGCAAAATGAAATAGCAGTTTAGAGAGTTGTGTGAACAATATTTTAATTGTGAATATTTTTCTAACTTATTGAATCTTGCAGGAGTAATATAATTATATAACAAATTTAATAAAAATCTGAATTACGCATTCCGGTATCTTGTAATCTACACCGGGACGTATATTGCAAACTCTTACACTTTATTTTTAAATTACAAAATTACATTCATGCATTGCTATTTTTCAGATAATACTTATACCTAGGTTACAATTAGAAATTTACTAAAATAATATAAATAACAAAATTAATAAATAATAAAATTACATCTCCCTTCAACTACTCGCTATTTGCTGAAAACCAGAATAATTCAAGTAACTGAAAACCAGCTACTATTTCTAATACTTCCACTTATTCTTTAACTCTAAATTAATAAACTACTATCCGCCGATATCCGTTGACCAGTGCATATCTTACATTGTTTTACTTTTACTTTACTACTGTCTATATTTGTATAAAACTGTATTATATATCTATAGATATTGTATATGTTTCTTTATTTTCCATATTGTATCATGTAATCTCTCTATTATATATTATATTTATAAATATATTCGTGTAAATGTCACATTTATATCTTATATTAGTCTATTTTACAATACTGATCATCTTCTCTGTTTGCAAATCTAATTGATATTTATGAATGTAGCATCTAATTGACATTTATCAATGCAGCATTTGCCCTACCAGTTCATTACTTTTAACATAGTTAACAATTATAACAGTATTATAACAAATAATATTAGTTATAAATATAATAATCATTATAACACTTTTATAATATTATATTATACTTCCTCTTTATCTTCCTACTCCTTGCAGGAATATGTGCATTTTTAAAAATATATGGTTATTCTAAAGTCAGTTCCCAATCTAATCTCAAATGAGCATAAATTTGCCAAATTTTACGTTTTGCAAAAATAAAAACATTAATTTATTTTAAGTAAAAAGTATTTTATTATAACAAGAATAAACAAAACTTTTATAAAAAAATAAAAAAGCATAGGATAAATATGACCACCATCGTGGAGTCCAATAAGCAATAGCCACATTTCTATGCTATAAACGGCTTAGTAAGTGCATTTCCAGGAATCTTTTCAATGACATCGTTATCGAGATCTACTAAGAAATATTTTTTTTTTTTCAGTTAATCTCATAGCCAGTAGTAAGCCGGATGCACATCTGTTGACCTAGGAGGCCAATTGTTAGAAAAATGTCTATTAACAATCTCCAAACACTTCGCAAATTTATTAGCACTACAAATATTATATGCAGACTTTTCAAGAACTAGTTGAACTTTTTGTAAAACTAGAGCAGCACTCGCTTTGTTTCCTACTAATTTCAGTCTACCTTACGACTTTATATCGCTAACTGAACCAGCTTACGAATGAATTGCCATTATTGTTTTTAAGAACTTTGTTACTTGTTGTGTACCTAGTTATTACTAATCCTATTGGCTTATCCTATATCTCTGCTTTGCAACACACTCAATGATGTAAAGGGATGAATAATGAATGAAATGAAAAAGAAAAAACAGAGGCAGGGTCCATTTCTAAATCCATGTCAAGTTCGAAATTTTCTCAGTACATTAAGATATTATCTGCTGCATTCGTAATAGCCCTCAATGAAGCCAATACGAGCTCATAAAGGCAAAAGCATTCTAAAACAATATTTTTTGAAAATTGCTATCGGTATCCTAAACCGTAAATATTTATACAAGCGTGGCAAAGTTACTACAGTAATGAATGAATGAGTGGTGTTTAACGCCCGTTTTTGCTACAGAGGCACCACAGGCGACGGATATTGATGATGATGAAATGTAATGATATATTGGGAAAGGATTTAGTTTTTAAGGAAATAATCGTTCCAGGCCTAAGTTTAAGGTACCTCCCCGGCATTTGCCATTTATGAGGACCGAGGAAAACCTGGAAAAAACCTCAGTCAGGGAGGACTGAGCGAGATTCGAACCCGAGACCTCCCGCTCTCAACTCAAGTCCACGCCTTAACGACCTCGGCCACCCGTGGCGGTTTCCACAATAATGAAGCATATATAAAAATACTCAGTCCCTCTAAATCGTAAAGGTATTTATACGGATCCACTGTTAATATATATAGAAGATAGTGTCATTTTAAACTGGTAACTTAGCTTTAAAATAACCATATTGCTTCCACTTTTAATTCCTACATGTTCACTAAGTCGGTTTTGTTTTCACAATTAAACCTTTTGAGCATTCAATTTTCATACGGGATACTTTCCTTAATAATATTGCTGTTTGTGCGTAATTATCTAGTGAAACATCAAAGACATCATTTTTTATCACATTGTATTTGCCTTAAAACTTTCCTTTACCTTAGCACTTTACACAATATCTTTAACTTATTCTGGTACCATTGCATGATATTTTTTTTTCAATTACTTCCAAAATTCCGGGCAGACGGTAAATAACTGTGCTTTATAATAAAAATGTAAGTTATTTTACCCACTGAATTATTAATTTTACAGATTTGGTATTATAATATTTCCTAATAAATGAAAATATGATTTTGGTACTTGCACAATTACTGCCCCGTCCACTCTTCAACTATAATACAAAACAAAAGGACATTCATCAAATGAACTGAGCAGGACTTTACCGTATTTGCTATAATTGTAAAACTGAGACGTAATTAGTTTAAACGCACAGGTGTGAGGCAGCATTACTATTGCCTATGCCTTTGACTTGTATTGCGCCTTCGTCTAAAGATAGCTTCAGGGGGATAGCAGGCCTGGAATGACATTGATCACGGTATAGATTAAATCTATTGATTATTGCTGCATTTCATGGTAAAGTCACTGCAAACATAAATGGACAGGAATTCTGTTCATCTCTCCCGATTCTGTGAAACAATCGTATTGCTAACTCATGAAGTGGTCACTGCTTGAACGCTAATATCCTCCAGTGTTTCAACTAGCTGCAATGATGCTGAGTATTTCACATTGTTAATGATACGGAACCATTAGAAGATGCTAATTTTCATCACTGCCACTTAAACCGAAAGAATAAAGAAAGAAAATGATATGTTTCATTCTCTATCACACGGCATTCGTTACAATAGAAGACTACAGTTCTTTCTATACTTTCTAAAAAGTTAATTATGCGGAAGTAATTTGATCAAATGTGAAAACGTAAGCATTATCTTTATCGTTGTATTTTATACGGCTGCTCAAACTGGTATATTGTTAAGGCCATTCTTTTCCTCATTATTCAATCCGTATCAAAAAACCACTGAAGCATTATCATCAGCAATGTCTTGGATAACACTTTCGGTGTAGAAGATCATCGCTTTCTTGCGTTTATCGTGAACTGGCCAAACACGACAAGAGTGCTCGTGTCTAGGATTACGTGAATGTTTGTTAAACTACTAAGACTTATTGTGCAGTTGTACACGCCAGTTCTTACGTACATGGCTCAATATGTTGCCAGTGGAGGTACAAGGGAATAAAGATGAGGAAGGGCGAGATGGCATGTTGAACCTGAGTCAATCTGAATGGTGTTGGAGCCTACCGCTGCATGGGTTGAAGGATGTAGGATAAGGGGCATACTCAAAGGAATATCAAGGTCATGGCACTGCGGAGGTAGGAGAACACCTTGTTGCCACGTGCAACCCTCTGTGCATCTCTTACTCTACAAAAAAAAAAAAAAAAAAAAAAAAAGGCTGAACAGATTTTTCAGGCTAAAAACTGCAATACTTCAGTTCACTACTTGCGAAACATACGTTTGGCTAGATATTATTATAAAGTTCATAAATTATACTATTAACTTATGTTTAGACATAATCACTGGCATGGCTTATAAACCACAATTATTAAGCACCGGTCGGAATTAACAAACGGCCCTATTTATTAAAAATTAAATCTGTCATAGAAGAAATTCGCAATTAACAAGAAACTCAGCATTACTAGGGAGGTGGTCTAAAAGTTCTCAATCTGACTCACAAAATGCACGAAGATGGCCAAATTAATATGATAATTGTTATATATAAACCATTAGATGGCGCGCTGTAAAGTTTCAGAGGCGTAGATTTAGTCATTTGTATGTGACGACGGTGTAAACAAACTAAGTTTAACATTTTCTAAGCCAGCTATGATAAAGTACTTCTATTTGAAGGGTTTAACCCCAACAGAAATACAACAAGAGTTAGATTTCACATGAAGGAATTCTTCATCTTCGTTTTCGAGGGTTAAAAAGTGGACCTTAAAGTTGAGCGTGGTCGTACATCCATTCAAGATGATGAACGCTCAGGGCGTCCCAAAACGTCTACCACCGTTGAGATGTGACAAAAATTCACAATGTCGTACTCAATGATCACCGATTGAAGGTACGCTAGTTGACTGACATTCCAAATACCTCGATAGGACTTGTCCACTTCATTTTACACGAAGTTTTGGGTATGGGGAAGCTTTCCACTCAATGAGTGCTGCGTTTGTTAACTATGGACCAAAAACTCATTCGAATGAACATTTTGCAAGAGTATTTAAACTTCTTTAAACACATTTCCAATCAGTTTCTCCGACGTTTCATAACAGTAGATGAAACATGGAGTCATCACTACAAGCCAAAGACGAAGGAGCATTCAATCAGTATGTAGCAACAGGCGAAAGTGTACCAAAGAAACGAAAAACGGTTTCATCTACAGGAAAAGTCATGACTACCATTTTCTGCCATTTTCATGGTGCGGTGCTCGTAGACTACCTCCAGAAGTGCAGAACCATCACTGGGGAGTATTACGCTTCACTACTGGACCAACTGAAGGATGCTAATCAAGCTAAATGTCCAAACCTACGAAAAAGGAATTTCGCTTTATTCACGATAATGCGCCTTCACACACATCTAGGCTTTTTGCTACCAAAATGCATATCTTTGCTTCCAAGTGCTTTTACAGCGCAATTTTCGCCAGATTTGGCTTCCAATGATTTCTTTTTATTCCCAAATCTGAATAAATGGTAAGTATTTGTCATTAAAGCTGAAACAAACGCTTATTTTTCACATTTGGACAAATCTTATTTTACTAAGGGAGTTAAAAAGTTGGAAAGTCATTGCACTAAATGCATTGATTTACCAGATGACTATGTTGGGAATAAAAAAAAATGGCTCTTAAATATTGTCTTCTCTTGGTTAGGCTGAGAACTTTTAGAAAGCTCCTCGTAATTTAAAATTTGGAATTAGAATTTCGTTATGAATTTCAATGTTTTATGCACACGAACTAACTTTTTAAGTTTGTTGTTACATTTCATCCATCTGCACATTTTTGAATGAACGTTTTGCTATTGTGAGAAAAGAGAGCAGGAGTAGCCATTACACAAGGCAACATTATAAGATGGTGTGGCTACTGGATTGTCTAACGCTTCGCGCCGGTATGTCTCTATAGTGATCTTGAAACGCCTTTAGCTGTTGTGCCTACAATAGTAGAGGTTTGCGGAGTTTGGATGAATTAGCACTAAGTGTGCATGAATTTTGTCGTGTAAGGGTGTCAGATATTTATGCGCTAATTATCACGGTACTCGTGGTAAATACCCAGGCTTCTTTGCCCGGAAGCATAACGGATATCGTTCTCTAGTGGAAATGCGCTTTTGCCTCTTGTTTAAGAAGAAGGTCTTGGTTGCATCTTCGGACGAAGTGTATTATGACCAACCGAGCTATCCGACAGTGTTTTCTAGAAGTTGTATCTCGGCCGATTTCTCATATCGCTGCATAAAAAATCAGGCGGAGGATGTTACTTTGCTTTAAACAAATTGGGGATTGGGTATTTAAATAGTTCTAAAGCCCGTTCCCGGCCAATAGAATCACATATGCTTTTGCACTTTCGCTTAAAAAGTGTAAAATGTTTCCTTAGTACTTTTATGAATAGGAATTTTGGAACATACTCACCAAAATCCCTAGTAATACTGGAGGGTGTGCATTTTCCCTTTTGTGGGGTAGCACCAACCAGGCTTGAAAATGTACCTCTTTTCACCGCTTTTGTTGCGAGAAGTACAAACATGGACTATTGGAATATTTTCTCCTAATCTGTTTATTTTTGACAATTTTCTGTAGCATATGTATATCCATATCCCTAAAGTCTTCCCACTAAGAAATCATGACTTCATCCAAAGTAAATTATTTATTTACCTTACAAACTCTCTGAAACTTCTTAGGAAAATTTTTATAAGAGCTGAATTCTGAAAAGCCTGTTGGTTAATTGTTCTTGAATAGCATATTATTGAAATATAAACACCTGCAGGCTATACACGTCATTTATGCCTCATATTTCTGAAAATGGAGTGTCTAAAATGGATATGTAGACTAGACATTTTAGTTTCTTGTTGTTTTACATCCTATATTATTACTATTATTGCAATTTTTTTCCATTTCTGCCACATTGACATCTGATCATTTCAACCCCTTAGAATTCTTACCATATTTTCCTTGATTCTGAAAATAATAATTAGTTTCCTCATGTAACATTTCAAATATATTACGTGCTTTATCTCTACGCGCAACGACCGGTCTGTCAGTTCGGGTTCAGAAATTCCGCAGCTATGATTGTTATTACTATTAAACTATTATAAGATACAGTTACCCAGCATTATCAAGTGAAAAGATGCTGGAACTGCTTCCCTTCATTTTCCATACATTTCTGATATCGGCTTATGAAATTAATTATTACCCTCCCTATGAGAAATGGAAGAACTTTCTTTATGGATGTTATTTTTCAGTTCATCTAATATCTAACGTCTAATGGATTTGTTTTTACCATTATACACTCTTTAATTTAGTGCCCTCCAGAGATAAAAATCGCAGGACGTTAAATCGAAGGATCCGGCTGGATTTGTGTTGTTAGTGATAACTCTAACGTCGAATATTTCATCAATTGCATGCAAAGAGACATGAATTGCATGTGCCGTTGCAGAGTCGCAAACCTATGTTCCCTCACAGCTAAAATACGTAAAAAGAGATGAAAAATAATCTGCACATACCTATCACTAATAAAGATTAATATAGCCTATTATTCTCTCGCCGCTAATGGCGCACCACACTCCTAACTTTAGATCATGCAGAGATTATTCGTGAAGCAGGTTAATTTTTTTAAAAACATTATCGGTTGTTTTTTGTGTTAACACACCTTAGGCGGAACCAAGATTCGTCCGTAAAGAAAATCATGTTAGGGTTAATTTCTCCGTCAAGCACACTGTCTAGAATCCATTCACAAAATATGGTGATGCTGGATGCAGGATGCTGGGGTCACTTGGTTTAAGTTCTTGCATACGGTTTTAAACTTAGGTATTTTTGTAGCCGTTTGAACAGATGAATAAAACATTTCCGTTTGCTGAGAATGACGTCGTCAAAGTAAACTTTAGGGGAGCGTTCCAGAGCATGTCCAAGGTTATTTACCGTTTCTTCTGTGAAAATGTATGTCGCTGGTTACGCATTTTATCAAAAATAATTTGAAGTGAGCCATGTTAACACAATTAATGCACGTAATTACATTATTACGCCGCCTAATTAACATTAAATACGCTGTCACACAACACAAAAAACATATCCGTATGTTCCCTAGTGTTAAAGCAGCACGGACCTCTCCCCAGCTCCCCGAGCGGCTTTCAAGCCCGGAATCCAACGTGAACTACAGAGCTCGATCTATCTGCGGCCAACTGCAAGTGGAGGGGTCCCGCGAAGGAAAAATCGCCCAGCACTATGTCTATACTATACTATTTCTCTCTCTCTGTTAAATCCTACAATTTTTTTCGGAGCAGGGGGATTTTTTTTACCCCTGCGTTTCCTGAATGAGATTAATATCCTCTTTTGGTCTATATGGTTGTTCCCACATCATTGTTATCGTGACTTTCATCGTCACTGTCAGTGTAACTAGATAATGGATGCACAACTTTCTTTTGTCTAATTTTAATCACAAAGTATCATGAGGAACGTCAAGTAAAATTAAAATATATTCTGCCAGGATGTCGTCTACAGTTACAAAGTTTTTTCTCTTTAGTCATGGTCTGCTTTTGGCATGGTGATCTCTTGACTGATGATGGTGACTAAAATGCTTAGTTAATGGAGAAACAACAAAATCTTTTTCTTTATTAATTTTTACCTACTCTTTATTACGCTCCAGGATGTGTTTACAAAACTTGAATAAACAGTTCAGAACATGCCTGTGCTGCAACATGATATCTGTTTTTTTTTTTTTTTTTTGAATGGTGTTTAACGCCCGTTTTTACTACTGAGGCACCACAGGCGGTGGACACTGATGATACATGAAATGAAATGATATATTGGGAAAGGATTTTTTTTTTTTTTTTAAAGGAAGGAAGCGTTCCAGGCCTAAGTTTAGGTACCTCCCCGGCATTTGCCAGTTATGAAGACTGAGGAAAACCTGGAAAAAACCCCAGTCAGGGAGGACGGTCCTGGCGGGATTCGAACCGCAGACCTCCCGCTCACGAGTCCATGCCCATGATATCTGTGACACATAAGAAATGTACAATTAGTGGAAACGAAACACGCCTAAAAATGTACGCTTGTGTCATTCGTTCCCAATGTGATGATGTAAACCTTTTAACTATGATTTTAAAATGTCGTTTACTATTTTACGACAAACAGTGCTGTTTACCCAGTCATTTTACATGTATATAAGAAGACACCAGGTGATTGTATCATTTTCTTCGATTCCCTTAGTATTCTGCACAACTTTCGTGTTTTGTATACCTGTCTCGTAACTCCTGACGGTGCTCTCAGTTACGCACATGCCTTGTCATAATAGTGTACGAAAAAATACAACTTGCAAACTGCAGCCATGGTCGTTTTAGTTCCTATAATTTGTTTTAATTCTCGCAATACAACGAGACTTGTATTTAACGCAGTAGCTCCTTTGCACTGATCCGATTTCTGGTATCCGAGGCAATAAGTCAGAGAAATCCAAGTTAATCTTTTAAATTATTGACCTTTTCTGAACTTCTAGGTGGTAAGACGTTCTTTTGGCTTGGTTGCGCATTGATTACTGTGTTTTAGCCTCCGTCAGCTGTTTACAGATGACCCACAACATTGTGGGGATGCACTGACCCTACGCCATGATTTAGTTGACGGTCAGTAATTGGATTCCCTCCGAGTTTCTCTGCGTCAGGATCCTATACTTGTAAGCATTTTCTTCGTCGGCAGGTAGTGAGGGTTCTCTGTTTTATTTGATGATGTACTTCGTCTACTAATAAAGTTTTCCATTATTGCGTTTTTATTCCAGTTACTGTCGCCATATGCACTAACATTTTTCAATTTAATAGAGGTTTTACTCCCTATCTTTTGTTTGGATGGGATCTTTATTTTGTGGTTATTAATGATGCTATCGTTTTTAGAGAGTAATTTTTACATTGTTGTATTAGTTGTTTTTTTCCGCTGGTTTCCCCAATTCGGTGTTAAATAGTATTATATACCTTTTGTGTCCCTCTACTGTTTGCTTTCTTAATTTTTTCAATATCCTTCAGGCGAAGCTTAAGATTTAGTTTAAGAATATACTGAATCCTTTTAGCGTGTTAATAATCAATGCATTTGAACATCGAGCAGATATACTTGAGGACTCAAAAGTATGATCAGCGCATTACACTTTATTTTATTTACATTTATATATGACATTTTTAATACCTTAAGGGCTTGAAATGTCCTCCATCAACGTTGCAACATTGCTGAACATTGTGAAGTAAGTAAGAACCAACTTCAATATCATTAAATGCTTCTGAGAACTCTTTATATTGTGTGAGGCTTCCTTTCAAACTCTTATCCTTCACTACGCTTCCTCTAAAGAAATACATAGTTGTCTGGCCTGGTGAACGTGCTGGTCAATAAACTCAACGTCGTCCAATTTAACTCTGTTGGAAAGTGTTGTCAAGGTAGTTCCTTAAAGATACGGCATAGTGCCCTATCTTGTTGGAAAAGTTTCTCAGTTGTCGCACCAACAATATGTTTGTGTGATTTTTCTATCCGTATTTGCAACAAGGAAATCCAGTGGTAACATATTTGCTGGACAATGCACTCCATACACTGACACTTGGCTGGTTTCTTCTGGATTGTAATAGATGAGAGTTTTCATCTACTCAGTACATACAATAATGCCTATTAATAGCGCCTGACAACTTGAAGCAGGCTTCATCTGACAATGATTTAGTCAAAAAATGTCTGGTTCATTACTTGCCTAGGCATCATTTCACAGAAGTGCAATCGGCAGTCTTTTGTCATCCTCCAGAGGATCATGGAGAGTTTTGGACGGAACACGCACGGACGTTCTTAGTACGGATAGCATCTCACAAGGACTTCTCATCTCATTCTCCTCTTCTTTGGACATCTAGATCTCTGCACATTGGTCCCTGAACCCGTTGCATCAGATTTAGCTCTGATGCGATAAGTTGTCGGACTTGTTGGTAGAGGAGTGTCAAATGCGTTTTGGCATTCTGTGCACAGCCCTTCAGCATTTTCAGTGCTCCAGTTTGCTTTACAATTCACTTTCTTTGATATTGACTCAATAATTTTTCTGCCATTTTCCTATTAGCTTCCCAAGCTAACTTAACATTTGTATATTTTGTTTATTCTCGTATATATAAGTAACCACGTATCCTTTTTTTTTTTTTTACACGACTAACTCTATTTATAATACAACAATTCTCGATATCTATAAAGAAAAATACTGTTACTTGTAGTACAACTACGGTGAGGTTTATTTGAGCTACGGGCTGGCAGAGAAAGGTTGCGTACTATCAGAAGCCAAATCTCAAGGCCACACAATATATGTGCAGGTAGCAGCATTCCTGTATCACTTATTGCTCTCATTGTGGGTAAATTATGCGGTAATTGTTCTTTGTTAGTTACGTCACTACACAAGGTCCTGAACAGATTTATAGTACAATGCATTTGTGAAAACGGATTCTTGCAAAGAATTGGTAAGCCGATCGTGTACCAGGTAGAGAAATTGTTCACCAACTTCTTAAAAGTTACGAGAAATAGGAATCTCTCAATAATAAGAAAAGTGTTCTGAACCCCCGTGTTCTTAGAAAAGAAAATTTAGAAGAATTGTAGAAATTTCCTAAGCACATACCGGTAATGTATTGCGCCGGAGGAGCGTCATTTTCAACATCTTTTGTAGCACATATCAGTTCTTATTGTTATAATTTTTATAAAGACAATATCATTTAATGCTTCTCCCTTTGTTCCGATGTGGCGAACCTCGCCAGTAATCATCTGCGCTCAGACTGTCCGTTACTCAAATAACCTTACTGTACTATCAACTAACTCTTTCACTATGATAATGGTGATAATAAGAGTTTTTATGGTAATTACGGTGACTTTGTTGATAAACACCGGACATTGTTTTTGCTTTAAACACATCATATAAGTAATGTATACACTGGAGAACAGAATAAGAATTCAGCAGGTATTTTTGTAACCCCTGAGAATTTCTACATTAATATCAGTTATAGTGCGAGGTAAAAACTGTAATCTTTTTGCTATATGGATTACCGCCAATTAGGTCACCACTGCAGGATCACATGATCATCACAACGTCGCTCCAATCAATAGCCTCGGATTTCCATCAAGTAGTCCTTAATTTTCCTCATGAGGCTGGATGGATCCCTGATACTCACCTTATTGGAAATTTCTTGAGGAGAATCAAGAATCTAACTCGACACTTCTGTGCCACCAGGCTGCTACCCTGATCACTCCACCACGAAAATGGTCAATACCCTGTTATCAAAGTTAGTTTACCAATATTCGTCTTTACACTAGGTGATCAAATTTATTCGGAGTGTACCGCAAGTTATTTGAAACGAATGATATCATTATTGTGGAGCTAGTTTCTAATTTGTGAGCCTCAGAGAGGGAAAGAGTTAGAAATGCAAAGAATATTACCATGTCCTAGTTCTAAGTCCGTTTGTTTACAAAATTCCGTCACTAGTTCTTTAACTACTCGCTACATTGCACAGTATTGTACTTTCGAAGTCTTTACCCTTCAAGGCAAGGTGGGCTGACTAGTAATTACGTCATCCATTCAAATTGACTCCAGGTAAAATTCAAATAAATTTAGTGTTCATATCTCAACACTATCCTCAGACATCATTTATGGCAAATGTCAGGGAGGTGCCCTAAACTTAGGATTCCTTCCTTTTTTCTTCACAAAACTTCCTTTACTAATTCAAAGTCCACTGCCTGCGATACCGTTTAAAAACTTGATATGTCTTTAGTGCTACTAACATTTAGACGACATTCTACAATGTGTTTTCCATTATCTGAACGTAAAACATTTCAGTTGTACTGTGCTGATCAAGACATAAAATCGCCATTACTTTTTTATTTGCCATCGAAATATGAGCTTTTATTATGATCCATTCCTATAAATTATGCCTTTTACGAAATATTGAATTTCTATTATTTATAAACATTTGTACTGCATAATGAAGATTAAGTAATAAAAGATGTATTATTTAAATTTTTAACATAGAATATGTGGCAATAAATGATACAATTAAACTCCATAACCCATCGCGGAAGAAAATTTTTTTCGTTATGTGCTGAACCAAGGGGTGTGTGTTCAAAGGTGTCCGGAACAAACTATGGCTTTTTACATCACTATAATTTCTGTGAGTCAATTTGACAATTACTTTTATGCTTTTTAAGACAAATAAATTACTAGTAACTTTGTAAATGATATTAATGATAAACAATCCTGTTATTATTATTTAAATGAAAACATAGCATTATATTTTGTTCAAATGTTAGTCATGTTTAGGTTTACTCAACATCATATACACAATTGAAACATATGATTGTCTTTTTACTAAGTAAACCACATAATTACAATTTACATACTGGAAAAAAAACGGTTGTTTGACAAGTTGTTCTTTTGTTCTCTATTGGTGTGTGCTACACAACATATATGACGCCTTTCTTTTCAGATAACCGATTGGGGTGTCTCAGATGGTAACGCTTGGGAATTGCATTCGGGAGGTCCCGAGTTCAAATTCCTTGGGATGGCCATCCTACTCTAGAGCATTTTTCTCGTTTCCCCAAGTTACTTAAGCAATGCACGAATTTCCCTCTCTTTCATTTCAACTAATTTAATTCAGTTGGCACTATTGCAGGGTCGAAAGTACTAGGCAAGGTGATCTGGTGGTTTGTGCGGCGTGACGGTGGCTTGCTTCTTCATACCTCACAACCTTTGGATTCTGGCCTGGCGTCCCCCTCAACTCATCTCTTCCTCACCTGAGGTGTCCCCATTGGGGGTACAATCACAAAAGTCCAGCCCTTGAATACGGCTGAAATGCGAAAAATTAAAATTCTCTGTTCCTTCCAATCTGATTCCTTCACTATTGTAGTTTGGCCATGCAGTTCTTTTTACAACTTTCCTCCAAATAACAATTTCCTCATTTATCTTTCAGGTACTATGTTGTAATACAAATGACATCGCGCTCCACAGCTAAACTACCACATGGTAGCATCAATAAGGAAACGACCGGTTATCTTACGCAGAATAAACACCATTAACTTTAAAGGAGTGTATTTGTCTGATTACAAATACAGTATAAAAAGTGGTAACTTCGTGTGCTAGGAAGTGGTCATTTTGTGTCCACACTGAATTTTCATAATAATAATAATAATAATAATAATAATAATAATAATAATAATAATAATAATAATAATAGCCGCACAGTGACTTGCAAAGTTTAATAAACTGTTTAATGAATAAATTTTGAAATTTTTGTAACATATTTATAAAATATGAAACTCAAAAATATTATTTTACAAGTTTTCTAATAGCATTTAAAATGTGTGGAGACAAAATTACCCACCTCCTTGATCCATGGTGGGCTATGAAATAAATATGACGATTTCTATGTGTTTTAATCACTTCTCTTATTCGGAACAACATTACCTGGGTACTTTTTTCTCCTGAAGAAATGGTGTACTAATGCGTTAGATTATTAATGAATAAAAAAATAAGTTGCCGTATTTTGTAAATGGACGTATTCAATTGTGTGTGTTTTTATTTCGTTCTGTCACCAACTATATTCTTAAACTGAGTTTAGAGTTTACACTGAGAGGCGCATTTGGCAGGTATATTCGGGTTTGTTTTGCCGAACAATCCCATGAGGAGTTAAAGAAAGATTACCCCATGCAATTTATTTTAAGGCAGTTAAAACATTATAATACTGCAGCAATATAGCGAGTTGGCTCAGAACTTCGGCGCGAGGTACCAGTTTCAAATCCCTTTGAGGCGGCAATTCTGATCTTGGGTTGTTCGTGGTTTTCCTGGTTACTTTAGTGAATACTGGGATGAATGTTTTCTTTCCAAGAATGTTCCGACTTCCCATTTCATATCATTTTATTTTGTTGGTTGTTACAATGTCGAAAGGGACAGGTGAGGTAGAATGGTGCGGTGTGACGGTGACTTGAGCTTTGTAAATGTATCTGCCCTAGCGTCTGGCATGGAAGCGGCCCTTTTGAGGACCTCCAATTCCTTGGAGGGAGCGGGTGTAGTGTTGTTCTATATGAAAACAATTTTAGGAACAATGTGATTCACCACCCTGTATCCCTCACCTAATCCCTTCCTCTCTGAGTTGTCCCTACTAGAGGCGTAGGTCACAAACGTCAATTCTTGCTATACTCTAACAATGCAACATTGCAGCAGGTGTTTTAATGTGGTATATATAAATTGCAGTGCATCTCACTACAACTAATGGTGAATTTAATGACTTGAGTCACCTTCTGTGGTGAGAATACAGAAAAGAGGCAATGAAATTCTTCGCGTATTACACGTATTTTGATAATGAAACCTACGATTTCATCTGAAATATGAACATGGTTCTTTAGGTTGATTCGTAGCACTAACATGGGAATCTCATGAAGTAGAAAATTACACAGGCGCTTGAAAACATGCAAACAAAAGTTTTATGACCGGATTCCGAACAATGCATAAGATATGATGATGCAACGTTACAATGGCAAATGTATTCGCAAGTACATATGCCTGTAAATGAAAACGTTTCAAATGCCGATCACACAAAACAAATGTGTAATGGAACGCACAATGGTCATAACAGAATTAATGTTAAAAATGAGCACTTCTCATAAATATCTTTGTTACATCTGTCATGATTGCAACCACCTTCAACATTGCTAAAACTGAACTATGTAGGGGTTTGAAATGGTAAAGTATCTTGCTTTGCGCATGTTGTTAAAACTGTCAAAGGAGACCTGGAAATTTAGCAAGTAACTGAAGTTTGATGAAGGTGGTATGGCAGTCAGGATCGAGGACTAATGCCATGCCCGTAATGTTGTTTATAAGAGTTCTGTATGGTCTAGAGGCTGAACCATACCCAGGAACACGTTTCATGGTGAATTGCAGTCTTTCGGGACGGGAGGCTGATGACAGTAAACAATAGCTGTATATCCGCTCCTTTAAACTTCACATGTTCCATTTCCTCAATGCGAAAAATTCTCTCTCTACAAATGTCTTCGACAAGAGAGGGAAATTCACTGGTCCATGTTGCCATTCGTTGCACAGAGAGCTTCAGCAACCTTCCCAGTCGCGGGAGAGAGACAACCAGATTTCTATTATTCTTTAATTAGTTTTATTTTATGAAAAGTGTTAATTTACCACTCCTTAAGATAATTAAAGGATCATGGAGAAGTCGCTGCGCAGCCACTGTATAGCCCAGATTTCACTAGGAAAGCGAATTCGTGTGGCAACATTAACTGCGGGTCGAGCGTATAGATTCAAAGGAAGGAATGTCTGAAATGTAGGGGCAACAACTTTCTTCTGTGTGGTGCACATAACCAGAGTGCGAAGGAACTTGTCGATGACCCGTTGTTATTCAACGCATCATAAAGGCAATGCTTAGTAGTGAACTGGCAACCCTTTTAGCTATTGCTTTGCGAATGCAGCAGGGAGAGCACCCTTTAACGTCGCCCGCATCGCTCTTCCTCCAAACCTTATTAATACTGACGCCTGGGATGCTCATTTCTGCTTCAGGGAAATAAAATGTACATAGCGCTTATTAACTCGAAAAATCTTCAACTACAACTAACATGATTTCAGCAGTTGCGCATTATATATGGTAGAACAGGTCCAAAGTAATCTTGAAATTAGTATATATTGTACAGTGCGTAGAATTAACTACGGGCTTAAGACGTCGTTCTGGACAGTGTTTTATAAGAGAGAAACTCTCTATGGTCCAATTTTGGTACTTTCTCAGGCAATACGCACAATGCCAGGCAGCTGATTCCTTGTATTTCGATACATGTGTCCAATTATAACATTTAATGTGATATACTTTAATATACAATTATTAAAGAGAAACGATCACTAATCTGCTTCCAACTTACTATTTCCAGACTATGGTGATATGTTACGTATTTTTACAACATTAAAGGAATGAAATCCTGAACTTTATCCTGTAATATCCAAGAGCTCTGATTCAGGGCTATATGAAAGTTCTTTACAGTTAAAAATCTGACAAGAGAAAAACGTGAAATAATAAAGGACGCAAATGACTAACAACGGTTAACAAAAGAAAATATTAGGTAATTGGCAGACGGAGTAGAGGAGGTAGAACAAGTGGTTATGTGTTTGTAAGTGCGTGCTTATAAAACAAATTACAGTCCGGTAATAGAAATAATGATTGAAAATGATATATATGAAGTCAATTTCTTTAATAAGCATGCTAAATTAAAAATGCTAGCAGACCCTGCAAGGGATGTAACGCTCAGGAATGAAAAACATTTGAAGTACTGCATAAAAGTTCAAAGGACCTGTTATAACCGCTTAAAGTAAAATATTTAATTTATGATTGGAATTCACAATGCATTCAGACAGGAATTTTCGCACTGATTAGACATTTACTCTAACTCAAAAACTAACATTAACCATATTTCATTCCTAACAGAATAGTCACATACCTAGTCGAGTATTTTGCTGATTGAGCCAAATTTAAGCATTTCTGTTATCGCAAATTTCAGATATTTTCTTGAGATTAATAAAAAACTTATTGACATCAATATACAGCATTATAAAGTCTGGAATCAATACAAAATATTGTTCTTTGATAACAGTTGAAGTATGGCCTTGACGAATCGAGAGCTGTGGTTCAGATGATTGCCATGCGACTAGCATGTGCGTTCTGAATTTGGATTTTTTTATGTGATTTCCTCTGGTCACTTAGGCGGATACTAGGCATTTTATTTCGTTATTAATTTTGCAGTGTGGAAATTGCCAGGCAGATGGGCGGGTGCTATATGCAATGTAGCGACTTGTGCTTTGGAAAGTTTCAGTTTCGACGTCTGGTGTAAAAGTGGCCTTTCTGAGAGGTTTGAATTTCTTGGAGGGAGGGCTGCGGGCTTCTGAAAATGTTTAGATTCACCATCTACTGGATCCTGTCCGCTCTCATCTCATCACCAATCCTAATTGGGTACGTAGGCACAAACGGCCAGTGGAGCACGGCTGAAGAACAGAACGCTCATTCTCTGTCCCTACTAATACATTAAACTGTGACGACACGACTTGAGTGTGCAGATACATTTTCTTTGTGTACACACTGATGACCTGAGATGTTAAAGAGCGTCCATAAATAAATCTTTGTGTACGAAAATAATGGACGGAGAGGAAAATAAAGTGAATCCTGGTATTGGGGGGGGGGGTAACCACTGGATAACCATTGGTCTGAATCCAGACATTAAAGAGAATTCATAGAAAGCAAGTGGGATGAATATATGAAACATTTTTGGTATTAAAGAAATGAGCTGTTTATTGCCTCTCCTATTGACTACAGACTTTATAGCCACTCTACACATACTCTCAGTTAGTCTGAAGTGCATCGATGTGACTTAGACTACAAAGTATCTGTCGGACTTGTGTTCGATTCCAGTTGGGGTATATTACGTGGATCAGGTACTTTTCTGAGTTATTGCTTATTACGTAAGGTAAATACCGGTTAATTTTAGACACAAACTCTAAACGTAATTGCATCATTTAATCATTTCCATTCACTTCCCCCAAAAAAACTTTTATTTTGTGGCCCTTAGAACTTCTCAATTTTTCTTATATTTCAGTACAAAACCGTCATTTTTAGTCTTTGTTAGAACGCAAAATATTGTTTTGAGTGTCAAATAATAATAATAATAATAATAATAATAATAATAATATTGTTACTCTCAATACAACTACTAACACTGCTACTATCACCAATGCTTCTACTACTACTATTGTTATTGCTGATACTTCGCAGTTCAAATTCAAGCTGAGAAACGAGACCGCCACGGGTGTCCGAGGTCGTTACGGCACGGACTTGGGAGCGGGAGGTCTGGTGTTCGAATCCCGCCAGGACCGTCCTCCTTGACTGAGTTTTTTTTCCAGGTTTTCCTCAGTCCTCATAAATGGCAAATGCCGGGGAGGTACCCTAAACTTAGACCTGGAACTAAGGAACGTTTCCTTCCTTAAAAAAACCCTTTCGCAATTATCATTTCATCTCATGCATTATCAGTGTCCACCGCCTGTGATGCCTCAGTAGTAAAAACGGGCGATAAACACTATTCAAAAAAAAAAAAATATGGAGAAACGTGCAAGAATAATTCAAGGCAATTGTAATATAAACATTTTAAAGGTATTCAAATTGCTTATAAACAATATATATATATTACAAATTTTCAACAGTTAAATGGAGATATGCACACTCATTTATATACTTACAAAACATTAATTAAGTACTACTTTCCTTTGTTCTGGTCACATATTTTTAAAACGAGATCCTAACAACTCCACACCTCAATGCGCCATTTGTGTCTACAGATATTTTAGAAAATATTACATTCTGAGTTAGAAAGTGTATTTTAGTTTGTCGCTCTTTGGCTACAGCTTTTTTTAGTGCTCTCTGTCGTATTAGGCCAGGTTTGGTCAGCCTGTATTCAGGGTGGGTCTCTCGCTAGTGGTGCCAAACTATTGTTTATAAAAATGTATATTATTTAGATAACAATTTTGAAAATTTATATGCACGTATCTTCAATATATCAAAATATGACCTGCCCACAATCTGTACTGAAAATTGTCTGTACACTGCAGTCTCATTTTGATTATACCGACCATTGGCACTCCTGTAATTCAATTTCCAGAGTTTTTTACGGCACTATGAAAAGAAGCATGTGATAGTTTTCTTTTTTAACTATACAAACCGTCATAGCATTGTATTCAATTTGAATTCTAAAATTTTCTCTCTCTTAGAAAGTAAATGTTGACTTTAGCGTAGCTACAAATAAGGTTTTAGTACTGTTTTAAGTTTAGCATAGCAATTAATTTCATAAACAGAGATGTCCACTGAGAGTATAGCGCTAACTGTGGAAAAAATGAGTAATTATAAATTTATTCTTTCTACTGCCAGCTCCAATTTATTATATGAGTACAAAATTTGTATGAGAAAGGGAGCTATGCCACATGAATCTATTTCGATGTTTGTGAGCGTCAATTGTACCAATGTATCCACTATAAAGAATTCGTTATATTTAATTTTTAGCAATGCTCTGAATGAAAAACAATTCTCAGGAAAGCAATAATAACGTTTATAGAACAATTTTTACTCTTATAAGCATGTAATTAAAAATTAGTTGTATTGTGCATGTGGTCTAAAAGCATGGATTAGAGAAATTTTTCAACACCGGCATCTTGTTTATTTAAACTGCGCTAATTTTTATTCCCTTTTTTCTCAGACTCTTGTACTGGACAAAAATAACACGTTAAAACGTTGTAATGTTTATTATGCACTTGTAGCGACAGATATTCACGAAATACTCCATAAAACATTATTTCCTTGTTTCCGAGCACACCTATCCACCAAGCTACAGAAATTTTAGTATAATACGTTTATGCAGTTTAATGGTAAAATGACAGAAATCGAGACCTATTCAAAATAATGTCATTCTTAAGAGAATATTTCAGAAATTTCCAAAAGTTCACTGGTAAGATTTGCAAGAGTAACGTTTCAGTAAATTTTCTATTAGGAAAATGACAAAAAATGACAGTAAAATTGACAAAACTCAAGGATTAATTCTTTACTAACACATATCCAGACATTTTAAACAGTCACAAGAATTGTATGTTTACATAAAGATGCTAGGTCATCGCAAGAACAACAGAACTTTTCCACGGCTAGTCGTTAATATATGACTGCACTGCTTCAGCATACACCAGCATTATGTCCCGAAGGTGATAGAATATCTGTTCGGTATCTCAAATATCTAATGTCTTTAATCCATTACATTACATCAGTACACCACAGTTTTTATCGAACATTATGCTGTGAAAATACTTCAAAACAAATTTAAATGAAAAATCCATTTTTAATCCACCCGTATTTATTGTTATATTCACAAAAAGTATTGTTTGCGGATTTCCTGTAATTGTTAGTTTATAAATATAATGTGTAATTTTTAAATCTTAGACTAATTAAATTTAAAATCAATACAGATATCTGGTTCATGCAATATAGTTATTTAAGTTTAATTTAACATTAATTATTTATATTGATGTTTATTTTGGTATGATAATAATAAAAGTCACTTTAGAGCATACTTTTGTATAAAATAAATAATCATAAATTTGTTTTATTTAACACATTTCCTTTTATCATATATTCATAGAACTGAACCTTCATAATTTTCCCATGTGCTGGTTTGTTCTCCAAAAGTCCATAACGAAAAAATGGGTACAATGTTGTACAAAAGATTAAAAAAAACGAACAGTTCTGATAGCCAGTTTATCTCAATTTTATGTTCATGTGACTTAGCCCCTCTCTCACTGACTACCTCAGTTCTTTGGCTTTCCATTTGCTTTAAGCATCACTTGTGTCTTTCTGTTTCCTAATAATGCTTTGCTGGATATTTTCTGTAGGAAGACCACACAAGGTTTAACTGATATTCTTCGTTTACTAGTTTCTTTGACACTATAGCTTTATTGGACGATGATAAAGCCAATATACGAGAGTTGGAACTTAAATAGTGGCAACTATTTATTTACAACCGATACAAAGGAGTTACATGTTATCAACCTTCACTGTCCTTCAATGTAGTCACCAGCGTTGTGTAAACCCGTTCCCAGCAATGTGGAAGTCGTAGTATACCTTTAGCAGAGCCTGTTCTCTTGATGGTGCAGATGGAGCAGTCTACTGCCTGTCGAATCTCTGGAACACTTCTGAAGCGAATGCCACGAAGTGGTTCCTTCATCTTCAGAATCAAATCAAAATCATAAGGACTTAAGTCCGGGGAATATGGTGGATGGTGTAGTACTTCCCAGCCCCATCGACCGAACAAATCAGCCACAGCTTGCGCTGTATGCGCCCGAGCATTGTCGTGCAAAAGGATGGGTGGATTCTATAGAAAGTGTTGCCGCTTCTTTCTCAAAGCTGATCGCAGGTGGTACTGCAAAAACGAACGGTAATACTCAGCATTGACGGTCTGTCGTGGAGGAATGTGATGCGTTAGGATAACACCATCACAGTCGTACATGAGAATCACCATAACTTTCACCGTATTGGGACTCTGACGAACTTTCGACTTTCGTGGTGACCCATACTGACACCATTCGTTCGGTTGGCGTTTTAATTTTTGGCTCATACGATTTAGCCCATGTCTCATCCAGGGTTATGATACGGCGTAAGAAAGTCTCTCCTTCGCGCTCATAGCGCTCCAGGTGCGTCTTAGCAGCGTCGCAAAGCAACCATTTCTCCATTTTCGTCAAATCATGCGGAACCCATCATGATGCAATTTTTCGCATGCCCAGGCGTTCTTTCAGGATGTGATGCACAGTCGTATGTGCTAATCCGGTTTCTTGGGGGAACTCATGAATCGTCTGGCGTGATCACGGTCCACTAACGCGGCAAGAGCACGCACTTCTTTTTTACTGACGACCTGCCCAATGAGTCTGCCACAGTTTGCCGATCATCTTTAAATGCTTTTACCCAACGTACCACTGTTCTGTAAGGAAATGCAGATTCCCCGCAAGCCTCTTGAAGACCTTTATGAAACTGTCGTGCTGTACGACCTCTGGCACATTCAATCTTGATCCAACTCCGTTGTTCCTGTTTCGAAAACATAGTGACAACAGTACGTTAGACCGCTAGCTCACAAGTGACTGTGTTTCTCTCGATGGTGCGCACGCAGGTGATGTGGGAAGGGAGAGTCCATTTGCTCTGAGAAAAGATAGGTATGTAAACAACGTGTGCTATCAGCGACAATATTAGATTCCGTTGCATGGCGTCTCCACAGCAGTGTTGCCACTATTTAAGTTCCAACCCTCTTATTTAAAAATAGCATCCGCCCTCTTGCACACTAATTATGAAAATCTTCAGATACATTTTTTACGGGCATTTTGTTTTTAAATCCTACGTCGGCACTTTAATTTCCTTTTCTAGGCAGGTATCGAAATCGTAAAAGTGAGTAAACACTACTTGGGTATAAAATATATTATATACTAAATAATTTGCCTTTTAGTCATGTTAAATGCAAAACAGGATAAAGTTTTCAAACTAAGAAAAGGATCAACAAATCGGTTTGTTCACCAACTCAGTGTCAACTTAAATGAACATTTTAATACGTGCGATGCCCGACTGCAGCACATTGTCTACAAAGGCTATATATACATATCATATAACATGTCACGCGTATGCTATCTTCATTATCTGCTGATATCCGTTCTAGGAAGTATCTTCCGGTCTTGTTCCACTGAACCGCGTCGCGCCCAAGTACTTGCTCATCCCTCTTGCGGCACCTTCGCAAACTTCACCACATTACTCCCTGGTTGCATAAAGGAAGTAAGTTTTACTAATATCTAGCAATAAATTATTTTATAGCATATATTTTTCGAAAATAACTAAAATAAATATACGGCGAAAGTCCTTTGAATATGGACATATTCACACAGTAATCCTATCTGCGTCACAACACCCATAGCTGCCAACCTTACAAATGGATTATTAATAATTCTCTAGTGAGCATACACCCATTTCAACAAAGTGCAGCATGGTACACCGGATGTTAATGAAATACACGTAAATATTTCAGAGATTGCAGTGGGGTTCTACGCAAGCAATTTGAGAAAGAAAATCCATGATCCACGAAGAAAAATAACTGAGTTGTAGTGATAAAGGGTTAAAATTAAATCCTGATATGTCAATGTTAAAGCGAAAGGGAGAACGTTTTGCCATAGAGTGTCTTCAAACTTGCCTCGTAAGCGACAAAAGTTATATTTTAAATAACTCAATATCAGCTTTTAGAAGATTTGGTTTTTTAAAACCTGTGATGTTTTGCCCTAATCATATAAAGTGCGGTTTATATGATTAAAGTGTTTAAACTGATTTATCGTGTTACGTAACTTAGTTTATATTTCTTTCTCTATGTTGCCATTACTATCTAGAAATGATAAAATGAGCGTAATTTTTACCTTCCTGCGAAATACAAGTAAAAGGTAAAGTTTCATGTATTTGAACAAGTAGCCAAGGAAAATCGAATTTCTTTAAAAAGTTTAGCTATTTCTTTCTACGTTTCTGCTGCATATATTAAAGTCTTTGTTTTTGCACTGCTATGTATTTGTGCGATTTTAGATGCAATGAACATTGTTCGTCTCCTGCTCTATCAGAAACAGCTAATGGGATATTATGCTCTAATAGAAATGTGTAGAGAATGACTCCTCTTTTGTGTCCTTGTTTCATTATCTGATTTCACTTAGTCATGTTTCATGCTTCTTAAAATCGATGTGTCATCCCGGCCACCAGGCGCACAGTGCAGATCACGTGAAGTAACTAAACTTATCCGTTTCAATGTTTTCTTACATCGCTATCTGCTCTTCAAAGTGGAAACTTCATTTTAGAAAATAATTTGCTTGCATTAAATCACTCTAAATTACAGCCACTTGCCGTGTATTAGACAAACACAGCGCACATAGAATCTAATTATAAAAGCAATGGCTGGTCTATGTTCTGCTACTCTGCAACGTGAAAGCAAGATTATTAAAACAGAGACTTTAGTAAACGGGAGTGACGGGTTGATCCCTCATAGTTGCCAATTGGTGCGTCTAGAAGGAAGCAGGGTTGACATTTTTACTTTTAGAATAATTTTGTCATGAAAATTTTCCATTTCCATAATACTTTCTTCTTTAGCCGTAATGCCGTATTAATGGGGGAAAATCAGTAAGACTTACGGAAAATCCAGAATAGTTGGCAGCTCTGCAACACCCTTTATTTGTCCTTTAATGAGATGTGACGAGAAAGTAGCCTGTTCTTAGATTGCTAAGAACTTCTGTAGCTAAATTAAGTAGAAGAAATCTGAAGCACACGAAATTTCCTTGACATCTCAACACCGAACCTCAAATTTTGCGATTTGAAAAGTATTATTCAGTTAATATCTAGTGCATCTAACGAATGTTCTCCATTACAGGGCACTTCCTAAATTAACTTTAATATCCACGAGAATGCGAGAGTGGTCTTTATCTATATGCATTTTTGACTACAACGGATAGACAAGATACTTTTAAACTGTGTAATATAATTTGTACGTTATTTACAATATATAAAATAACTAGTCAATTAATCAGCAATTAATATCGGCATAAGTTACTTAGAATAAAAGGTATGTGTCGAAAAGACGAAATTATATGAAGGAAAATAAACATACATTAAACATGAGGCGTAGGATACTTAAAACTGTCTTCTCAAATATCTTCAATGCTATTATTAATATCCAGGAGTAATGCACTTACTGATATAACTACTGCTTCTAATATGCCAACGTAATGGTATTTTGACTACATTTAAGGGTACACAAGAGCCCATAAATGTAGCCCATAAATAATTACTATGATCAGAAAAAATACTAATTTCAGCACAAAACTATATTTTAATGGGTCAATAGCCGCAGATATAAAGGAAATTAGAATAATATTTGCGTTTACCGCCTGTTATAATACGTCAATAAAAGTTGCACATCATGCATTACTTCTTTTCTATGCCGTTATTAAAATCGGAGCTTGCTCCAAGTTGATCCCTAGCACTATTCTCAAAAAGTTTTGGGAGGGAAACGGACAGCTATATATCGGATTAATATAACCGTTTTAGTCCTTCTAAACTTAAAATAAATAAATACATAGTTGGCACGGATACAACAGGTTCTCACGTAACACTCTCCAGACAGTCATATGAGCAATATTATGTCTCCTCTGTCACTAGGGTGTCTTTCACCTCGTGAGGTATTGCCTCCTCCATTTGGGTTGTCCACGTACTTCTCCCCCGGTCGTGAGTGATAGAACTGAAAATTTCCTGATTGCTAAGACGAGGATCAAATGCTTGGAATGTCCTCCTATCCGGGCACCATTGTTCTAGAACTTCTCCCCGGCTGAAACATTGCTGCTACCGCCTAATTTTCCTATACATTTTATGAAAATCTGCTAATATAGTGTGATTTTCTAGGTAGTTAACTTGATTGAATCTTTCTAACCTAGGTTAGAATATGTACTAAGACACTGTATCTTGTTAAAATACACTATGTTTGACGAGAAAGTTGAAGAATCACAGTGGGTGTTGAAAGAGAATTCCACCGACGTTCACGTAGAGCCGATTTACTAATGGACGCGCATTAGCTGGGATAATCCTGTTCAGGAGTGGTAAGGTGCGGGACTCTACTTTGTACACAACTTCTTTGAATATTCCCATAAATGAACATCAGGAGAAGCCAGTGACTAGGAGACTACAAATCTTGGAAATTACCCTGGAACCGTTGGAATATGGAATATCGCAACGCCTGCTCCCACTTGTTGAAAGAAACCTTGTGTTATGTTAATATCTGTTAACTGGTTCTCGAAATTTAGGAGGTTTGGTGTGTTCTCGATAAACTGGAAGAATACAGGACCAGCCTTACCGAGCAACAACCTTGAAAGGGTGCAAAAATGTCTGGTGAAATAGTTAAGGATTTCCACTAACCGTTTTTTAAAACTTGCATAGGCTCTAAGATGAAACCTGGCTTCATCAAAGAACCATATAAGAATGTTAGGGATCATTCATAAAGCTGCGACTATTTGTTTAAATTTGAACTTTCTATACAGCCTTCACGCGGTACAAATACAAAGTTTTGACACGTCAAGTAGGAATATCTGATCTCATACAATGACTCTTACAGTGATTTCAATAGCCGTTCTCGGGCATCAACTTTTCTCCTGACAATGGGGGACGTCGTCCCAGTGCCAGTCGCGGATGACATCTCTTGTTAGAAATTTTTCACTAACTTCCAAATGTAAATACTGTTTGCTTAGAGATGACAGTCAAATAACACAATCAACTGACAGTGACATATTTAAAAAAATTAGTCAGCCAGCATGCTTTGATCAGAGCTCGGCAACACTGTAAGTCACACTGATTTCACGAAGAAAGAGTGCAGAACTCAAATGGAGAAATAAATAGCAGCAAACGGCCTTAGAGCAAATGGCTAAATGATATAAGACTTATAGGCGATGGAAATGCTGAAAGTATGTTTTGACGAGAAAAATTTATTCTCTCTATTACTGGAAAAATTATACAGATTTACTTGAGTCAACTATCTAGCTAGTGAATCACCTCGAATAGTGTTTCTTGTTTCAAAATGACAAAGTAATGGAACATATTAGCATTCGTTTATGCACAAATTACTCACATGTGGTTGCTGGGCAATAGAAATACTACTGTTACCACCCGCATACTCGGTACCTCGAACTGGGCACCATATGCTCGAAAAGAAGTGACTTATTAGCAAACTGGAATACACGCATAGTCTTGATAAAGATAGTTTGTCCTATTCCTTAGGTTTTTATATTTTAATGAATTAACAAATGCATTCAGATTATTACGATACTTACAAACATACTTAAATGATATATACAGGGTTATTCATAGTTCCTCGACACTGTCATAACATGTATTACTTGGTAAGAAACCAAAGGATAGTGGCTTTCAAGCTATTGAGTAAAACAAAATTCGCCAGTTGGTTTTCATATAAATGTTTTATATGCGTGCCTTGAGTACAGGGGCATACATCCAGCCGATAATTCATTTTTGACCAAATATCAGGTTGATGATTGTGATTGCAACGATGGTACGATAGTACTATTTGCCTAGATTGGCAGGAAGTGGGAGAACACAAACTTTCTCCTTTAGGGGTCAGGGGTTTCAAGTTCTGAAAACAACAGTTTGCACGCCTAATCAAACATTGTGGCAACTTATCGTTCAGATAACCACTGGTTATAGTAATGTGGCGGTGCGCCGTCATGCTGAAAATCCTGGGGTATGAGTCACTGCTGCAACGTACTAGACACCACGTCTGGTTACGCTTGTAACTGCACAGAACGCATTGGTTTCAGGTGCGTCACTTAGGGCTGCACGTCCCCATATGCGGACATTAAGGCGGTTCATCGCAGGATATGTAACATGCTAACTCATTGCTAAAGATCAGTTTATTCTCTAAATAGTTTGAGGACTCCACATGCACACTATTTCACCGCTCCTCCCTCTCGTCAAAAGGATCACACCATCCAGGGTGCTTTTGAGCACAATAAGCCTTCTTCCTGCAACATTTTAACAATTTCTTTATCCAGTTCGCTGTTGCTTTCTCTCATGTTGCGAGGCTGTCATCTTGTTTCACCGGCGTCATGGCGGCAGCCGATGGAACTAAGCCCGCGGTGAGTTTTGTTCTCAAATTATACCTCGTAAGCGTTTACACGTTTATTGTGAATGATTCTTATTTAAAGCTATTAGATTTGAGCTCGAAACAAACTCTTGTGTTTAGGTAATTGTACTGAAAAATATGTGGTCGGAAAGAGGACATTTATAGGTTAAATGACGCAGCAATTATAACGTAATTGCAAAAACCTTTAAATGCCGATAATCTATATCCACTAGAAAGGAGTTTAAAGAATGCCAACAGCAGTACCACTTAATCAAAATGTCTAGCACTTACGGTTTTCTGACTCTGCACTTGACCGTTATCAATTAAAATTAAGTTCATTTGTGACAAGCTATATATCATTGCGTTTTTAGAATTTAAAGGCTACAATTTATTCCTGGCCAATTGGATAGATTTTTACTGGATACTAACCCCAACCTGAAAACTAGAATTCTAGCAGCTTTCCAAAATTTACAGTATAGAAATGAAATATATTTTCGGCATGAGCAATTAAAAACGTTAATATTAAGAAAGGAAATAAAATGCTCCTATCGAGATGTTACCTCACAGATAACACTGCGCGAAATCCTTGCATACCTGGACTTGGCTTTCACTGTAGTTTATATGTATATAGTCTGTCCAATAAGAAAGAAAACTTTCAAAATAAGTCAAAAATAAATCGGAATTTTTATTTCATTACTTTTGAGTGGGATTTCAGGATTAGAGAAAAATCGGTTAGCTTCCCACTTCCATTATGTTTAACAGCTTCATGCCCGAGCAAGAATTACACTTGTCGATTGCGCACCTCAATGTATAATTAATGTTTTTGGCGCAAAAGCTCATAAATTCGGCCGAAAATGATCAAAGATTAGAGCACAGTTTTGGAGGAAAAATCTTGTCTAAAACACAAATCTTTGAACGGCACAAAAATATCCAAGCACCAAAATTTGTGGAATATGAAAATCATCAACGTGACCTCAGAAAAAAACATTTAGGCCGTTTGGGACCTTATCAATTTTGACCTAGGTTTGACGATTTCTGAATAAGTTATTGAAGTGTTCAGTCCGTCATTTCAGATAACTTGGATTACAGAAAAGTCTCCGCAAGATGGTTTCTCGAATTTGCCGTGAGGATCAAAAGACTGCACGTGTGGGAGTGTGCCAATATGTCAGAGGCTTTTGGCTCAATAAGGGTATTAAGGGGACCTGTTTCTGTATCGAATCGCAACCTACATTGAAACATGTGTTTACCACTAATCTCCTGGGTAGAAACAAGCAAGCATAGAGCGGAGGCAAAGAGAGGGAAACAGCTCCTATCAAAACAAAAATTTGCCTATAAGCTGGCTGGAAAGGCACTCTTGACAGCTTTTTGGGACTTCCAAGAAATTTTGCTCATACTTTTTTTTTCATGAACAGTCAATACAGCTTATTACTTCCGGATTCTGCTTGAAGAAAACACATTTATCAAGAAAAACACATAAACGATAGATTCGAGAAGTTTTTCTCCTTCAAGACAGCGTCGTCCGCATAGAACTGCTTTGATATAGGAAAAGCTTGAGAAAATCAACTGAACAGCATTAGAACATCCTCGCCTTGCGTTTTCCTATGTCTGGACCATTAAACAAAGCATTGGGAGATCGACAATCTAACAGCAAGAAAAGATTGAGAGCATTCGAGCTCAACTGGCCGGAAATCTACCCCACTCTTTCTTCTTTAAGGAATTAAAGAACTTCCTATGCGCTGGGAAAATGTGTTTGTAAGTTGGGTAATTGTGCAGTAAAAACAGATGCATCTGTTTTTTATTTAATTTGGTTTGAAAAAAATTGCAAAAAATCGGTTTATATGTGATTCACCCTAAGCACGCCAATAAATCGATACTCACTTTTTTCGCTTACCAGAGTCACGTAGAGGAACACTTCAGAAGTTATATGCCGTTCAGTTTATTATTTGTATATATATATTTTAATTTTAGGCAAGCAAACATTAAAATAAAGTAGTTTTCAGTGTTTGCGGCGATATGCTGATGTAGGGGAAATTAAGATTCTGGTGGAACAACGCATGCGCATCTTGTTTATTTCAAAATGGGCAAGATGTTTACAGAAACTCTAAAAATGTCGCAAAAACGTATGAGGAAGCATGTTTGAGCTGTACAGTGTTGGGAGGATTCAAAGCAAGCAGAACATGATTTAAGACGATGCAAAATCTGGACGGCGTCAAATTCATGTGGTGACATTCACGTTGAGAACGCGCGGGAAAATCGTCGGTTGACTGTTAGCATCAATTGTAGGAATTAGCAGATTATCCAGTCACACGATTTAGCTGGAAAAAATCTACACGCATTGGGCTGCTACAATGTGAGTTCCACAAATAGAAAAGAGTGTTGAAGTCAATCAAGATCTTTTGAATTGGACAAATGAGCTTCCTGAAAAACGTCATAAAGGATAATGAGAACTATTTATGATACACCATTTATGTGTGTAACCATTTACGCGTGTTTAAAATATGTACTGAAATGTATTAACATACACTTGCTGAATGACCCTCAAGTTAAATACAGTACAGATAATCAAGTCCTCAATAAGGAAAAATAAATAAATAAATAAATAAATAAATAAATAAAAGGAAAGTCGTGCCAGAATATGTGTGTGTGTTTTAAGACAGCTATGCAGGATGCTTTAAAACGAAGTTCGCTGTATAAGAATAAATAAAAAATTTAAATATATAACAAATTATGTTTATTATTTTAAAAGGAAAACAAATTGATATCGATGCTGGATTGGAACATTCGCTGCGAAAATCGCTGTTTCATCGAACCTAATACGCACAACTCCTCATGAAATGACCGAACTCTCAGACTGGATCTGTAAATCAAATTCAAATAAAAAATTAATTGAACTGCATAACAATTTACGAGAAGAAATAACGTACATTTCGGAAGCGCAGTTACACATGGCTGCTTATCAAAATTAGCCTGGACACTAATACAGTTTCGTAGCAAACGCTGAACGTTTTCATTACCTTCTTTAAAAAGGTGACATTTTTAGGCACATTCACAAATTTTAAAGCCTTTCTCGTCATTATCATTCAAGGTATGGATTTCTGTACTTCGTTACACCCCTATCAAAGTCGTCCATCCAACCCTGTAAATGCAGTTAAATTGTTAAGACTACGATTTACTTTGTGTGTTAGTGAAAAATGATCTTAAGTTGATCGGTGTGGTGCGCGCTTGCCAGCCTGCTGTCCATCTCTACTAAATAATACGAGACCCAAACAAATGGGTTGCATCGTAAAAATTACTATTCATTTAAAAAGTATAAAGTTTATCTACGATTCTTTAATGCTTTATTTTTTATTATTTTTACTACTTAGAATTAACACAAATAAGACGCACTTTTGAGATGCAGCGGCTGGGTGGCCTTTAAACCTTCCTCTAAGTGTAAAATGTTAATGAGGTCGCAAACTGTGCCCATGCCTTAATGAGGCATCATATCGTTTCAATAAATACTTCGTAAGTTTCTTCAGAGAATTTCTGTTTGAACAATCGAACAGTAGACGGGTGACCTTCAGGTCTGCATTTCGTTTACACAAATGAGGGTTTGCATGTTTTCAAATTGAAGATACTGTTTGCTTTTCTGAACACCCTTATTGCTTACGGGCACTTGCCATATTGCACATGACAGCATATGTTAATCGATTCTCTATATACATTTTGCTTGTGTAGATTGTTCACTGTAGGAACTGGTTAAGTCGCGTGCACATTTAGTAACAGCGTATTCGAATCTGCAACGAATCGCATATTCGCGGTGTTCCAGGATTGCCGTAAACTTTTCAAGTTATACCCCCCTCATGTACTTTCATACATACTATTTTGGTTGCATTTTGCAGGGGTTTTAGGGATGGACAAAATTAGCCGTATTTATGTATTTCTTTAAAAGTTAATTTTCTCTGTTATATTTTCATTGCCAAATAAGCTACAAAACTAACATTGAATCGAACCCTGTTATTCATACATGTTAACTTCCTTCTTTACTTATAAGTGTAATTTTTTTAGCTGTTAGTGATTTTGAACTGCTGAATTTATTGTCACTTCACGAGAGAAAAGTTTGGAAGTAATGATAGTGATAGTTTTCAAAGAAAAAAATATGTGCGAAGCATCTGTAGCAGGTTCGCAGTAGTCAAGTATTGATGGTTGTTAAGTCAGATGCTGCTTTATACAACACTTGCGGCATAATTGGGTTCGGGAAATTTATATGGCGATTGTGAACCTCCGTGCATAGTTTATTAAGTTGAAAAAACGTGTATAAACATTCCAGCGAATATTCTTAATGAGATATAAAAATCTTACAGATGTAAAGTATAAAATATGTGATTATTACATTACATAAACGGTAACTGAAACGGTGAAACAAAAATAAATCTTTTAATACTATCTACAAGTACGCATAAGAAGTTGTTAAATGGTAATGAGTTCTTAAAACCAGCAGCGTGCACCTATCGAAATTGAGGTGGCACATGGCAGGAACACAGGAAAGCCTTCGACAGTGATACCTTGCCATATGTAAAGGTGGCTGTAGGGTGTCAGTTTTTCATCTAGGACATAACACTGTGGAAGATGTGCTCCATTTAGGCCCTTATGTCCTGGAACTCAATAACTGCTGGAGGTGGATCTGAGTTGGACAGTGAGGGAGTTAGCTGCAGATGTCGGAACCATCGAAACTACAGTGTTGGAAATGGGTGCTTCTTCTCAGAAAAAAAGGCTCAGCTAAAGGTGTTCACCATCTTCTAGAACTGTAGCAGCGGGATGATAAATGTTGCCGAGGAATGTAAAAGTCCTCAGGTTCTAGAATATATGGTATACTACTTATGACTACATTGGCATTAGTTTTTTCTGCTTTCGTATAAGGCGGTGAATTCAATTTATATTCCTAACCACCCTCATTAATAGCTCAACGGTTTTAAAACGCAGCATTGCGAGAAAGAACTGTCACAAATTCTGTTTGGGTAAGCATTTAGTTAATTTTTCCCTGAAGTGCCAAGCACATAGAGAACATAGCGTAGTTTTAAACCAATATCATTTCGAAGTTCATATTGAACAATTGTGATTAACACTTCGTAAGTGGAGTTCATGTCCTGAACATCTTAGCCACTGGGACTTCAAGTTTACAAAGGGCAAATAAACATGCAAAATAAAAATGGAATTGTTGCTTTTTGTGCCGACATTCAGTCTAATTTATACCTAAATTGTTCTTAATTACAGCTAATGTGTGTTTCTTTTTAGAATCGCTGTAATGAAATACAATACTGCCCTTTATCACCGAAGTCGTAAGACAGAGGTAGAGCATGCAGGCCAAGGCTCACCCCGGGCTGTAACGCCAAATGACAAAAAGAGAACACTGACGCAGAGATTTAAAACAATGGTTTAATGGTTACAGACACAGCTCAATACGAAATAGGCCGCCTCTGTTGTTTTGCAATTACTGTGTCTAGATGTGGCTAGTTCGATTCCTAGCACTTCTAAGAGGAATTTTTAGAAAAGGAAGGATTTGTAAGCAATGGACACCATCCAGTCTCCTGAGATTAACTTAAGAATAGATGCAGCAAATACGCTCAGATAAATCTAGATTAGGATTATGTGAGGTTCTCTTGGGGGAAACCTGTCCCGCTGGACTTGGTTCAGAGTTGTTATATTCCGGATGTAGACTAAAACTGTAATAATGGAAAATTGATGTAGCACATGTAACATCCATGGGGTGACATAATATGTCTGATAGAAAACGTATAGGCTCCCCCAGTGAATCTTCGCACGCTCCTAGGGGAAAATAGCAAGGCAATGGGAATCTGAACCCTTCGGCAGAAAATGGGGGTGGTGTGTATTAGTCCTGCTGCCTTTACCCCCAGAAAGTATGTAAAAAAATATATTTCCCTCTGTAGTTGCTTTGACGGAGTGAAATGATGCTCATCTAGAATGAGAGTGGAGAAAAGTGTCTGTCGCTGCCAGAGATCAAGTTCAGGATTTTCCAATCTGTAATCAGGCTCTTCCCTGGGTGACAAACATAAGAGGATGTGCTAAAAACATAGTACATAATATTTTTGCAAAAAGAAAAAAAAAAAGTATTTCAGAACATACTTTTCTTTTAGCTCAAACATTTGGTCAAGCGAGTGGGGAACTGTTTCCAAGCCCAGCTTGTGCACATTTGCGATCATAACGGCCGATGTGTGAGCATGCGCACTGTCCTGGTGAACGAGTACCATTTTGCGCATCAATCTTGCTCGCTTATGCTTCAACTCACTTTGCAAACGCACAAATAATATTGCGTAATAAAAGCCAGTCACTCTTTCACTCTTTTTAAAATAATCAATCATGATGATACCCTATGAGTCCCGATAAAAGATTGGCATCACTTTTACCGCCGATAAAACGGTTTCAGCTTTTTTCGGTGTACTTTCACCTTCACCAACCCCCTATTTTGATTACCGTTTTTTCATTTGGGGTGTAGCTGTGGATCTACATTTCGTCTACAGTCACAAAAGAACGCCAGAAGTCATTCGTATTGCGTTGAAACTTTTACAAACACGATTTTGAAATGTTCTTCCTGGAGCGTTTTTTTCTTTGGAGTCAACAGACGCGGCACCCATTGCGCAATCATTTTCTTCATATTATGCAGAAATTCATGCAGCATATTATGTACATGTTCATATGAGGTGTTTACCATCTCAGCAATCTCAGTAATCTCAATTTGACGGTTTTCTATCACGATACAATGAATTTTATCGACAATTTTTTCAGAAGAAACCTCAATCTGAATGTGCAATATATGCAGTGTTCATACGATAATAAATGTTCTTGAGTGCTGGTGCACAGTCCCCATAAACTTCCTTCAGTTCAGTTTGTATCTGGTCCGCAATGCATTTTTTTTAAATAAAAATGATTTATCACTGCATGATACTGGTCTTTATCCTTTTCTACGAAACATGTGATAGCGATCCCTTCTAAGGGGGAACGTTTGCATACGTCTTAAATTTTTTGGGGGGGAACGTTAAAAGAATAACTCTTACCAACAATCGTGCAGTTTAACAACATTTCCCACTATTTCGCTGAAATTTAATAATGAAAATATACAACCGGTTGACAAGGTCATAAACATGCTTGAGTCACTCCTGAACATTGTGTGTTCAACTATGAAAGAGATGCGTGCATCTTCTTGTCAGCATCGAGTGGGGCATTGCTCTGCATAGGTTTGAAAAGTGGTCTACTGAGAATTTCCAGATCCCCAAAATGCTAAAGATCAGTAAAAGGTGTGTATATCGGACAATTCACTTACTGACAGTGTGAAAGTTGGTCGACCTCACACTCTACGGACAGCAGCAGCTGCAGCAGCTCGCATCCGCCTCATGCGTAAGCAGTTAATTGTGATGTGGGAGGTGCCTGTTTCACAATGGTCTTTCAGGATATTCAATGAAGCTCTTGACTCCTTTAGCTAGAGAAGTATTGAATATTTCCTGACCCGATAACTGGAGAAGCTGAGTGAACTGAAATCGAGTCTGCTCCTGCAGCAGTAAGGTAACGATGAACATCCTAGGATTCTTTTTATGAAGAGAAAATGTTCGCCACTGCAGATGGTTTTAATCAACAAAATCACAGTAAGTGTGCTTCAAGTTCTCAGGCAGAGAGAGTCCAACGTTCAGAGAGGCCACCAACAACTTCAGGCATGGTTTGTCGGGGATGAGCTATGAGAGTTTCACTGGGCTTTATTTTTTTTTTTTTTTTTTGAAAAAGGTTTAAAAACCAGTGCCAAAGTGTATTTGGGAAGTATTTTGGACCCTGTTATGATAACGTTGAATCGAACCATGTTTAGCAATGAGCCCTGGTGCCTCCGACAAGATTCTGCCCTAGGTCATAAGGAATGGATAACGCAACAGTTGCTGGAGACCAATGTATTCGAAATCATCTCCATTGCTGATTGGATATCTGTTAGCTCTGAACTCAATCTCCTGTACTATTAACTGTGGCCAGTGCTAAGAGGATTATCTGCAACAAAAGGCACCCTACAAGTTTTATGTGCACCTCAATGATAGATGTGGCGGATTTTTCCATTGAAATCATCTGTGATAACAATAGGTGACTGGCCAGAGAGACTTTGAGCCTGTATGAAGGCAAAAGATGGACATTTTGAAGGCTGATTGGTTCCATATGTGTATGTAATATATTTAAGTGCACTATACTAAACGGAAATTAAAATATTCTGAAACCATGTTGAATTAATTCAAAAAATGCGTGTGACGTATTTGTGGCTAGACTAGGTAATAAATAAATGCACAATTTCAAGTAAGCCTTCTCTAGCAATTTTGTGGCATATAAATGCAGTTTTCCAATTGATATTCTCAGCCTTTTGCTTTATTATATTTCGTCATATTAAATGGATACCTCAAATATACTAAGAAAAGCAAAAAATATGTTAATATTGTGATTAATTTAAAAAAAATATGAATCAGTTTTTACAAGAATACTAAAAGTACCATATTTACTTTCATAGTCGTAGTATTCCGTCTTCCCCGTCGAACTATATGATCAAATGTTTCTTTATTTCGGATAAATTTCACTGGGAAGTTCTTAAAACGTGTTATTAAAATATATAATGATATACAGGCGTATTAGGGATAAAAATTGTAGAAGTTAGGTTTCTTCAACTGGGTATTATATTTTTCATAAAAACGTACTATGTACATTTACTTGAAATCCACCAAATTCAGCGCTTTTGCTCTCTAACTTTTAAAATGAGAGTGGCTTAGGAAGTTTTCATCTATTAATATTTTTCTTTTTCGAAAGTTTTAACCAGGTATATTCCTAAAAGTATACGCTTTGGTAAAGCTGCTTCATATATCATTACTTTACCTGGTCCAAAGGTTTAAATACTACAGTTGATTAATACGTGGAGATAAAGAGATGGGTTTCACCTAGAAGCCGCATGAGGTTAAAGTTGGTGGGGGGGGGGGTGTTCCGTTTAGCTGTGATTCTATGGAGGTGGCAATCACCGGAAGAGTTACTCATATAAGGGAGGCCACAAGGGGGATACCAGATAGTGCAATCCATGCTGAGGGGGTGTATGGCACTGGACAAATGTATCTGAAACGGGGTCTCTGGATAATAGGTGACCTCCGGAGTAGAACTCTTATCCAGGTATGCGGGAATCTACCTGGGCGGACCTTATAGACTCCTAGATTTTCCTCATGGGATTTATGGAAACCCCTTAAAAACCGAAAACCCACATCTGAGGACCACATTAGTGAACCCTCATAAACAACAACCACTTTCCAGGAAGCTCTGTTGAAGGAAGCCTCAGACACAGAACTGGGTGTTATCTCTTCTAAGGGGATCTGGGAAAAAGAGCCTTTGAGCCTCAGTAGAGTTACAATAGCCTTCAAGATCCTTTAGAACTACCTCTAACATAAGAAGGCGGTCTTGGCTACCTTTTGTAAAACTTTCAATGAAAAAGGAATAGACCTAGCCCTGAACCAAGAACCCTGGATTAACAGGGGCCGAATCACATGACTAGGAAAACGTCAAAATAAGTTAACACATTGCAGCATTGAACAATTGACTTAATAGTCGTATTTTTGTTCGCAATAGAATTCAATGATCACATCTTTTAGACTTTTACTTTAGTGTGTTGCCACGGTGAAAATCGACTGCGCACTGCGGGAGGGAAGAAGACCCTACTGTTGAGTTCTGTCTATCTTTCCTCCGTTGGCAGCAATCCACTCACCAGGGAATTGGGATAGTTGGTCACACGCATTGCACTCTGAAAACGAAACAGAACATATTTGGCTGTGACGCCAACACTCACCACGAAATCTGCGGCAGTAAAGATATACCAACCAAAGGGGTGACTACATTTTAGATTTGCTGCTCCTATCAATCCATATATACGTAATGTCGGTAACAAGCCTACCTTAGCAATCGCATAAGGCAGGAAGTTATTGACATTATTTTTTGTACGGGGTATATTACTACTCAGATAACCGAATGAAAGTTCTTAGATGGACCATTACTTTTGGACAATAATTATATGTTATTTCACGTTAATATAGTTAAAAGAGCTAATCTAGCAGGAATTCTAGGAGAACCTAGTGGGAGGCCTATATGCAGGATCTTTCATTTAGGATTGGGCTGATTAATAAAGATTAGATCTTTCGGCGGTATTGATAAGGTCGCTTACTTTACCCAAGAGGCTGTACTTGACCGTTATCACGATAATTACCCCATGCAATCACGGATAAAATCCAAAAAAAAGTGTCATGGAGGACTAAAGACCGTGAAAATAAGAGAGGCAGGCAGAGAACGACATCTCTTTAATGAGGCAAAACTTGGAACTGGAGGAAATGTCATATTGCGCTCATAGACTACAATAAAAGCATACGTAAGGCAAAAAACATCTTCTTGGAAAGCAAAGAAATATCTAGCCTGCCAGAGGCAGCCAGGTTACAGAAAGCATTGAGCCATGGACCAAAAAATCCTGTAGGAACAACATGTAAGCCTGCAGGTGGTTTTACGTGCTCGGCTGAAGAAACACAAAAAGTCCTCTTTGAGGTACACTTCCCCAGATGCATATATGATGACAAGACCTACGAATCCACGGACCACTGTGAAAGGTCTAGACCAAGAGCATTGTAGAAGAACTGGGAACTTCCACGTCAAGTTGTCACAACTCATAATGTAAAACGGGAGTTCATAAATTAAACTTATTAAAGTCCTTAGGTGGAGACGGTATCTTCCTTGCATTGCTGCAGAAAGGAACTGACGTGCTCCACATCCTCCTCTGCAACTTCGTCCGGGCCACTTTAGCTATATCTCTCAGGCCTGGAGAGCTACCAGAGTAGCTTTTATTCCTAAGCGCAGTCGTAATATCTACACCGAAGCCATGGCTTATCGTCCAATCAGTTTTGCATCGTTCCTTTTTAATGCTTTGAAAAGACTGATTGAAACATATACTCAAAAAAGGGCATTGTTGGACACTCCCTTCAATCAAATCAACATGTCTGCGAACCATCTAAGTCCTGCATAACAGCGTTACACTGTCTAGTTACCAGACTGTAGGACTGGATGACTATGAAGGAAATAGCCCTAGGGGCTCCCAAGACATAGAGGGTGCTTTTTATAACACCTTTTATAAGTCTATGATTTTGCCTGCACAGAAACATAGACATGGCAGTATTTGCAGTTGGGTAAACTCCATGTTCAGGAGCAGAAGCATTACTAGTAGCCTTCTTGGGGAAACTAAAGGGTTCATCCACAAGAGGGGTTGTCTTCAAGTGGGAGTTCTCTCCCCCTTACTCTGGAATCTCGCAGTGGACGGTCTACTTAAAGACATGACCCAAGAGGGACATTATATACAATGCAATGCGGACGACATAGCTCTAGTTATTTTGGGGAAATGTCCCATTACAGTCTCAGGTATGATGAATTGTGGGCTGAGAAAAATTCACAGTTAGTATATGAATTTATTACAGTGAAATAGCCTGCCATAATAATAATTTTACAGTTCTGTTGGAAAATCTAGTTTGACATATCGGCAATTCCAGTCGCAAGTATTCCATGGCTTGACCAAGCTGAGCACAAGGCCTTCCTGAACTACAGCCTAGCACCTACTTTCAACTGCATGGTAGAACTCCTTCACTGTACAATGTAAGGAGTTATTTATTTGTCGCGCTTACATCGTCCAAGTGAATGTCTTACATTTAGTATTCCTTGGCCTTTGGACGACCCCTAAACGAAGTCTACAAGTCTCCGAAGCAGAGCTCGTTTACAGTAAACTTCTGTAGTTGAAATACCCCAATAACTCCAACCGACTTTATTCATGCCGTAGCTACGACCAGTTAGTTACAACTCAACACACCTTATTTTTAAACATGAAAGCATTATTAGCAGCTTATGGACAAGTGTTCTTGAACCAAGTTACAACGACCCACCAATAAAAATCGAGAAAAATTCAAGCTGACCATCTGTGGCAAAAAGTCAACAACTAGTTGTTCGGGTCAAGTTTGTTTTCACTCCGGCCTGAAACCGAAAACTCGAATTTTTGGCGCGGCACAACAACGTCTTATTCTTCATTGAACACAGAAACAGAGTATCTTTGGTCACCAGAAACTTTGGAAGACTAGTTCCTATACTGGATTACGTATCTTAAGGAATAACAAACTTCACCATGAAAAATGGTGTAGGAAGTCTTTGCGGTTTTGGGCGAGAAGGGATCTCACGCCGTTTAAGGAATTCAACTCAGCTGGATCAGTAAAGAAACCTTCATTAGATAGATCGTCGAAACGTTTTAGGAAGTAAATACCCAATACAAATTAAATAAATCACAAATATGCAATCACCTTAACTCATCAGGACAATAAAAACGGCTCTAATTATTACTCCCTAATTTTCTTTGCAGAAAGTAATGACTCAGAAAGTCTACTTAGGCCCTATCTGTGATTTTCCATTGAAGAAACTCTAGCAATGCAAACAACGAAAGATCAAATAACGGCTATCAGGCTGTCCCACGCACTGCCTACCCGGCATTTCTTTAAACTTTTAACACCCATGAAGATATTACAACGAAATGTTATAGAAGTGCCTTCGTTGTATGAAATATTAAATGAAATGTGTTTGTAGTTTGGCGCCTAATTGTTGCGATACGGAGCAGCGGCCCTCAGGTCAGCCTCAGGCGGTTTCCTGTCTGAGTGCCTCTCTGCTGATCCTATTATTTGTTCTGCCATTCAGCTGAGGCTGTTTGCACAATACAGTTGTTGTTCGTGAGAATTCGTGTGCTTGTGAATTCACACAGGATATTTGGAAAATGTGTCGGTATACTCTGGAGAAGGGTTCGCACTTATTGGAAAACAGAATCGATAAAATAATTCCTGGAGAGAGGAGATCGACATCCGCCGAGAAAGTTGGCCATTGTCAAGAAATTGGAAGGCAAGGAAGCTTTATTGAACCACCACCACGCAGGTCGTCCAGAAACGTCCAAGGAATGTTTCCCAAGAAATCGCTGCTCCGACTTTCATAGGAATCAGGAAGTCCGATCTGATGCCGCCTGATTATGTTTTGTACCTAAACGGTACAGTTTACCGCCACAACATTCCCTTGAAAGTAGACATTTTCGAAGAAATTTTAGCAGTGGCAGCGGATGTACTTCAAGGACTTTGCAAAATATACTTGTATTTTGTCTATTCATAAAACAGGGCAAATCAGATTTATATATCTTTGCAATATGCTCATTAGTGTTAAAATTAATAAAGAAATTGCGATCTCGTTAGCGAGTGAGACACCCGGTATAAAAACGGGGACATATTATTCAATTTGTGCCAGTTCCATCATGTCTGCACCGCTCTCTGTCTGGTTTGTGTTCTATCTGTTACGATTAGCCACGATCGTTGATTACAGTGTATTTGTTTAAGTAAGAACTCCTTTGTCCCCCCACGCTTGTACCATACTGCTGACCGCGACGTCAGTTGCAGCATTGGAAACCACCCACTTGAGTGAGGACGATCTGTGAAATTTTGACCTTTATAAAATAAAAATTGTCGTATTATTTTTAAAAAAAAATTTCTTTAAATATACAGAAGTTAATTATTTTCCTTTCATTTGCTTTTGTAAGTAAACTTGCCAATATTCAGTTTTTAATCAAAATAATTTTCTTGAACTGTGTTTCCTTTCAAAGTTCACGCCTGGGTGTTGCTAGCTTTAGGATTATTCCAATAGAAACAAGTGTTTAAGGATTATAATCAACATCGTTTTTCTGTCTGCTTTCTACCGTTTATTGCACATTTGTAGGGTGGAAAGAAAAAACATGTAAGTATTTGAATTTTTTTATTTCGTGCTTTCTCTCAAATTTTGTGTTACTATAAGTGACGCTCAATGTTTTTATTTTTATTTAATAACGATTGCACTGTTCTGCACGTATATAGTGCGAGAAGTACTTAAACTCCCATCGCGAATATTTCCGAAACGAGATTTCCAATTGATGCTCTTTTAAACGGAAAGAAAGTATAGAGTGTAGCCCACAAATATAGGGCATTCAGACATTCTAACCATAAAAATGTTTTTCTACTATTCTATATGTTTATGTTTTTAACGAAGCAGTGACTATTGACACGAAGAAAATGAAAATAGATGCAATATTAGAATCACAATTATATGTTTTACACGATACTGGTGCAAATAGTTAGCGAAAAATTTTCCTTTGAATCTTTGAAACAAAATATTGTCTGGTCAACCTGACAGACACTAGCGGGCACATTCCGTAGATTATTGCCTATCGTTAACAAATCTTGGCCAATTCAACCTTAGAAATATGTACTATTGGTCAGCAAATGATTCTTATTGGCTTCGCCAAGTGAAATGTCAACGTCCTTGGCATGTAAATGTGTGGCATAGCATCATCTCATAGACAAATGGGTCAGGAATTCCAAGAAGTACTCAACTTCCAAACACATGAACTTAGAACGTTTGGTTGCAGACTAGGATGAACAACTGGTATCAGCATGATAGGTCCAGCTCATAGTGCAAGATGTAATACCGTTTGTATTGTATTGTATTGGTTTGTTTGTTTCAAGATATACCTATAAGCTTGTCCTTTCATATCGCTAGATTTTTTTTCCCCCTTGGGGAAAGTAAAACATGTTCTCTAAAGGACATGCAGACCACACCATGAGATATGAAAAACTGTATTGAATTTCGTCTAAAATGCTACATTACTTGAACAGCAATTTTTGTGAGAAATACCGGGAGCTAATGACCATTATTTTGACCAAATCATGAGAAAACACGTACGTAAGCATATGGTTAAGTTAAATTAAATAATTAAGTAATTTACGGTGCATGGCTAACGGAGAACAATATTTTTTTCCAAAATTCAAATGACGATATGTCGTTAACTTTTCGCACTAAGATCACGCAAGGAAATGCAATTTTGTTTTTAATATTATCAATTTTATTTTTTTAGTGCCAGTAGATACTGTTTCATTAAAAAATTAACTTTGTGCTAGGTATACACTTTTGGTCTATTGTTGGAAACTTTGTATGGGTTACATTTATGAGTTCCTTTTGTACTTCCATTCTATGAAAACAGCGCATCTATAGCACATCTGGTTTCAAAAATATGTGGGCTGTATTTTCAGGTCATTCATTCGGTGTATACAGGCATTTGCAGATTTACATGCTGTCTTAGTAAGATCGCATTTGGGATGCATTTTTTAATGAGATGTCTCATTCAGTTTATCGCAAAAGAACGAAAAAGGCACACTAATGGATAAGACTACTACACAATAAATGCATTAAATTGGTTGTTCTTGAAGTCAATTGGGGCCTACGAGCAATGCTGAGCATTGAACTGCTTCCTCGATGTGTTTCGGTCAGAGAAAAAGCAGTCTAACTGGTGGTGTTTCACGTTCTCTGCCACTGTCTAGGATATCCATAAGCCAACATTGCTTTCCGGTAGTCTATAGCCACTTGTCATTAGAAAGTTCTTCAGAGTGGTTAAAACAATCACTCTCATTATGTTACATCAGTATTTCTGAATGAAAAACTAGGATTTAATTTCTACAATTATGAGTACAAAGGCTGTAGGTGGAAGAGACATCAGCACTATTATGTTTAATTCCTTTAATCTGAGCTATAGTTCTCAAATATGCAATAATGGAAGAATATTTCAATATACTCTGCATAATAGCGCAAATCTAATTGGAAAAATATATGTAATAAAATATATATCTCCTGCAGAAGGCGATAACAAACATTTTGACGCGGTACATGAACAAAATGCTAAATAGAAATAATCAAAGTAAATCATAATACTAGATTTTTTGTAAATAAGTAGGAAGAAGGTTGTACTTTTAAGAGCCATGTCTATAGTTGTCCAAAAATTACAAGTTGCAGAATAGTGTTATTAATATTAATATAATGAACTAGTAACAAAAATCTAACAAATTAGCAAGTAGTATAGTGTAAACATTTTGGAAGTCGTTACTAATTATTACAACTTTAAACACTTTTAAATTTTCAAAAAACTTAAATATTGCTAAATATTTTTAATACTGTTACTAGTATTCATTACTTATACGATTCTAAAACGCTATGGTTCTTGTTCGTTATTATGTTTGTGGAATTTAAATTTAAAGCTAAAATTCGTACCCAAATATCATTCTGTCTACTTTTACTCTCAATTTATATTAACATAAAGTCACGTCTGTACCCATTTATTTTTTCAAAGAATGTTTACGTGACGAAAGGAAACTTTGGTTTTCAAAAGAAAGTATTATTTTAAATTCTCTGATCAAATCTGGCTCATTAACACAGTCTATAGTATCTGCTGAAAATCATAAATGTGGGGGTGGGATGCATTAGTGGGTGGAATAATTTGATCATGATGAGAAAGCATTATCTGATATATATACCTTTGACAGAAATATGAGACTCCTGTGGAGACATTGCTACTTTTTAAAATGCACTAGAGAGTGATGTCGTTAAAAAAGAGATTGATACTTGCGGTGGTTGGGAATATCGTGTGATTTTAAGTAGTATACTACAGCGTTAAGCTTATATATGTATATATCGACGAGATTATCAGAACATGCCAATCAGAAGCGCTTTCTCATTTTACAATAAATGAAATACCTCAAAATACTCCGTTTTTACTGTTTGACCAAGTGATATTTGCAACTACAGAAGACAATCTAAGGTACTGAGTTGTGCACCTGAACAATATAACTTTAAAAAATGGGCTTTGAGGGGAAAGTTCCATTAATAAAAATATTATAATTGACAATGAACTTCTAGAACAAATAAAATCAATTACTGGGCTATAGTATATATTATTAGCGCATAAACGATACTATTGATATAGAACAACCTAAATTCAAAAAGTTAATTGGGATTTGCGACTATTAAGAGTACTTTAGTTACAGAAATTAGAAAGTTCATAGTCTAGTGCACAAATGAAATTATGGCTATCCATCGGTTCTCTATGGTTCGGAAGTTTAGTCTGTGGCCAAACGGAAAAAAAAAAATAAAAATAAAAAAAAAAAATAAAATGGACAGAGAAAAAGCCTTAAAGACCACTACTGGCCGGATTGGTCTATTGTATCATACAGAAAATTCGAAAATTATAGAAGAATAAAAATTTTGAAATATTCTTGAAATAATATATAGGAAGGTTTCATTTTGAATTATTAAACTTTTCATATTTTATAGTTGATTTTCAGGTTCTTAGAAAACACAAATCACATATATAAATAAAGTATTTAAAATATATTTATTTTAATTTATGATGATATTTATTTTTTAAAAAATATAATTATGGCGCCGTCAAAGAACAAACACATATTAAAGTAAGAAAAGAATTAGGAATGTCAAATTCCTAAATTCCATAATTTTGCATGGAGTGCCCCTATAATAATAGAAAGAGTGATAAAGGAATATTTAAAATAAATCATGTCCTCTTCGTTAGAAAAATACCGTTTTAAGGTATAACCCACTTAGTTAGTGATAAGGGGTCGAAGTTTATTAAACGTTAGGGTAAAAATGCATTAGATGCAGTAAATATTCTGTTTGCTCCCATCAAAGTATCCTTTAATATACGTAATATGCTTTAGATTGTTTATCAATAATTTAAAGAACCCCGGGAAATATGTGGGAATTGTTCAGAAATCTACTGCATCGAACAATTGGTCAAAAAGACTATTGCTAACAATGCATGTGCTTAATACAGCCCATTATATATTCTTTGATACCTAAAAATAATTTCCGTCACCAAAGTCCGTTTAGCAGTTGATAGTTTGTTATGTTATAATTCCTAAAATAATAATAGGACATAGTTCCCATAAACAAAAAGAAAAGAGAAACATAATTCCAACTATACAGTTATATCAGTGCCGAAATATTTGCTAAAATTACTAATAGGCCAATAACCATTACAACAGAAAGCTATTTTGTTAAAAAAACAGAATCAGATCCAAAAAAAAAAAAAATTATGGGTACCTTTTTTCTGTATCTGAAATAATAAAACAGCATGTTATGATTTACTACATTTGTAACATTTATGGATTTATGGAAAGACGTTCGACATAACAGAATAAACTTTTGGAACATAATGCTCCCAAGAAGAATCCCAAAACATCTGGTAACAAAATGTATATGCATGAATCATTACGCTTCGTAAACTCAAGGTTGCGGGTTCAATCCCGCCATGTCGGGGGTAAAAATACTAAGAATGACTTCCTTATGAAGGGAAGTAAAGCCATGGGTCCCATGTCGTACATTTACGACACGTAAAAGAACCTCAAGCCTGAAAGAAGAGATCTCTGAGCATAATTTATCGGCCGTTTCACGCCCTGATTGAATGGAAAGTTGATAACCTAAGATGTTAAAGAGCGTCCGTGTATAAATAACAAAATTAAGCATTCTAATAATAAATATGGCATAAGAATCCAAAGAAATTTCACAGACTAAGACTAGGGTACCGCTTAACTTATTAAATAATTATTTTATTTTATTTTATTTTATGTCATTAAATTATATATATATATACACGAGGGTAGGTCCATAAGTTTCCGGCCTCGCCGATAAGGATTATCGCCTTTTCAAAAGCCTTATTTGGTGTCATACATTATCTGTTAAGTAAATAATTGCAGCTGTAACTTCCGCTCCTCTGTGTTCAGTTGTTCAGATATAGTTACATAAAGAAGGCTATGTGTAGAACATTGAAAAATCAAAATGGAGTATCGAGCTGTATTAAGTCCTTCACAAAAGAAGGACTTGCTCCAAATGAAATTAAACAGCGATTGGACGGTGTATATGGGGAAGTATCCCCCTCATATTCTTCCTTAAAAGAATGGTCCAATGCAATGGGTCCAGAAAGTTTTGAAGATGAAGAGCATGCAGGTCGGCCCTTGGGGATGCTCACTCCTGAAAACATGGATCTTGTGGAAGGAGAAATTATGGCAGACCGGCACAGAAATAGCAGCAATATTGGACCTTTCTAAAACTATAGATCAAATTATTGATGAACATTTAAACATGAATAAGGTTAGTGCTCGATGGGCGCTTAGACTTCTTTCCTCAGTCCAAAAGCAGCAATGAGTCATCTGTTGTCAGGCATTTTTGGAGCTCTGCCGTGGCACCGAGAGAAAAGGTCTGCAAACCATTGTTACAGGAGAGAAACTAAGGCACTCTACTATGATCCCTTGTCCAAGATCATGACCACAATCTTTCGGGACTGTGAAGGAATACTGTTCATTGACTTCAAGGGGAGGAACAGCAATAAATGGGGATTGCTGTGCTGGCATACTGCAAAACTACGTGATTGCATCAAAGAGAAAAGGGGAGGAAAGCTGTGTGATGGTGTGCGCCTTCTTCACGACAACGCACCTGTGTATGCAGCTCTTATTACAAAGGAAGCTGTGGAGAAATGTGACTTGAAGAAGATCGACCATCCACCCTACAGCCGAGATTTAGCTCCCAGGGACTATTTCCTTTTCTCAAAACTCAAGAAGGGCTTACGAGGAAGGCAATTTAAGGGTGACAAAGAAGTGATGGATGTGTTTATGCCCATTTTACGGACAAGACTTCTAACTATATTGGGGGGGGGGATTGAAATGTTAATTCAAAGTTGTGAGAAGTGTATTGCAATAAAGTGTAACTATATTGAAAAGTGAAATATAGTTTTTGTCTTTATCACCCTAGAATAAGGTTAAGCCGGAAACTTGTGGACCTACGCTCGTATATATATTGGCGAGGTTTTCAGACAATGGGAAACACAAGGGAGAATAAATTATATAGACTCAACCTCTAAATATATTAATGTCTGCAAATGATTATGCTATTTTCTCCATTCTGAAGACAATTTACAAAACGCGATACTTAGAGTACACAAATTAACAATGTTTAAAAAGTAAATAACGGTGTTAGAATTTAAAGAAATACACACTTTAGTGCATTAATTGTTATTTTGACGTAATTTTAGAAAAATGTACAGTTTTAATTATTTGAGTGGTAAAATATCGTACGACTGAATAAAAAATCGAGATACGTAACTCTAAACTTTTACATCTATGGAAACTATAAAACGAATAATAATATAAATAGATAGTAAATGAAATTCTATAGCACTATTTCGATTTTGTTGACTCTGAAAAATGAACAATGAGAAATAAAACCAGAGAAATGGCGAAAATGAGACTGCTGAAATCATTACCAGAATATAGTTTATTATAACATAAAACAAATGAAAATATACATCTAGAATTAAAAATACAAAGTATATTACTGATATACAGAGAACATTGGAAAGTTTGTACACTAAACGGCTAACTCTGAAAACTAATAATTACAAATCTACTGGAAGAAGAAGCCTAAGAAAACCATGAAAAGGACCAAAAGAGGAAGTGTAATTTTCTAGAGAAATAATAGGTTATTTTGGGTAAATCCTAAGAGTTTTTTTTTTTTTTGAGTAGTGTTTAACGTCCGTTTTTACTGCTGAGACACCACAGGCGGTGGGCACTGATGATACATGAGACGAAATGATATATTGGGAAAGGATTTTTTTTTTAAGTAAGGAAGCGTTCCAGGCCTAAGTTTAGGGTACCTGCCCGGCATTTGCCATTTATGAGGACCGAGGAAAACCTGGAAAAAAACCTCAGCCAGGGAGGACGGTCCTGGCGGGATTCGAACCCCAGACCTCCCGCTCACGAGTCCGTGCCTTAACGACCTCAGCCATCCGTGGTGTAATCCTAATCCTAAAAGTGTATGGGAAGTTCCCCTAACCTTTATGTATGTTCACGTTAATTTCCTTTGTAGACAAAGGACGACGATTTAAATAAATATTAGTTTTGCGAATCTCACATATGCGAATCAGAGTAAGATATTTATTTTTGGTCAGCGATTGCTTAACATTTCGCCAATGTAACTGTGGAATTGAAACCTATACCTGTAAGCTCTATTTAAACACACAGGTCTATAGTAAAGGAAGCCCACACATTTGCGGGACTGTTCGTTTTAAACTACATAACTTCAGAAATTATTTTATAGAAAATGGATGCATTGGGCCAGATAAAGTTAAACTGAAAATCTAGAGACCCTGTAAAGTCACGAACGCTGCAAGTTTGCCGTATCGCAGTCTATGGATTACAATTTTTTTTAAACACCCTGGTCTTTAAGTGGCTGTATTATTTATAATTTCGTGGAATGGAATAAGGTTCAGTATATATCGCAACTGATAAAAAATACAGTTCATTCAGTTCCAAGTTAAAGCTCGGCAGAATTACAAGCTAAAGCATTAAGCAGTAGAATACTGTATAGATATAAAACCTGATGGAATCGAACAACGGCCGGAACCCAAGGAGGGGGAAAGAAAAGGTAGAGGTTTCGATAGAAGTATGCGTCTGCTGTTAGTTTGACCTGAAAGTGAGTCCAGAGCGTGGCAACACAGCAGCCACCATCCAGAGAGGCAAGCAGGTTGTAATGTGCACTGGAATTTGGGAGTGGAATGTCGCTTACCATGCACGCGCATGTATGCGTACCTGTGAAAGAGAGAAACGGAGACGGAGATAGAGAGAAAGAGAGGCAGGGACAAAGAGCAAAGGAAAGAAAGGAGTGGTAGTGTAGAAGGGATGATGAACGAAATGCAATCGCTCACGGTGGCGAAGAGTTGTGTGTTTTTAAAGAGGGATTTTTTTCATCCTGATGCCTCTGGGTTCGGATATCTGTTAAGCCTATTCATAAACTGCTAATACATCAATGGATAAGTTTTCGCCACGATTACCATGAACAACAGACATGTTCTCCGGATGATCTTGGAACACTTGCAACTGTTAACACCCTGAGGTAGGGAAGAATGTGGGGTGACCATAAATTCCGCAAAAACAGGATTGTCATTTTTGGGGCCTGCTTACCCTAATGGCATTTATTCCTCGTTTGTTTTAATTTTTTTCCTCTGTTTACTTTGAATTGCTATTAAACAAAAAATTAAATACTCTTTTATATGTTTGAATTGTTTACAGTCTTTATTGTGATTCAAAATCGTTAATAAAACGTGATATTGACATTAATTGCATAAAATTACCATAGTAGCAGTTACGTAATTAAAATGAGTTCATTGCTAAAATGTTGTCATGGACTGAATATTATGTTATGATGGTATTAAGACAAACAGTTTATGTATTAATGAAAACCAAATCACTATTCATCTCCATTGCGAATGCATAATTGCAGAAATAATAAAATATTAATAAGTTTATATTAGCTATCAAATGCAGTAGTACAATTTTATAATACTAATAGCCTGTTCTGAAGACCGCCTCCAAGCACTTGTGGTTAGGGCTTCTGGCTGGGATGTCCCAGGTTCGATTCCGGGTACCTGCTTAGGAATTTGATAAGTCAGGATGGAATGGAACGGGGTCCATTCAGCTGCTGGGGGACAAATCGGAAGCCACCTGATATACAGGTGGCATCCTTGGATCTCGAAAGCCGCGTAATAGGTGACTGGTGAAGTGCCGTCATGCTGATCACACACCCTCCTGCAATACTGTCATCATCAATGACATCACAATACGAAAGTATAGAACGCTGCGATCGCTGCGACAGGAAAAGTCCCAATATTGGGCTGTCGCGCTATAGAGCTGCTCTGAAATATATGTCAACACTAAATTTTCTGAAATAATCTTAATATTTTTACTATTCATCCAATTAACATATCTACCCCATTCCTTCTGATTGGTATCATACGATTTTTTCCTTTAGCCTATTTAGTTTGACCTGAAATTTCTTGTGGTAAATCCATCTTTGCTAACAGAAAGAGACAAAGGAACTAAATAATCTCCATCAATACAATGACGTCATAAGTATAATAAAAGAACGCATTGATTTTTAGTAATTTATTAGAAAATCAAAATTTATGTTACTTTTGTATAATTACCATCGTTTTATAAATCTAGTATACAAAACATAGCAAATGAAACACATTTTGAATTATTGCATTCGTAAAAATTACTGTGTAATTCCCTCGTATTTTAAATATTTTACTAATGCAATAAAGAATAACATTATATATTAATATCATAATATACTATTCTGTGAAATCGTGGAAATAGATAATGAACAGTTTAACGCACCGCAAACAATGTGGTTATCTTTGCTTCCAGCTGTGAATGGGAATGATGGACTAAAATTATATTTGCTTTCCTAAGATATGCAAAATCTTCCATGTTCTTAAAGTGATCTTTCAACAACTAGTATTTCTTACATTGCCATGTATTTCTTATATAAAGTCAACTAAAAGTATTCTAAGGAGTAACAAGGAAAATTGAAAAAAAAAAAAAAAAATGGTATCCAAATTGACAAAAGAATTGGTATTCGTTAGAGAGAAGTACGTACACAGAAAAAGTGAACTTTTCCGAAATTTTAAAACGATGTCAGTCATTTCAGATCTGGAAGATGAGCATGTGTTTGATGAAAAATAATTTTAGGCATAATTATCTTTGTACTTTTTTAGAATGTGTGAACTCACAGACTTATCATTGAAATTGCTAAAAGCATTGTACTAGGTTAAGTTGAAAGTTAGATTAATTTAAGAACAAGTTTCAGACAGCCAAACGATATCGATCAAGATGACCGATTTGATCATCTAGCGTTGTTATAACCACGAATTACATGCAAGAATCAAATGTTGAAAGTTTGTGTAAAGTCCTTCAGGAAAGAAACATGCAAAAACGGAGAGAATTTTATCAAATGTTCTTTGTAAACAGGATTTTCAACGCTTTAAGAAGGTTTTTTGCATGACAACTCATGAGTGCACATCTAAAGATTTTTGGAATACTTTTTTTCTTCAGATTATTATACAGACTTTCGAAAACGATTTTTGGGGGTTTCAAAAATTACAATAGTACAATTAAGATATGAATAAAAGTATTGTATTATTACATAATGCAAATCAAACTGTTTTTACATTCATTACAAGTGCTTAATGTGTGCGTCCTGCAAATATCAACATGATAATTCATTTCTTTCCACACGCGCCTCAGCATCTCACAGGTTAGCACCTAGAATAGTCGCAGGTAGAGGAAACTTGGATTTTCACGTGACCTCACAGAAAAAATCCAAAGGGATTTGGTTGGGTAACCTAGATGACCAAGACAGGAGCATCTGATCACCATGGTCCCAAGTACAATACTCGCTCCGGTAAGTGCTGGTTTAAACATTCCTGAACTCCTGATGCAAATGAGGCAGAGCGCCATCTTGTTGCAATATGAAATACCTCTCTCCTCATTTAGCTGTGGTAACAGCCATTCAGATTAGTTAGCGCTGTTACTGTCCTTTAGACAAAGAAAACGGGTCGTATACCTTTACCTTGGAAACGGCACAGAACATATCATCTGTGGGTGAAATTGTAGGATAGAGGAACTTTTACAAATGCGGACGATGGTAATGGTCTCAAATTGATGATATTCGTGAGTACAAACTCCTTCTCCGTATTGTTCGATGCCATGTTGCAATGCTGGTACCTGGTGGCAACATCCGTAACTACTAAATGGCGCGTAGAATAGAGCATCACTTTGGGCGATTCTCCACCCATCTGTGGAACTATAATAGTCGCATGCTCAATTCACTACCAACAAGAACTTCACAAAACCCGACAACCATTTTGGAAATTCCTGTGTTGATTATGAGGATGAAACTTGTAAGTATATCTCACTTCTAAGATTAAGAAGAAATTATCTGTAAAACTAAATTGCACAATAGCATGTTAACATATTAAGGAAAAATATCATGGTTGAAACTTTAAATTTAAAATTGACAGTAATTATAATACACTTTAGTATGTGCGGTGTGTCCCGTTTTTGTCCCGTACTTTAGGACAGGAAAAAACTGAAAACATACCTCTTTTGGTGTTAAAAATATGATCACCCTAACCTCAGGAAAAGGTTACGCTGAATTTTTAACATGAAGCTGTAATTGCAAATGTTATCGCCCGAGAAAAATAATGAGTCTGCTCTTGAAGTCCACTTCATCATAGCGACTTGTTCACATACGAAGTACAGTGACCGTTAGTTAAAGCCAGTAGAAAGCATTTTGTGTGCATGATGTTTCCTAGCGGCATCGTAGAGAAGAGATCGTAGTTTAGAGTACACTTAACTCTCAACTTAACCACTCGCCATTCGGCTGTAGTATGATAGATAAGCTCTGATGGGTATTAGTGTGTGAGCGTGACTGGCGGGTCGTTTATTGGAAACGTAGTGCAGGAAAACAAATCGCTCTGCTTTGAATACAACTTTGCCAAGCGAATGCTACCGATGTTACTCGAAGTTAGATCTGGAATTACACTCTTTTGTGTGTGCAATGCTATATAGTTATAACACTTTCAAGATTCTTTTGTACGCTGGGCCGCATTAGTGGATAGCATTGGCGGTAATTGTTGTAAATTCGTAGGCAAGATGGAAAATCCCTATAAACACTTAAGAGTTCTGCAAATTTTTGCAAACAAATGGTTGTTTTCTTTCATTTTATTCTATTAACTCCATGACATGTAGTGTTATTATTAGTAAGCAGGTGATCTGCGCGGATGCAAAATAAAAATGTCCTGTAAGCTTTACTTTTATCATTGTACTGTGAACTGTCTTAGCAGCATCGGATAATACATATTTCAGTGTGTTAGCTATGAGCAAAGAAATCTAGATGCCCATCGATCAGAGTTCTGCTTAAGTGAAATTAAACATTTACACAAATGAACAGAAGATGCGAGTTTTATACGTTTTTTTAAAATTAAATATAAAACTAACTCGGAAAATTCACTTTAAATGGAAGAAAAAGTTTCGTGATATGTACATTGCTATGGCACTGGAATCCATAAATTATACGTTTCATGCCACTTGAGTTCAGTGACTTTTTTTTTTATTTTTTTTTTTATTTTTTTGATTTCCCAGGACATGTGTAATATCTGTCTTTTTTTTTTTTTTTCGAACTGTCCTGTGTATCACCTACCTATGCACCGGAATTCTTTCTTCCATAAGGATAATGTCAATCTAAAGTAAGCCCCTTTTATTACAACCCAATTGTGTTGTTAATTTTATCTTCCAGTTCCCAGAAATCACTTTAATCTACAGGTGTCGCTGAAGGGAACTAAGTAAGTCAGGACGAGTGAAAATAACATGCTTACCCACAAGGATACTTGCAGTACCTAGTAATGAGTAAAATGTGTTTCAAGTGCTAACATGTACACTGGAAATGTTTTATTTGCAGTGCAGTGGATTCAGAATGGGAGTGTTAAAGAGCATATAGCTCTAACTTTACAGTATTTGCCAGATACACCCTCTTTCCAGAAGTGTTTCTGGCAGTTGTACAAATTGGCGGGGACTTTATTTCCAATGGCCACCGTTTGAAGTACTTAATTTGATGGCGATCACAGAAGGAAAGAGAGCTCACTCTAAGGTTGCGATGTGTAAGATTTGCAAAATATTTTCTGTTTCATTTTTTCAATAAATTGTGTGTTCTAACCCGACATTCGCCAGAGAAAATTGAATTTTAAGTACTAATTTTATGATTAAAGCCAATTCCAACATTAAATGCGAATATCTTTCCGAGGAACATATCAAAACCGCCTATTTTTGAGGTTCAAAATAGGAAAGTAGTTGCAAGAACCTGGATCGGATGAGAGCAACGGACCACATCGTCCCAGTCAGTTCTGTTGACGTTATTTTATAGAAATTGACATCCATAGATTGCGGTACGATTAACATGCAGTATTTATGAATGGTTTTGTAGTGATAAGGAGCGTTTCTATTCAAATACCGTAGCTAGTTTCAGGGGATACAGTGGCAACTATAGCACAACACCCGTAAGTATACTCAACTTGTGGAGTTTGATTTTTGCAGGCTTTGTCAGCGCGAAATTGCCCCTATTACGAATAGAAACGGCATAGATGGATTAGATATTCGTTGGAAGAGAAATTAGAAATATTATGAATACCCATGTGCTCTATATAGTTTAAGGAGAGCCAAATGGTTGTTGTCATTATTATTATTATTATTATTATTATTATTATTATTATTATCATCATCATCATCATCATCATCATCATCCTCATCCTCATCAGATGTTTATCTGTGATTTTATTTTGATACATTTTTTAAATTGATACGATACTTATGTATAATTATTGTTACCCTTTTTTGAAAACTACGTGTCTGAATCATTCACTGCCTTAAACATCTATAATTTGCTAAATACTCCTATCCGCATAGGGAAGAGATATTATTCTATTTCACCACTAAATAAATAAATAAAAAGATGATAAATACATCAGAATGAAGAGGCAGAGCTGGAAGACAATGAACCTGGAGGATTCTCAGGTGCTATTTATTCCATAAATGTGAAAATCTCTTTAATGTTTGTGTTTAATTGCAATTTCTGAAGAAGTACTCTTTTCCATACAAATGCCCCTATTTCTCATATATTACTAACATTGAAACATAAAAACTACAAAGGTTACCAAATGTTTTAACACAGTAACTACTAATTTAAAGAAAAACTTTCAAAATTCTATATTCAGTTATTTTTTAAAACAAATAAAAAATAAAAACATTTAAGTAAAAAGTGCATCATCGCATTTACAAGGTTGCAGCTTTCTTACTATTCATTGCAACTTATTTCATTTTCATTGATAACATGAAAAAGTGTTCATAAGTTGAAAAAGCAAAAATTAGACAACTATTTTCTATAGTTTCTGAGATAATCAGTAATGGCTTTGCTAAATTTTACATTGGAGGGGATAAAGTACTTTGACTACCCTTAAACACAGAAAGCTGACTGTTAACTTCTTTCTCTCTCCTTATTTGTGTTGAGAAGTTTGTAGTGATAGGACATTATCCTGTGCAGTTTAATACGTCAAAAATCAAAAGTGGGGGGAAAAAATATAGAACTTCCAAATTTCACTTACGATGGAAAAATAATATTCTGCGAGAAATAGCACATATGTATGTAATGATGTTTGAAATTGAGTATTAATATATAATATTTATATATGTGACTGTACTTAAATTCTTTTAAAGAAAACTACACTTTAAGCTTTTGCATTTCTATAATTAAGTATTTACGGGACATTGAAAGTTTGGTTTTTCGAACCAAGCAATAGCAATTTGTGTTAGAAATACCGTAATTTGGCATTTACGATTTTAACTCAGTTAACTGCTACACTTTTTAGATTTCGCAAGAGGCAACATGTGCAAAGGGCGGGACATAAGCCAAAAGCTCAGCAGAAAAATCAAAGCAAACAAACTGACGCAGCCTTCTTCATCCAAACTCAGCAGCAATTTCTGTGCAGACTTAACCATGGCGTTTGTGGCTGCCAACATTCTACGAAATGCAATTGAAAATCCGGTTTTAAGAGAGTTTATACAAAATAATGACAAAAAAATATCCGCTCTTAATCTACCCTAAGAATGAACTATTTAGACAGAATGAATAATGAAACTGTAGCATTATTGAGGATATAGGCGATTCTTATAAATGCAGCTTTGTGGAGGAACCTAAGATTCTATGAAAAAAATATGTAGAGGGGAAACTTGACTCTGATGAACCTTCTATTCCGAGCCTTGTATATGTCAGGAAACTTTCGAAAGTGAATAGCGAAACCATTGCTTATTTTGTAAGCAAATGCCTATAATCGTTATACTTTGGAATTATAGAAGATTTTAAAGTTTTGTTGTTTTATTCTGACGCAGCCTCACACATGGTTGCTGCATCTCTACTTCTTGAAATATTTTATCTTTACATCACTCATGTCATGTGTTTAGCTCATGCCCTTCATAGGGTTTCTGAAACAATCAGGAACGAACTCCCTTTTGTCAATTCGTTCATTTCCAATATGAAAAACTGTTTTTGCTCAGCCCCATCCAATAATGGTATTTTCTGCTTTAATCAATACATTTTCGAATCTATTTTCTATACCTTTTAGCAATGCTTCACAAACTGATTTGCAATGCAATTTCATTTTTCTGGAGTAACGCATGCAGTTTCTTTTGTAACATGAGAATTTTTGGCTACACAATGCAAAAATTTATCCAATACTTCTGCCACAGGTTTCATGCAATGCAAAAATTCTTCTGTGTAATGGAATTCGTAGTCCTGAAACTTGTATTTAAGACCAAAGACGTTATATGGTGCAATACATTTATCCTTTACTGATAAAATTTGTTTCAGTGAGTTATAAAGACTACTCCATCATGTTTTAGTCGGCTGAGACCGGCTCTGAATCATTTCTGCAGATTTTTATATATTTTCTTTTCTCTAAAGAGAATTGCATTTTTTCTATAGCATTGTGATGAACATGATATTTCTAAGTGTGTGGTGAGAATTTCGTCAATATCTACCGCCGCTCTCAAACCGAGTGTATACTTTTAAATGAAGGTAATGTAGATTTGAACAACTTCTCCATCACTTTCATTTGCAATAACCAACAGATCTTGGGATTCTTCATCCGAACGCTAGTCTCTTGTTTCCTCCACAGGATCTTGTGTTTCAATGCTCTCAGAGGAAACCCCAAATGTTTCAAATGCTTTCACAAAATTGCTTGCATTGTCAGTTATTCTGGCTTGTATCTTATTGGTATCTAAGACAAATTTGTCGTGAATTTTCCGTAGAAGTGCTGTAATATGCTCAAAATCACGGGTTTTTGTGAACCAATGGCAAGCTATGTCTCTAGATTTTCTCGTCTTTGTTTCACGCCCAGACCTTGATTGTCCTAGAAGTCGTTGATAAGTCATCCCAAGCTTCTTCGACTCATAATTTTAGCCATTCTTATTACTCTTTATCATCAAAAAGTTTGCGTAACTACTGATTATAGATACAGCTTAGAGGTATCATTGAATCAACAAATAAATTTACTGAATGATATGTTTGTGTATTTTCTTGTTTCTATGAATTCAGGTGCACTCATTTTCTTCATTTTTATGTGTTTGGTAATCTAGAACAGCATCATCATTTTTTTATTTTGAGATGTTTCAAGAAATTTTACGTGTGTTATTTTATTCCTTTATTTCTGATGCATTTGGCGCACTTTTTTTTTTTTTTTTTTTCAAATGCAACTATACATTTTGAAGTACTTTTTTCAGGTAATTTCTAAAAAAAGTACCATCTAGCAAAATTCTTTGTTCACTGTTTGACAGACTTGAGGTTGAACCTCCAAAGGTATGCGAATGAACGGAAGAACCGTGAAACACACAATGCGTACCTTGTAGATATGTGCCATGTAATCACGCTGAACGCGCACAATGCAAATCCCACTCAGTCACAATACAATATATGTATTTTCTTTGAAAGCACACAATATGAATGTACGTACAAGTCTGTCAGAATTACAACACAACATTAACCGCGTGGCGATTTGGTAAGCACTGCGACTGATGTCCGAAACATTAGCAACTTCTCAGAGTATTAGATTGCATCTCTATCCTGCTCTGTTTATTTATTTATAATATTAGTTTATGAAATTTACAGTTAAAATAAGTAACATCTACTTGTAATTATGATTAAGGGAATCACGAAGTATTCTCACGATGATTACTGAGAAACCATGATCAATTTGTAATTGGAGCCAAAGTAATTTTAAGAGAATCGATTGCGCTCCACTTATGCTCCTTTCGGTGTAGAATTTTACTCCTGTTGAGTTTGCTCGGTCAATTATGACCATTCTGTATTTGCTAAGGCTATAATAGTTTTTATTTGTCCATGTTACCCCGCTGATTAGTGCACGTAAACCTAAACTGATTTCTGCTTTAAACCCCTTAACTAAGCCAGTATGGTCCTTCTTTTATTTGCGAATATGGAGTTGGGTTTATGTGAGGCCTGCTTAATGTATTTAAAGTTTATCAAAAATGTTTTCCTTGGACGTTCATTTAAAGCATTCAGAAACCAACTAATCTTCCTTTGATGCAAGACCTTCTCTCTCAGCAGACAGAAAATGTTGACATTTGGTACTGGATTGTGCACAAAATGAGCAGAAATATTCTTAGCAGTGTTTTCAGAACTCCCGTTATAGAGTCGGCAGGGACAGAGCACAGCCAAAGAGCAAAGTTATTAACACTTAAAGATAATGAGATTCTGGAAGGAATGCATTGTGAGATGAGGTTTATGGCTCTAACCAAAGGTGCGAAGATAATTATCTGTCCGCCGGTGTCCTGTACTTCAGAGTGAAAGCAATGAATAAAACCGAACTCATGCGTACTATTAAGTGGCGTACATTTATAATGCCAACCGCCAAAGAATTTCCCATTAATGGCAGTGAGAATATCTGCTGTCCAGATCTATCGCCTTATTTCTCGAATTCGAATAACACGACATTTGACACTTAACATGCCAATAGGGACACTAAATGTTTATTAATTCTTGGAAGTGCAGTTACAAAGCCAATAAATCATTACATGCGTGATCAATTACCTTGTACATGTCACTCTTGTTTAAGAATTTGACATAATATCCTTACCAATCAGGGTATATTCCCTTTGAACTCAAGAAGCCGAAAAAGATAATAAAATTGAGATCCAGTTTGGGAAGAAAAGACTTCCGCAGAAGGTTGCCGCAACATTTAATTATGGACTCCATATGGCTCAACATCTATGAGAGTCATGCTCTAGGAGATAACTTGGTATGATTTTTAGTGTTTAATGTGCAACCCTGAAAGTATATCGTACACCGAATGTGAATTTGTTTTAATAAGTTTGCAAGATTTCCAGCCATTTTTTTGATTCACATTGGCAGGCTAGGCATAGAGCAAGTCACGAAAATAAACTAATGTTCTAATGACATTTTTAGCCTTTTAATGTGGTGTGTTTTCTTATAATCATAAGCTGTTATCGCTTTCCATGCATTCCTTCCAATTCTTTGTTTCATTCTGGATATCACTATCGATTCTTTAGATCAGTTAAGGAATGGTATGATGATCCTGTACACTCAAATAAAACTTCTGTCCTTGATCAGTTGTGGCGGGGCTTTATTTCCGACTAATGATGTAGCAGCTGATAGATGGCACGCCTAAAGTAAGTTTATTGTTTCGTTTATTATATTTATGTTCTGGTTGTATAATGCAGCACTTTAACGCATTAAGAAAATGTTAATATTTATTTGACTATGAAATTAAAATTATATTTGCGTGTATTGCTCCTTTACACACCTGAAATATAATGTGATCATATGAACACCCTAGACTCACGTAGAGTGCCTAAGCGCCCTTGCTTACTGCGTACTGAAAAGGGAGATGAGTCACCGCGAGTAAAATTGGTATCTTATTTTAGTGTTTATAATTCCACTGAAAGTATAAGACGATTACTTAGATGTGTTGAAAATGATGCCCCTCAGCAGCAATACATTGCCTGCTTCTGCGTTGTAAAATCATGTATTTCATCTAACTTTTCTTTCGTAAGTACACGGCAATTGGGAACACGTTTCTTATTACAAATGGGCTTATAGAAGGTCAAGAGAACTGAAAATACAATACCTTACCTTTTATAGTCTGTCAAACATAGTATTACTTCATTGGATCACATACGGCAATACGTGTATGTTTAAATTGAACCGCCAATGCACCATACGCCAAATGAATGTCAAACATTTGTTTATGCGTGAAACGATGAGTCATGTAACTCCTTTCAAACAAATACTGTCCAGTCACACAGTGAATGCACATGTAATTTAATTCATTGAAATTCAGGTACAGTATTGGTTCATAAAACTTACCTTCTATACTACTGGAAACTGGAAACTGGAAACCACTTTCTCTAAGACTTAGTGCGTGACATACTGGTAGATTGAGTTGTTTTTTTTTTTTTTTTTTGAATGGTGCTTAACGCCCGTTTTAACTACCGAGGCACCACATGCGGTGGACACTGATGATACATGAGATGAAATGATATATTTGGAAAGGATTTTTTTTTAAGGAAGGAAACGTTTCAGGTATAAGTTAGGGTAGCTCACCGGCGTTTTCTGTTTATGAGGTTTGGGGAAAACCTGTAAAAAAACCTCAGTCAGGTAGGGCGGTCCTGATGGGATTCGAACCCCAGACCTCCCGCTCACGAATCCGCACCTTAACGATCTCGGTCACCCGTGGCAGTTTAGATTGAGGTGATCCAGCTTATGACTGCGCCCCCTTCAATGGCATTGGTTTACATTGGACTGGGTAGGAGCATACGTCACATCGCATTACAAATTAGCTAGAGCGCAGGTCCATATCCCTGTATATCCAAGCGTCGTTCATATTATCAAAACTCTTGGTATCAATCAGTCGATTTTTTGCTCGGAAAAAAGTTACATGCAATTATAGACAAAAGTTAAGCTCAACGATAATAAAGAAGAAAGAAATGGTTAAAATACCGTATTAATAGATATACTAAAAGCTCAAAATATTATAGAATAGGTTGGCAGTGAACTAGCTTTTAACACTAAATAAAATGTTTTGAAACTTACGAAATGGGGTAATCGTGATGACTATTAAATCTATGCAGCGAGATAGTATCAACCCATTGTTTATTTTTTGACAATCTTACGTAAGAAATTGTTTTTAACTACGAGCTGGGTATTAAATATATTTAATTATTTCTTGTTAATAACCAAGCAATTGTAACAATTAATAACTCTTAGTATTTTTAACTGAACAAAAAGCGTGCGACATTGGACATCAAGCGATTTTTTGAATAATTTTAACGCCCGTTCTAACTACTGAGGCACCACAGGCGGTGAACACTGATGATACATGACATGAAATGATAAATTGGTATTTTTTTTTTAAGGAAGGAAACGTTCCAGGGCTAAGTTTAGGGTTCCTCCACGGCATTTGCCATTTATGAAGACTGAGGAACACCTGGAAAAATCCTCAGCCAGGGAGGACAGTCCTGGTGGGATTGGAACCCCAGACTTCACATTCACGAGTTCGCGCCTTAACGACCTGGCCCACCCGCGGCGGTACATCATGCTATAAACTAGTAATAATTTGTATTGCTTTTTTTCCTGTAAAATAAGACTTTTTTTCTGCATTAACCCCATTGCTTCAAAAATTAATTCCGTATGAAATTAGGCTATGAAAAAATGCGTAATATCACTCTTTTAGACATTCTTTAAATACAATGCATTTTAAATGACTAAATAAACATAAAATTAGAAGAAAAATAAACAGTAGTATACCTAAGGCATATTTACCCCCCAGCTCAAGTGTGAATTCAAAATAATGTTAAGCTTTACTTTGAATGCATTTATCGGACACATACCTTGGGGGAAACGGCAGGTGTTACGTTTTATTATCATTAAGTTTAAAACCATTGACTTCAATCCAATGAACCGTGTTAAGCAATGAAGACTCTATAAACTGGTTTAAATTATGAAGAGTTCTCATTGTAGAGAATATCACCTTCAAGCTCCCTTTCATTAATAGCAACGAATGGCTGAGGTCGTTAAGGCACTGGCTCCTGAGCTAGCGGTCTTGGGTTCGATTCCTGCCATTTTATGTGTACTTGCTACTTTTGATTCAAGAAGACAGAGGATGTAGTGTAGGTTCAAGAATGCTATTACCGCATGGAAATTTTCAGTTACAAGTAGCTCACACATCAAATCTTTGTCAAGTAATTTGACGTAGACACAAAATTGCAGGCTTTTTCTTCAAAACTAAATGTTTAGGACAGCTATTTAATTTCTATTCTTAGTGTAATAAATAAAGGAAAGTGTTACCAGGCGGCTTTGTGAACACGCTAACACGATGCATAAAAATTCCTTGTCAGTAACAATACATGGCTCAAAAGAAGACCAAGAATCATAAAAACTTCTGTAAAGTAAGTCACCAGTTTATGTCGGCAAGCCTTGTAACACTTTTTATCACCAACAAGAAGTTGACTCAGATTCAGCAAATTATAGGTTTAAAAATATAGTTACCTTCAAGAAGAAATACCAGCAAATTTTTAGCTCTCTTACTACTGACCTGCCTAAGACAATGAGCATATAACTGGCATATTCAACATATCAGTTAACGAGTTTGTGAGATATTTTGCTACAAATTGGGTAATAACATATGGAAAGTTTTATGATGACTATAGCTTGGGTTTTAACGTAGTCACTCGGCTGCATTCCTTCTTAATGTCATCATAAATAACCAAAGTCAATACAGTTTTAAACCTTGCATGAAAAGATTTATTTGCAGAAAGTGCAAAATCTAAACTTATTTATGCTGCAGCGAAGTAGAGCAGTAAGAAGAAAGTGTCTATCTTAAGAGCCTTTCAATCATAAAAGTAGGACTTTCTTTGTAGAAAGTTTAAAATATTTTTTATTACATAACTATGGCTTTGTTTACGTGTGCATCATAGCCGTGTGCTTCATTTCCAATTACCCGTTATTCGCTTTCTATTATGCGTCCTTGCCATCAGCACTGCAGTAAACGCCCGTTAAAACGCTCACAAAATATGCCGTTTTTGCTCGCAGAGTTGCAGGATCAATACTTTCTCTTTCTTGTACTTGTATGTGCATTCGCTGTCACGTGGAGGTCATCCACGTTAAAACGTAAGCCGATTGGCTGACACGCGCCTTCACCTTAACGAACTTGGGAAGTGAGCTCTCTGTGTGACGGCTGGGTTTCTCACTTATTTCTAGGTTTTCCTTCTGGCGGCAAGCAACCGAGGAGTTCCGGGGAAGGGAAATGATTTCAGCCTATAATTATAAATTGTAATAAACTTCTCGGATGTAAAAGGTGATTCTATTTTACTTTATAGAAAGTAAGTTGTTCTTAAATGTAGCAAGTAAACACATTTTTGGTTATTTTCTGGTGCTTATTAATTCATTTGCTGGATGCTAACGTTGTGTAATGTTATATTTTCTAAGATAGTTGTGAATATTGATTGATAACCATTTTGATTCCGATATTATGTTGTTGTCATGCCTATCTAGTTAATGAAATTATTTCTATTGGAGGTATATGCATCACTTTTGCAGTCCTGTTCAGCATGTTTGGTTTCCTGCTTTGTTCTTAAACAATTGGTAAGTAAAATGGGCCAACAATTTTGGTGAAATGCTGCTCAAGTTATTTTGGAATACTAATGTATAAATAAATTTAAATATTTTTATTGTTGTGGTAAACTCTGTTTTATAAAGTCTTTAAAACCTTTTTTGTGCAAAGGTATGTTTTATATTTGAATTCCCCTAGCTATAGCCCCGTGTTTTCTGCGTGAAATTTTCATAGTTGACTAATTATAAGTGCCAATGAGATGTATACATGTATTTAAATCCTGTTAAGCAATCAATTTATTTTCAATTTAATAAGAAACCTACTCACGTTTCCTTGAGGGCTTCATTTTTTACTATTGCAACTAAATACCTATACATTACAAAATGTACCTTTACCCAAATGCGGTAGCTTGAGCGCGGGATAGCGTATTAGATAGCTATCCATGTACAATGAATGTGTGTTTACTGTTTATATTTAAAACTGATTGAAACTGTTCAAATATTATACATACTTAATCTTCAAACTGAGGACTTTTAACGCTTTGCGAACGAGGTGAAAAGCGTTAGTTTATGGTAGACAAAATCCGTGGCAACTGATGGTAGAAGGACAAAATGGCTTACTTGATAGGTTGAGAACGTTACTTAAAGAAAATATTACAAATAATGTGTACTTATGTCATTGTCATTCATAACAAAAAGTGCTTTGCGTATAGTCAGCGTCCCTGAATGTTGTGAACGCATGTGACCTGGTAGCCTGTTGAGAAATGTAGTTATTGTTACAGTTAATCCATATGTTAGCTTTGAATCACTACTTCCAAATTGTGATAAATTTTGTTTGTTACAGTTTAACGTGCCACATAAGAACGAAAGTGTAAAGAGACGATGAAATGACTACGTAAATGAACCCGGAGTCTACAACGCTTAAAGATACCTAGCATTCATCTTTTCAGGGTAAGGACAATTTTTGGAAAAAAACCTTACCAGGTTAAATGATCTTACGGCATCCAAACCCGGGACTTCCGGATTTGCAGGCAGACACACTGAAAACATGCGAATAAAGTAATTTCTACAGAGTTGTTTACAATAGTAACACTTTTACCAGATATACTACGGCAGAGCGATATGTAAACTAGTATAATGTTTTTTTTTTTTTTTTCATTCGACTAAGTTCATGGGGCCTATGCCGATAAGACATCATTCACTCATGTGTAAGCGGTGTTGCTCATTTTATGCTCCGTTACTATGAATGTAATAATTGAAATGTTACATGCCCCCATTCAAAATGTAGCACCGTCTTAAATGCTAATATTTTATGGAGAAAGATCAATCTTTTCTGCACGAACTGGGGAAAACGCCGCAATTCTTGCATTAATGGTCTTGATACTGCAGTTTAAATATAGCAGTGAAATTCTCTGCTTTAAGCTAATGTTTGATCATTTTTGAGCCGAAAAGGCTCATAAATGAACCAACTGAATTAAACAAACGCTTGAATTGAAATATTTTATATGTACGATCTATGTTCTATTTAATCTATTTTATTATTATGACTTTAACCGCACGTCTTGTCATGATTTCTGTAAATTGTGAACGTGAATGCTGTTAAGTGTAGGTGTAGGGCTATGTTCTGTAGAACAATGAAATTAATTAATGGTGACGCAAATGCGATCCAAGTTCTTGGCGCTTTAAAGCTATCTCACATTCGCCTTCTCGTAGTAAGGGAAAACTCTGTAAAAACCTTTCCCAAAATGCTTGATCAGGCCCGGAATCGAACCCAAAACCTCCATGTTAGCAGTCGCAAACGCTATCACTTGACCACGGAGAAGGTTACTACTCACGTAACCTAACCGAAAGAGAGGGCTCGGGTGGTTCAAATCCCTTGGGTTTTTCGTGGTTTTAACCGGTCGCTTAGGCAAATGCTGGGATTGGTTCACTTTCCATAAAATTTTCGCTCTCCAATTTCATTCCGTTGGTTCTGTTACATGATCGAAAGTACCGGGGTGCGGTGTGATGGTGGCTTGCACTTTGAAAAGGTTTCTGCCCCAGCATCTGAAAGCAGCCCTTCTGAGGGACTCGAGCTGCCCCCGGCGTCCGGGTGTTCTATCTGGACCCCGTCTACGTTTGTGCTCAGTATCATGGGGCTGCACCGCGCCGGGTGGCCGAGGTCGTTAAGGCGCGGTCTCGTGAGCGGGAGGTCTGCGGTCCGATTCCCACCAGGACCGTTCTCCCTAACTGAGGTTTTTCCCAGGTTTTCCTCAGTCCTCATAAATAGCAAATGCTGGAGAAGTACCCTAAACTTAGGCCTGAAACGATTCCATCCTGAAAATAAATGCTTTCCCAATATATGGTTTCATCTCATGTATCATCAGTGTCCATCACCTGTGTTGCCTCTGTAGCAAAAACGGGCGTTAAACATCATCATTCATTAATCATGGGGCGTCATTTACTATACAATTGTAACTCTATATGGTTTAAATTTTAAAATAAACTTATAGTTTTCCAAGTTGTGGTTTGCGAAACTTGTGTTTTCTGTGCAAACTATCGTACTTTTTTTGGAACTACACTCTAAATTTATGTAATTTTTGTTTCAGCAAGCACACCCATTCTACCGGTCACTTATTATCCAGAATAAATGCCGTTAGTCTAAATTTGTTTAAAAGTAACCCAACAACTTCTGTGGAGGGAGAAAGGGACACCAGAAATTTTACTGAAAACAGCCTTTTAGCCTCCCTGCACGAATATGTACTAACATAAAACTTCTTTCTTGTAATATGAACCTCTGTCGTTGTGTTACAGAACAGCAATAACAAAGCTTAGAATGTTTCGAAGTGTTAATAGCACATTTATAGCACTTTTACGTACATGCTCTTAAATGTGATGAAAACATGATTTACCTTATACCGGCAACAACTCAGGTTCAATGATGACGGGAAAAACAACACCAGAAGAAGCCATGCGACATGCCTCGGTAGTTCATCGCCAGAGCAACTAAGCTCTGAAGACTCTGTAATAACTCATTTCTCAGTTTATAAAATGTGGAAGAGTACCTTGCCATTGGGCAGCCAGCAAATGCCCTCGTGAAGTCTGAGTTTCATGAAGAACTCTTGCTTCTTGGCACGTTACTTTGAAAACTCTTATTTTTAATGCTGTGGTTAACCATTAGTACTGCTGAATCCATTACGCTCCTTGTAATTGGAAGACTTATATTTGCTACCAACGCTTCTCAATGAACAGACTCCCTGTGTGGAAAATGATGCATTAATCTTGAAATATAATTCCTGGAATTAAATCAGGTATTGATTGCGCGTATCAGTGCGTGCTAAAATGCAAAGTTTCCAGCATTTTTATTTTTATTTCAATGTAACTGGCATAAGGTTGTAGATGTCTTATTCAGTTAGGGTCAATGGTCATTCTGTTGCTCAGTAAAAACTTTTTATCAAGAGAAATTTCGTCCGACATTCTTAAATAGTTCAATTGTTGGCACTTTTGATTTATGTCCGTTCATTCATTAGTTGAAGTGAACACTTTTTGCCATATCATTTCTCTCCGACTGCATTTGAATCTTCCCTCTCAGCACCTCTCCTAATAAAATGCAACGGCTTCTTTGCCAGCAGGTATAATACAAAATTCAGTACTGCATGTGCCTTCATTTTCCTGAAATTTATTTAAAAAGTTATAACTCGCTGCTCCATTTTATGAAATTGTTATTTTATCCAGCAGCTTTAGTTGATTTACTTAAAATAATAACAAACAATCGTAATAGAACTTTTCCTCACTTATTAAATGACTGCGTTTGTTCTTTATCTTGTCCGTGAGCATGCTTTCATTGCTCAATTTTTCACCGCGTACTGCACACTCACGAAGTGAATACTTTTCAGGTCCAGCTCATGCAGATCTACAAGTTAAACAACAATCGTGAAGTATGAGCTCAGCAACTCGCAAAGAACCAGTCTTGGCACTCTGAATTACTCATTTTAATGTTCTTCCCTTTGGCTGTTTAATATTTTGCGTTTAAAAAGACTTATTTACGTGAAACAAAAATCTAAAGATTGGGCATTAATTATTAGGTTTAATAAACAACGAATTGCAAAGTACAGACATGATGTCATTTATAGTCAATGTATCGCAGCTTCGAGTTGAGAGTAAACTGAATTGCAGATGAGTTTTGGTTGGTTTACACAGGATGGCCCACGAAATACCAGTCTCCTTTGTTTTGGCTGTTGTCACGCTTCAGATTGACTAGTCGTGGTCGGGCAGGTGTTTCTGGGCCAGCCATTATACAATGTGTAAAAGGGCCGTACGACAAAATTTGAAAAATGAAAGATCACACAGAAGGGATAATTCTTTGTTAAAGAAGATAATATTCGCTGGCACGTCGTTAGCCTCCGAAAGTCAGACATCCGGTAAAAGGTTTCGCAGCAATAACATTTTCCATGCATTTTCTGATAATTTAGAAAAAAGATACTTTTCCCAGAATTCAACATTTACAACAAAACTTTTATTCCGAGATCATTTCCGCTTTGAGATCAACGGGGTGACTTGCACGGTACTCTCAACGTGCCTCCAAAGAACATTAAGGGGTGACAGCGCTGGCCATGCAAGAGGTCCTGCTTTTCTTATGCATTATTCGCTAAATTCAGCAGTTAAAGGTGCGCGCACACAATGCTAACGTGAAGTGGGGCTTCATTATGCTGGAACCACTTGTTTCTGCGCACTGCAGGAGACACGTCATGATTAAGTCTGGAAGTGTGTTTTATATTAACACAGAATAACAAACTTACAGACGGACTGAATGCGCATTACACAGAACACAAACTTTAGGTGGACAATGCGCAACACTACAGGAGTGCAATAAAGCGAACGAGAAGGATTTGCGTTGCGCACTTCATGCGTGATGAGGAACGGTCTTCTAAAATGACGCATAAATTATTAGGACGGTTTCAGCGAACGTATGTTTCTTGATAAAAAAAAGTATCCCTTTCATGTAACTCCTCAAAAGTTTGTCGGGTGAGGTTCTGTTACACACTGTGTTTCGCTAAGATTCGGAAGCGATCGAGAAAGTATTAGATAAGTGTCTCCCACTGCTACCTGCCAATCAGTTTTGATAAGTGTAGCGTAAAATGACTTATACTAACGCGTATATTATACGATCAGCATATTTTGTTCCTTTGCTTTCTTTCCTAAGCGCTTCGTTTCGACAGATTTGGCATTTTTAACCGGAGTTCAATGCTGAGACAGTGCGGGGGTTGGAGGGAGTTTGAAAACATGTGCTCCCTGACCAGTACATAATCCAAATAGGTTTGATATTAAAGGATATACGCACTGTGGAGACTGAGAATTAACACGTTTTAAACTGAGTTGGACACATTGGTTTATTGCCAAAATTTACCCAATGTTTAAAAAAATAAAAATATGTTTATTGTGTTCCCTAAATTATTAAATAAATATTTCGTTTTTATTTCGTCTTATTTTGAGTGGCTACATGAAACATAAACCATTTATTTTCCTTTATTTCAATTGAAATGTATAGTATAAATTTGGTGTCTATTTTGAGTACATAAGTAAAGATTGAAGTGTAAAACGTATATTTTCTTTCATTCAAAGTTAAAATAAATGTGTGTTATGTTTTGTTTTATTGACACTTTTATTACACATCGAGGTTTTTATTGTAAATACACAAAAGAAATATTGTGAAAGTAAATTCCAATATTAAGCATTAATAAATTACAATCCCCGAGACGCTATGGGGTACAGCAAAATCGCGGTCGCTTTCCGACACACAGCGGTCACATTCTCCCTCCAAACGCGAACATCCCATCCTTAAAACTCACAGCAGGGCCATTCCAGTAGCTGCAAGAAGAAGGCGCGGTTATCACACGCCCCATTTTTCCAAAATATTTTTTCTAAAATCTATGAAAGATGGAAAAATATATATCCTTCCACCCGGTATTACATAAGTATCTCTAACGGCTTCCTATCATTCACCGTTGTCGCAATATTTATCAAGGCGAAATAATGTGCAACGAGCCAAAATATTGGAGGCCACTGTGTAAATACAACCAGACTAGGTAGGATAAGGTAAGAAGTGAAATGGGTGATAAATGCAATGAACAATATCTTAGGTGTAGCTAAGTTTTTAATGGATAAAATAGAGTTATTTCTTGGCCATTTATTCTTTCAAGTATGTCCACTCATCTTTATCAGAAACAGGATGCTCTTTTTCTTTCTGAAAATTCTATCAACTAATAGATGTTGGAAATTTCAATATAGATAATGTAACATATGTTGCAAGCGTGAATTTCACTAATTCATATTTTCCTCTATAAATTATCCATTATCTATTTAACTATAAGTATTGTGTTTAATACTGTATTCCTGCAGACGTAGGACGTTACAATGTTCAGACATTTCTGACTATTTTACGCCTTTAATGTACCTATATAACTGCCCTTTTCACCATTTTAAATGCCTCGGTCTCTAGTAATTAGCAAAGGCTATTCTCGAAAATCAATAGAGCAATAGAACAATGACCGGACAGTTTTTGTCAACAAGGTTGCATCACCTTTGACAACGGAAATTGCTTTAAATTGCCGCTTTCCTACCGTTCTATCAATTTTCATTGTGCTAACTGCACGTACCAATGCAGTCCTACAAATTTGCGTCAGGAAATCTGTATCAGACGGATTTTCAATGGATGACATGTAAACTGTCTGGAAATCACGAAAAGCTGTATTTCACATCACAGTATGTCTGTACAAAATGTCAAAAACTGTTGAGAAGAAATTGTTTCATTATTTTTGACGGTAATTCCAGCTTCATTTCGCTACCAAACCTGCATTTTATTTTTATAAAGCTCAAATTCCTCCTTGGAAATTAAAAACACTTTTTATTAAAATTACGCTAGCGAATCCATGGTAATCAAGCCACCTTTTAGAAAAATCTTAAGGCAGTACTATGGCATCATGGATCAATATGTTTTGTTATATTTTAAATAAGAACTGTTGAAAAACAATTATTTGCCCAAGGACTGAAGCTAATAGTAATTCTAGTTTAATCACTTTTAATATTTTAAGGGTAGCATAAAATATTATTACTAATGCACCGCTTTTTAAGTAGGTAGCTCATAGTTGTTGAATATTTTAAAGTTCATATGAGCTGGTAAAATACTATAAAAGAGCACGAAAAAACCTAAGAAAGCTCTTTATAAGTTCTCCTTTTAGAGCTGCTTTGCATTATCTATATAATTTACAGCTGTCAAAACATGTCTGAAGACATGCTATGTTCTTTTTTGATTTCCAAAAGCTAAACGTTCGGGAGCAGTTAATTAGGCTTGTCCTTTCCGGAGAAAACTGCATTGGTCAACGCTCTCAATGAAAAATACATCATCATTCGCAGCAGTTAACAAGGTTTCCTTATACTATCCAGAGCTGAAAGTTGATGTAGTGTTCACTGTGGCCCATTTTGGTTTCTGCCAAGTGATCACTGGTAGCTTCTTACAATGTTGATAAAAATAATAAAATATGCAGTGTAAAGAATAAACAGAGGTACTGGTTAAAACTGTTTACTGATAAATAAAAAATGAACAAAGTTTTGATGATATATCTCTGATATAGATATATTAAAAATAGAGAAGAGTTCTCGATGAGTATCGATACTCAAAAGGTAACATATCGAGCGTTACCCTTGTACATCAGCTCTATACTTTTCCGATATTTTGTTAATAACGTCACAAGCAGCACATTTTAAAGTGGCAAGAAACAGGTGTCTTAGGCATAAGCTTCTAAATAGCAAGAAGCTTGTATCAAGAAACTGGGTGCACTTCTAAGCTCGATCACCGACACTATAACTAAAGCGGCCCCACAGCTTGTGTTTCTGCATATGATCTGGAGACATTGTGTCTGAGTTACAAATTTATATAAAAATCACGTACCAAGGTAATAAAACGTGGTGAATTGCGGTTTGAAGTACATATATTTTGAAGTGTCAGAAGATTGTGGGTCTCGTGCTCTACTTTTTGAGAATATGGATTAACTTGGAGCTATTTTCAAATTGGGGAGAATTTTTTTAAACTCGATAAATTCAGAATATTGTTTTTTTTTCGGAAATGTGTTTTTTATATATTTATTTATTTTATTTTTTATTTTCGCCTAGAGAGACGTTACACGAATTTAATATTTTTCCAGTATAGGTACATTTTACTGTTTTGAATAAAACGCCAGAGTAAGATATATTGAAACCAATTTTACACTTAGGAGGAATATAGGGTGCTTTATTCAGATTTTCTCAAAAGTCGGTAAATACATATATACATAAGAGAGAAAAGTTGTTCTAATTATGTGTTACAGATTTTTTAATTTATATGTGGTTATTTATTATTGCAATAATTCCTATGCATAAAAGTTTTTCAATTAATTATTGGCCACCATTATTATTTATTACATTACTAACATGTATGAGTTTGAATTTAATTTTGTTAACTTTATTGAGAATAAACATAACAATAAAAAATACAACAGAAAACATATTATGATTTAATCATCCTTAATAATGCATATATCTAAGCAACTACAATCATTGTATCATACATACAACATTGAATATTCCTAGCCTAATATCTGGACATCATCAGATTTGTTCTTGTCCCTAGAATGTCTGTGTAGAATTCAATTTCATCATCCGGTGCTTCAAAATACTTTAATAATGCAGAAATATCCTTCTTCTTTTCTTTGCTAACTATGTTTTGCTTTGGTAGGACAGCGGACGACAATGTGCTCAATGACCTGGTTTTCTCATTGAATCTCTGAAGTATGTACTTTTCACTGATAGATTAACATTGTCTTACTTTCTTGAATGAGATGAAAAGCTGACTATTCATGTTGATGGTTTTGCTGCTTTCTGTGCAGTACCCTTTAGGTTTTAATTCCGCAGTTTTCATTGGGTACTTTTAGGGTGGCGTATTCTTTTAAAAATTTATAATATTCTCCAGGAGACAAGATTTTTTTTTTCTACATGATTTCTCAATTCTACCAAAGACTCAGTCTGGAGTCATGTAGCTATGTCCACGAACTGGAAAGAAATGAAGAATATTCTTGAATCTTAATCTCTTTTCCAGGAATGCTGTAAGTAAGTCAGAAAGAAAGTACAGAAATCCGACACAACTTGTCTGCATCCTCTTAAACATTCCATTTCCAGCCAGGTAAAAATTATTTTTTTTACTCGTTAGTATGAGCCACGGTACACGAATTATATAACGATACTTGCCTAACAGAAAATTTCCTCACTGACAGTTTAGAAGTGATTGGTTTTGCTGCATATCGAAGGCAATCTTATTGACACCTGGAATTTCTCCTTTCATTATTCGATAATACTGTTTTGCACGAAGTTTATGCAACCCGTGACTAGTTCTTAATTTTTTCCCTTCAGCATTTCTCCGATTTTATTTCCATAAGACCAACCTTATAAGAGAAACGTGTATAAATGTACGGGGTCCAAAATGATAGATTAAAATATTTTTGCAATGCATTCTTGTATTTAGATAAAGGGTATACTTTGAAGAGTGTACCCTTATTGTCTCTAGATCTTCTGCCACGTGAACACCACTTTCACAGTCACTAGAATCACCGTCCATTCTGATTTATCTTGAAATATTTCTTCTTACAAACATGACTGATAACTCCTCTGAAAGTAACCCGGTAATATGTTGACACAATGAAGTTTGTTTGCGGGATTATAAGTAGCCAATCAAAGAAGAATAGTGTTACAATAATGAGTGACATAGCATAAAGTACGTGCACTTGTTATTGCCAAATGCTGGATATGAACTTTTCCTTTAACTCTCACATTGCATATATCGGTTTTTGATTAAAAAAACGTGAATTGCCCTGCTTCTATACACGACATTTTCGGCCTTTTGCTAAAATTCGATTCACAGGACGATGTGAAAGGTCAAAATTAAGTCGTATAGCTCAATTTTGAAAAACTTTGTATTTTTCGAGTTTTGAAAAAACCCTCCTCAACTGAACCCTGTTTGTTATATAAATTATTTAATAGATTATTTAGTATTTAGTCAATGGGATTATGAATATAATTGTAAATGCGTGAAATTACTCACAATAAAATATATACTCTATGGGTAAGTAAATTCAGATCTGAATACTATTAATGTAATGAAATGAGCAATTTATGTTTTAATTTATAAAAAATGTGGAATTACAGTATCGAAGTTTTCCGTATTCAAACTAAAATGTGAATAGGTATTTAGTATCAAATAACGAGAAAATTTGCTATTGACCCTACACTAACATGCTTTTCAAAGCGAACTTTAATTGGTTACGGAAATGGGTTCTCCAGTTTATTGACATAACTGCTTCTATTACTTTCGTGTATATACAAAAGTTAATCTCCCTTAAACATCTCCTGCTCTTTCAACAACATACCTGAATTCAAAATAAGTCATGCAAAATCTAAAGGTAATGTAAATGTTTAAAGTTGCTTTCAAGGACACATTCTCAAACATCTCAATAGTAATAGTAATAGTAATAATAATAATAATAATAATAATAATAATAATAATATGAATCTTGGCATTTAAAATATTCTATTAGTATACGTAACCTAATTTACGCATAAAAACTTATTTTTTATCATTCATTCAGTATTTCAATTTGATTTTCCTGTGAAAACCGTTAGAAATGTAGTTACCGGTGATAATTCCGATAGTTACACAGAATGACGCTAAAGCCGACATACAAAGAAAGACCCATGTTTTCTGTGTGCAGATAGCTAACGAAGACAGACGAAAGAAATGTCACCACAAAGTAAGAGCAGACTGATATCATCCTTCTAGTCACATTAAATGAGACGCACAATCACAAATTACCGAGATACCCTGGGCAAACTGATTCAGAAATTCAACATAACAAGTTCCGATCCAGGCTGCCAAATACTGCGACAGATAAAGGGAAACTCAACGGCCAAGATGATATTAGAAATTCTTGTTCCATTTGCAACATGGACTCATCAAATACGATTATGGCACTGCGTTTCCTTTCATCCTGTAAAACATTTATTTTAATAAGTACTTGTCCCTCGAGACTCAAAATTGGAATTGATTATGTAGCTTGCGAGACTAATGTACAATGTAACTATAAGGATAAAGAAGAGATGAGACTTGAACCGCAAACTCAGTGAGGGCGCAATAGGAACATTTAACTAGAGAAAAAGGTTAGAACAAAATAAAAAAGCAACTAAGTGTATCTATTCTTTCGGCCTTAGCACGTCAAATATTCATAAAACTATTATCAAAAAAGAATGAGGAAATCTACATAGGAAATGGGTAACATAATTAAATTTTCTCTTCCAATATGCTCTGTGGAAAAAGAAACTATAAAATCTCTAAATTATAGTAAGAAATTGTGCCACTAGGCGCAGTTATAGCTTAGGGTTTCTTGCGCCAGTCTGCCAAGTGCCGTCATTTAGTATGAAATTGTTTATCTTTGGATTTAGAGCTTATAAATGGTGCAGCAAGCTGATTATCATTGGTCAACGATATTATTACCTCAGAAATGCTTACATTTTTCGAATAGTGACATTATCCTAAATCCAAAATAATGGTCAGAATCCTTCTAGCACGTACTGATTGTCTGATTGTTTGGAATTTGACTATGCATATTAATCCAAAGTATAAAATTTTACAGAATTTTATTTACGGAATTTTATGACAAACAAAAATATTTCCTTGTTTCCTTAGTAACGTTTTGTTTGAAATTATGCAACTAGACAAAATCACCTAAGTTTTAAAAACCAATATTTCATACAAAGACTCTAATTCGTCCACCAATAGAATATTGCTTAGTTTAGGCTAAATATACAGAAAGACAAATGGTGAACATAAATTCTTAGATGAAAAGAGTGACATTTTATTTTTTCGGCATTCTATTTAAAAAATACTCCTCTAGGACTCCATCTCCTGTGTCTTTTCAAATACCCAGGCGGACCTGCGACCCCCAGACCACCCGCTGTCCAGCCGGAGCCCCCCCCCCTTTTCCCTGCACCCCCCCATAGCATCTTGCCACGGTTAAAATTCCTGCACATAATGCATCAAATTCAAATTTCTGGTGACACAGGACCGATCATTTATTCAGATTAAACATAGGTAAATCAAAACCACAAGACTGCTCTATTAATGATGGACTGAAGATGCACCTTTGTGGAAGGGTGGCAGACTTATCATTTGTCATTTGGTTCGGCGAAAACAGGTTTTGTAGCAGAGAACAAATTGGTATTTCGTTCTAAATCAACTTCTGACTCTCATGAAGAAATGACAGCTTCAACATATTTTAAAGAATGATTTTTGAATGATATGCGATTTTCAATTATCACGCACCTTACTATAAGCAATGCCTGCGCCATTATCCATAACAACTATAAACCTGTATACATACGTTGTGCAGGCATGCTTATATCCGGCGATTAATTTAAGCAAGATCCAACGCAGGCTGCTGTTGCTATGTTTGCATGCACAGTCGGTTATCTTTTGGTCTTGCATTGCCTTCCACAACCTGGTGTGTCGGGCAGTGAAAATGTTGTGTATTATAAGTTTAATATATTTACATTAATAAAAATTAACTTAGTCGTTGATTAGTACTTCATAGTGCTTCTCTGTATATTTTGCTTGGGTATATGTCTCAACTAACTTTTGGTTAAATAATTTAGCATATTAAGTTTTATTAACCAAATTACTAATAAACTCAACCCAAGATATAAAACAAAACTGAGTTCGTACATGGCGAATTCACAATTTAATCCAAGAATGTAACGGGTATCTTAATAAAAGTGACATTGTAAATATTTGGAGGCGTTCTTGTTAAATTGCTATATTAATTATATATAAACTGTTATGTGCATTATAATTTCACACTTGTACAATGTATGGAGCCAACATAAACAAGATACAGATTTCGACAAGTAATGGCATGCCAACACTTTCATTATGTAAATTTGGACCAAATTATTAGATAATGAATGTCTAAAATAAAAAATTTTCCACTAATCAGGTTTTATTACATAGCTCAGAGATCAGTTTGCAAAAATTCATTTATGAGTTAAACTCGTTTCCTATATTATGAAAGTATCAAGTAACAAAACTGAAGTTCAATTTTTGGAAAATATAATAAAAAATGAAAATTTGTAATTGAAACAAAACTATATCCCAAGTTAATAGATTCAATTTCTTGAGAATCATAACCTCGTTCATTTAAAATATAGACCAAAATGAAAATTCTGAAACTGTAACTATATAAATACTATCTTTAGAAGACCCTTTAAAATAAATTTGCAAATGAGGAGCTTAGAAAAAGATGATACAAGATACGTTTCTAAAGCTTGTGGGCAAATACAAAATTATGTATATATATATATATATATATATACAATTTTAAAAATTATAACAAATACATTCTAAATGCGAACTGCATTATCTTTGCTGCGTCCACAATTTTAAGGACGGCATGAAACATTTAACACATACAGTTGTAATTAATTGTTCGAGCAATATTTATAGAATATTAGTATATTATAACTTAAATGTGAGTAATTAATGTACAAGTGCAGTAGTAGTGAAAACTTCGAATCATGTGTTTAATATTTTTGGGGTGGTTTTTAAGCATTCTGTAGTTCGCTGCTAAAATGATGCTGTACACTATGACACTCATTCCAATACGTAATAAAACACAATGTTACACGAATCGGATTTCGTATTCTTTCAGTCAGATAGATGCTATTTTTCCTCCTTTTGTTCCATGTCTCCGTTTCTTATCTATAGTGTTATTGATTTAGCATCATATTTAGAGAAGGTATAAAATATACAATCCACAGGGAATAAAAGTTAATAGTTTCTGGAGATTCTTCTAGTTGATTCCTTTGCAGTACCACTCACAAATGTCAGTGCTCTGATATTTCATAGAGGAATGTAAAGAAGTGAATAAACCGGAACTGAAACATATTATTAGGTAAAATAAAATGGAGGCAAAATATCCCTTACAGATAGCCAAATTAATGTTTCTATTTAATTTTATGTTCTCTTGGATTTATAATAACAATCAAACAACAAGTTCTTGAAGATATTCTCATCCCATATCCTTCCGTACTTGCTGGAAACATTTAAACTTTTAAATTCACTTTTACCTCATCTCATAACAGTTCAATGGAATTGAAATCCGGACCTAATAACAGCCCAGCCATAACTTTCAGCACCTTCCATTTCTTTAGATGCAATGTATTCGTGTTTACAATTCTTATCTTGTTGCAAGGTGAACCCTTTCCCTACCATATGCAAATCAAAATATATGCAAACCGCAATAGACCCTACTATGTTAGTAGTGAGAAAATTTTCTCTCTCTTATGTACAATGGCGGACATATTTTCTTTTTCTAGCACCAAAGCGTTCATGTATAAAAACTAGATATTCAATGTGATGTTGTCTGGTTCATTGAAGTCACCCCCTTGTCCCTTCAGACCGGCTTCTGGAATTCTCTTTTTACTGTTGCAACTTGTACAGTCTACTTGTTCTGCACATGTTTGTGGTGTAATTTTAAATATATTCCCTATATTTGTATTTCAAATTAAATTATCATCTCTTTTTGTAGTTTTGGAATGCTAAGTTCGTTGTAGAAAATCTTGGTTGCTGTGAGGATTTGTGTGGTGGTCAACGCTGTACTGCACTCCCTCAATATCCTGGTGATGTAGTGGTAACCATACTTGCCTTCTAATCCCAACGTCGCGGGTTCGAACCCGGCCAGCATCGATGGAATTTTTCGGGCGTAAAAATCGTAAGTATGGCTTCCTTCGGAAGGGAAGTAAAGCCATGGTCCCGTGTCGTACATTTACGGCACGATAAAGAACCTCAAGCCTGAAAGAAGAGGCCTCTGAGCAAAATTTGTCGGCCGTTTCACGCCCTGAATAGAATGGGAAGCTGATGACCTGAGATGTTAAAGAGAGTCCTTGAATAAACAAAAGAAAAACTCCCTCAATATGTAGATAATCGCATTTTTAGCAATTTGACATATTGGTTGAAACACTTGATAAAACTTTGAATAAAGCATACATTAATTAGTGAAGAACACTAAACCAAAAACCTTCCTCAATGCTACAATCGCAGCATTCTTTTTCCGTGAAATTTTCACTCTTGGAGCCATAGCAGGCATGTAATCACTATTACTAACAAACTGAACTACAAATAACAGGTTTATCTAGCACTATGACATTGGTACTTACGTGTGGTTGATAGTAGTATAGAAACAACACTGATGTCTTAGTTAATATGTGCATTTGGCTGATTCAGTGAAACACACTTTTCTGGTTTTATGCAATTTCTATTTGACTATCTCACTTTTATGAAAACAAATAAGCGGAGAACTGCCTTTTGAAACAAAATGCTATTTATTTGTTAATTAAATGTAATCACTTGGATAACAAATAATCTAAATTTATTAAATATGGAAGACAGGTAATTGAACAGCTGTATTAAAGTTAATGATAGGTATTGTATTTTGAGAGGATTCCTTCGTAAGTTGAAATAAACAATTATTTTCCATTTTATTACTCCGAAGCGCTTGCTTGCTTTAAAACGTATACTTTAGATGCTTTTCTCGATTATTCCAAAATTCCTGTCTCATTTCATGTTGGACACAAAAATGTGAACTAAACTGAATGCACTTAAACCACAGGCTATGGTCGTGGGACATAAACGTGCACTGCGTAAAATAAACCCAAACGATGTGGCGCACATCATGATAAACAGCAATGTAATTAATTAAGTCAACAAGCCAAAAATTTAGGTGTTTGACTCCGATTTAGAAGGGCATAGCCAGATAACTCATATATCCAGTAAAATATTCTTTTGTTTCACACATTAAAACAAGTAGCAAAATATTTACCTCTCAATCTCAAAAATAATCTCATTGAAGTGCTTTTTATGCCCCCTTTGATTATTGTGATGCCTTGCACTGTAATCTGAATACTGGGCAGAAACATTCATAATGCCTGTGTTCGTTTCGTCTTCAACACTGGTACATTTGATCATGTCCTAAGCAAACAACTATCATGGCTACCTCTGAAAGAATGTAGGACTTTCCATTCCCTAAGTTCCTGTTCAAAATCCTCCGTACCTCGAACACTTTCCCTTCGTATACCTGTCCCTACCTCACAATGTGACTTTACTGTCTATCCCTCGTCACCGAACTAATTTTTAGTCAACCTCTTTCAGCGGGTCAGTTCCCAGAATCTGCAATTCCCTTCCTCCTAAAGTCAAAGATGTTCGGACAATATAGTAATTTAATGTAGATTAAATTGTCATCTCAACTCGAGGAATCACAACAGCTAGTATATTGCTTCTTCTTCTTCTTCTTCTTCTTCTTCTTCTTCTTCTTCTTCTTTCTTCTCTTCATCCCCTCTCCTCTCCACCCCTCCTCCTTCCCCCTTGTACTCGAGAAAATTATTGAAGAACAAGTGGAATTGCAGCGCTATCAACTTTCTAACTATATTCAAAATATGTAATATTTATATGTAGTATATATCTTTAATTTGGATTTTTATGTATTTTATATAAAACTATGTGTATTGTACTCTGTATTTTTTCTGCCTGGTAAAGTGGAAGAGATGGCCTCATGACCTTAGCTCTTGTCAGGGTAAATAAATAAATAAATTTAGAAAAATTAACATGACATGGTTCCAAAATTTTGTATTCCACTTTATCCAGAATATCTTTTTTAAAAACGTATATCCAATAATTCACCATGTTCCTGTTCCACTTCTGTACTCCACAGCAATCACTCTGTGCTCGAATGTTTAGCACTCGGGTGTTCTTTTAACAACGATTTCAAATATATGGAAACTTCTTTGATAACCATGGGACACAATGAATTCATCCCATAAGAACATAGTTGTGTTGTCTGTTACCAGATTGTGAACGCAGAACTTTTAAGTCCATGGTTGCCTCACGTAATGCGCTGCATTATAGTTGGAATAGGAGTGGGGTTTGAATTCTGTATATCAAATGTAGTAATATACTGGGCCATTTTCAAATAATCCAGTAATAGTTGAATGAATGAATAGTGTTTAACCGCCGTTTTTGCTACAGAGGCACCACAGGCGGTGGACAATGATGATAAATGAAATTAAATGATATATTGGAAAAGGATTGCTTTTAAAGGAAGGAATCGTTCCAGGTCTATGTTCAGGATACCTCCCCGGCATTTGTCATTTATGAGGACTGAGGAAAACCTGGAAATAAACGTAGTCAGGAAGGACGGTCTTGGCGGGATTCGAACCCCAGATCTCCTGCTTACGAGTAAACGCCTTAAAGACCTCGGCCATCCGTGGCGTTATAATAGTTGATAATATGACTTTGATCGGATAGTATTTTCTGCCAGTTTCTGTTGTTTATGTAATTCTTTAAAGTTACGTTCATATTTGAAGATTTTATGGCCATGTCAAAGAAATCACATTATTATATTTATCGGAATTTGTGAGATATTAAATTTGTATTAAAAATCTGACCATATTACCGTTCTCTAACGGCAATGTATTTCTCTATGCATGTCGTACGTTTTTAATAATAAAGTGCTGTGAGAGATACTTTTTGTTCTGATGTTGCAATCTGGAATTGTGGCTAGTGAATCGAGAAATGACTTTTGTCTCTTTCACATATTTTCACTTCGGTGTTCTACCTTCATGTCCCCTTTTATCCCGAGAAGACATATCAGTTTTCTGTCTTCAGTTGCCCAGGTAAACTAGCCATTTGAACTATCAAGACTTTTTAGAAATAAGTGCCTACATAACCTCTGCCCCATGTCATGAATCAATTCTGTAATCTTCTTAGAACAAACAGTTGTTTTACTAAGATGTGATGATGGTTTCGGTGTCACACAAGAATTTTGTGGTTCCCAAGAGCTGAAGGAGCAAAACCCATGAAAAACATCTTTATATTATTGCACTGAAACATACTGTGATTTTTAAATTGTTTTAACGTTCCATAGTCGTTCATTTTATCTTCCTGACCAATATATTCCCGAATACTTCACATAGCTACATTTTGTTCCAAGAAGTAGAACTCCTCTTTTCTGCTGTAGATTCACATTTAAGATCAGGGCTTAAGTCTTTAGAAGAAGTAGCATTTGAATCCGGAATGTGCTCATCAGTTTCACGTAGGTCACCAAGTTGACTATATCACGGTGTACCCCTTTCTAAATTCATGGTGTTGAAACGCGTATTAATTTACGTCAGTTTACAGAAGAATTTGAATGTTGAAATTAAGAGGCGATGTTTCCATTCATGACAAGCCTATTTTTCTAAGAAGTTTACATATTTGGTGAACAGAAGTCAACACCAGTCGAACATTCTACTGTATCGCTTTTCTGCTGAACTTTTCATATTACTTAGAACGCTTATATCACATAAAATAAAATTTCGGCTATTTTCGATTGTGCCACATATTTCTGAGTCTTTCAAATATAGAAATTATTTTTTATTGAAACAATAATTTTTCCGTCCTACTAAACGAAAATTGGGTCATGAAACAAAAAGACAGCAAGTAAATGAAACTAAGCGGAGTGGCTCAAGCGGTAACGCTTTGTTTCGCATTCTGGAAGTTTCAGTTCAATTCTCGTTTAGCCTTTGGCTATACGTATATATTTTTTCTTGGTCACATAGCGTGCCTTCTGAGGGGCTCTAACAACTCAGAGGATCTCCACCGGCGTCGCGATATTCTAGCTGGAAACATGTAAAGAACCCACCTGCGTCCGCGCAGACACCGCTCGTAGACACTGGACACACAATGTCGCCTTCACCACATCCCTTCCTCCCAGAGGTGCCACCATTGGGGCGTAGTCACAAATGGTTAGACGTGAGCAAGGCTCAAGTACCAAAGTATCCATCTTTGCCCCAGATCATCTATCCAAGTCCCTCATACATTTAACATGATAAAAAAAAGTGGGCACACGGAAAGTAGGAGCTCATTGTATTTATTATTTTTTTTTTATTTTAGCAAAATGGCTGTCTAAAAGTCATCTGTTACTTTAAATGGTCCTTTAGGACGGTATATTTACATTGTGGAAGAAGAAGTTTATCATAGGTTATAGAAGCTCTGTTCGACATCTTCTGGTTAAAGAAGGGGCTCTTGAATTCTTTTCCCCACCCAATTTACTAGCACTATGTTTCAGTGTTTCGGTATCTGTATTTTTAGTCAATTTAAGTTAAGAAAACAAGCAAGTGAAGTTTAGTTTACTTTGTGTTTAGTTATAACAGTGTTCACTTATAGAATGAAGTCCTCAGCAGCAAAGGACATAATGGAACGTAAAACGAAAAAACATAAATCGTTAAGTAGAATGTCTGCAATAAATAAAAAAACTATAACTACAACTGCATAAAATGCGATATGTTTGTAACTATTGCCGACTATTATCGCCAGGAAAAAATGATGCAAGATTCAGAGACAATTCAACGTTCTCCAATCACGTGATATATGTACCTCTGTAGATAAACTTCTGTTCTCGGGTTAAAAGACCTTCAAGAACTGAAACTTCATCTTATAAGTCCAAAATTCTTGCACCAATTACAGAAGGCGGCGGCAATGAAGTTGTAGGAGATTTCGATGTAAGTCGAACAGTTTTCATAAAATATCCCATTACAAACACTTGCAAAATACAGGATTCACTCCAAGTGGCATGTGTGGAAAATCGTCATAAACTTAGTCATGAGGCTGAAAGTAATATACCCGGCATATAAATTCATTCAAAGGTCGCGAGTGTCGGATTACCTGACTCGTCAAAACTTTATCTGCCAGAACTAAATATTAAAATATATTTCACATGTTTAAAGTAGAACGTTCAGACACACAATTAAGCTACTAGACGGACAGCAACATATTCCTAGGGATTTTAATATAGCATTCGGTTAGCCAAGATAATCCGATTGCTTCAGTAATTGTGATGAGTATATAGTAAATTTAGAAGCAAATAATAAACTAAAATATTCAACAATGTGAACAACAACTGAGGTATTTTACTCAAGAAAAACAAGTGTTAAGGGACAATCAAAAGAGGAAGCAATTGGCTTCGATTAAAGAAAAACTTTGTCAGTTTACAACATCTGCATCAATGAAGTCATAGCATGAAAGACAACTATCAATATATCAATATATTGACAAAAGTGTATTTTATGTGTATCCCAAACATGAAAGGAAGAATGGAAATAATGTTTTTTCCATATTTGCATCATTTCATCTACAAATCTTAAAGTTCCCAAAGTGAATCATCTTAATATGTTTTTGTAATTCAGCAGCGGGCAACAGACAAACATTACTTTTTTCCGTTTCATCTACAATATGGTGGTGCTTAGAAAAAAACTTGAATCAACCTCTGTAAGGGACCATTCTTATTTTCATAAGGACAAGAATATTGGACCTGTAAATGTAAAAGCAAAGGCACTAACGCCTAAGGAATGAATCTTTCTTACCAGCAACTCCCTTCAAAAACCATGTTGCAGAAGACCACAGTATGTTTAGAACTTGGATGAAAAGTATGCTAAAAATCATCATTTCTATCCCGGCCAGAAAGAAAGATCAACATTCAGAGAACATCATTGCTGCGTTTCAGGATCAGTTTTAACGCAGGTTGGGAATCAGTTTCTATAAGAATTAGCAACAAGCAGGCTATTTCCATTCTTCTTAATAACCACTTTGATTTAATGAAATATGCATAAAAAGATAATGTCCATTATTCACTTATAATCACAAATAATTTCACAAATTTAGTTTATTAGTCTAATATTGTTTAATAATAGTTTCTTTTAAAACCCCTGCCCATATCCGTTGAGAAGTAAAAGGACTTAACAAGATTTAATGAAGAAATTTGGAAATAACAGAAATAAATATCAAACCCTCCACAGAAATCAACATAATTCTTTCAGGATCTGATTAAAAAAAGTTTACTTTCCCATTAATATCGTCAGTATGGGCCTAACAATATTAATTAATATCGTCAGTATGGGCCTAACAATATTACTTTTATATTAATTTGTAGAAGTTAGTAATTTGATTAAAGCTAATTAAAATATTATTAATAGTAATGACAATAATAATAATAATAATAATAATAGTAATAAAGCCAGATAAATTTGTTCATTTTTCACGTTAATTAGCTATGATTTAAATTGATACATTTAATTAGTGATCAACACTACATATACCTAGTGAAAAGTTTAATGAAATTAATATGACCCAGAAATTGTTAAAAAAAAATAGGATTTACACAGAATTAAATGTTTAAGACGATTATACCGCAAAATTTGTAAAATGTCCATGAGGCCCTTTATTCTATGTACTCAATAGATATTAGAGATGTTTGAAATAAATAACAAAATATTTTTATAGAGAAAATCAATATCTTCCATTAAAATTGGCTATTAACGGGCTACTGTGTCACACTTAAAGTATCTCTATAGGCAAGATTGCCTAAATTATGAATGACGACGATAATGGTGATAAACAAGATTATTCTTTTCATTCTTCTAAGGCTACATTAGGCAATGTTTTAAGGTATACAACCAATTGAGTTATTTAAGATATTGTTTCTTACCTTCGTTGACTGAGAAGTTCCTTGCTCGATGCTGTTAATAATTTGATTTCTATTAGCCGTTGTCTTCGCGTTTCATCCTCTTCCCATTGACGTATATCCAATTATCCCTTAATCCTTTTAGCACGATATTAAGATTACAAGCAACACAACACTATTCCTTACCTTGTGTTTATAAACTCAGTTTGGCCCCTTGTATCAAATTAGCTTGTAAAAGTTAATTATGAAGAACTGACAAAGAAACGATTATAAGCTTCTTGCACTTTAAATTGAACTTCAGGATCTTCAATTTACTCCGTCACCGATCATTGAGAATACCAACACGAAAATTGACCCTAAACCATCGCTGTGAGAGATACTTTTTGTTCTGACGTTGCAATCTGGAAATGTGGCTAGTGAATCGAGAAATGACTTTCGTCTCTTTCACATATTTTGCCTTCATGTCCCCTTTTATCCCGAGAAGACATATCAGTTTTCTGTCTTCATCAGTTACCCTGGTAAACTAGCCATTTGAACTATCAAGACTTTTTAGAAATAAGTGCCTACATAACCTCTGCCCCATGTCATGAATCAGTTCTGTAATCTTCTTAGAACAAACAGTTGTTTTACTAAGATGTGATGATGGTTTCGGTGTCACACAAGAATTTTGTGGTTTCCAAGAGCTGAAGGAGCAAAACCCATGAAAAGCATCTTTATATTATTGCACTGAAACATACATTGATTTTTAAATTGTTTTAACGTTCCATAGTCGTTCATTTTATCTTCCTGACCAATATATTCCCGAATACTTCACATAGCTACATTTTGTTCCAAGAAGTAGAACTCCTCTTTTCTGCTGTAGATTCACATTTAAGATCAGGGCTTAAGTCTTTAGAAGAAGTAGCATCGCTGATGAGGAGATTGTGCCATTTTACGAGGATTCTCCTTAGACAAATGAATAAACCTTTAGTAGTAATGCAATAACTAACTTACACAATTCTTTTATTTATGCAGGCAATTTGAAGGAGAATACACATAGTATACCTAATTTGGAGACATGCACACTCAGAATTGGATCCCGCTAAATACCCAAACTGTCCCTAATGTATATGTTACGCTTGTGTTAAATGTCCGTGAAAGAATGACAATCTCTGCAGAAGATACAACAGCAAGAGTATTTACCAGTAGGTAGAATATTCCTGGATTTTAGTGGCATCCAAGATCTCGTCAGTCACGTCTAGAAAGATCTACTGCAGAGTTGTAGAAGGTATGTATGTTATTAAATAGCAGTAAATGACAGGACAGAAATATGTGAGTTAGCCATTATTAGTTTATATAAGTATTCAGGCGAGAGAAGAGATGTTAGCTCTTGTCACTATGCATGGATGTTATGACACGAATCACAGAGCAAAACTTGACGTGCACTTTACTAAACCTGAGTATTGGAGGGCGTAATTCAATGCAGAGAATTAGACCAAAGTTCAACTCCATGCATAATATCATTACAACGGCTGGTAGGCCCCATTACACTCAATTACGTGGAAATTAAGTCCCTATACCTTTGGTAATAATGCACGCACGGAAGTGAAGTCTCTCAAGTACGTCGGTGACCGAAATGGCTGGTGAAAGGAAGCTTTGGGGATTGAATTACTCCACGACACAGTCCCAGACTGAGGTCTTTAGCAATTTTTCCTCATTCTCATCAATAAAAAATGCCCTAAACTTACGGCTGGATCACTTCCTTTTCATATGTACACTTTCATCTCATGTAGTAAAAATGGCGTTAAACACAATTAACACTCCATCGAGCACAATGTACCAGACATCCTTTCCCGCTTTTTATAAACCGCTTAAATTCCTAGTAACTTCTTAATGCGGTTTGTAACACTTCCTTGCTCATTGATTACTTGCCTGTTATTTTAATTTCATTACCAAGCGAAGGTATCTGTGCGATACATTTCGCTCACTCCATACTTGTTTATTTATTTATTTCTTTTGTCCTTCGTTGCTGTGAGCCACGTTTGCTTGCATATAATTTCACAGAATCGAGATCTACCCAGTCTAAATGATCCCAACACTTACAGAAAGCCCTTAGAATATTGCAGGATGAAACTAAAGATGACAATGTTGGTAGTGTGAAGATAAAAGCGGCACAGGTAGTGAAGCCGAGGTAAAAGTCCGTTAAGAGAATTCTGAATTATCCCAAATTACGCAGGCGAAGATGTAGATAACGCAGATGTCTATGCTCAATATTATAGATACTGGTCAAGATAGGGTTACTAAAAAGAAGAAAATTGAGCCTCTACAGTAAAGAGGAACTGGATCAAAGAATATACTTAGTTGTCAGAATTTATACAGATTTAACGCCTATAGAATGTTGAAGCAGTGCGTTGAATTTCAGCAACTTTGACAAATAAAACAGATGCTACTTTGAAAATAAAGAAGATATGAATAATTCTTAGGCCTCCTTTATTTAGCAGAGCTCTACGCAGGATCAGAAGAGAGATGCAGGTGGATAAAATGTTTTTGTTAGTAATGAGTTAAAAGCGTTTCAAGTTTCTCTTCGCTGCTTTAGATATTACGACAGATCT
>CM060846.1:325805511-325835511 GCA_030762175.1 Metallyticus violacea
ATGAAACTGCTTCAAAGCAGCAATAGCATTGGCAACTATGACCATAAAATCATGGTATATGGTTACTCATTTCCCCGAATGATGCCGATTTTAGTTCTCTTGAATCATACACAAATGGAAAAATTATATATATATATATATATATATATATATATATATATATATATATATATATATATATATATATATGTTCCTGCTGATTAGTGATCCATAATAACTAAGAACTACGAACAGGAAGGACATGCTAGATCTGATAAGTTACATTTCGCCCATTTTCCATGCTTATTTCTAGTTTAATAGCTATGGAGATCCATTGGGGACTGCAAATATTAAACATGGTTGAGATTTATGATAGAAGAGAAAGGATGAAATCCATAAAATACGACTTTTTTATTTACTGTTTTTGAGCAAATATATAGAATTTGTGACAAAAATATTGTTTTACTTACATTTAAGAATTTTCACTGACCTAAGCCAACTAAGTGATTTGAAAAATGAATGCATGCTATCTTTAATTGTGATGTGTGTTTAAAATGACCCCTTTCTTGCAACGTGCATTAAAAAAAATTAGTAACAGTTGATTGTGGACCTTTTTTATAATGCAATTAAAAATCCTTCTCTTTCTCAAAATACATGAAAATACGTACACCATTTTGGTTTTAACCTTTTCATTTGTCTTAGGGAAGGGATAGTTTTATTTGGTGTGTTTAAAGGCGCTCGGGTCATTAGGGTCCTATTCAATTCAGGACGTGAAATAACCGAAGATCTTTGTTCAGAGGCTTCTGCTTTCAAGTGTAATGTTCTTTTACGTCTATAACACGGGATCCACAGCTTTATTTCTCTTCGGAAGGAAGCCACATTTTGGATTATTGCACCCTAAACCTATACATTGACCCTGGCCGGGATTGAACTTGCGAGTTTGGGTCAACGAAGAAAGTATGTTTACCACACTATACCACCAGGATTGAAGGTATAATAGAACTTATAACCAGTTTTACTGATATGTTTTTGGTTTACTGTTCTAATAAAAAGGAAGAGTAGGTAATTGTTCATATACAAAAATTACATAAACCTGTATCATTAATAGTGAATAAATGGTTATCACTACTTCAGAAATTGTTATGAGTTGACAATGCATGTATACAGCTCTTTGAATGTAGTGGGCAACCTTGGTTATGCTGTCCCTGAGTCACAGGCATCGGGCGATAGGGCAACAGTGTGTTCGCAGTGACGTCACAGAGTAATAAGATAGTGATGCTGTTGACAGATCTATGGCCGAGCACACCAACCGTCGTTATTATTACAACAGTTCGTTAAATAAATCATTGATACGCTAGTTCCATTTTGTGCTACACCAAGTGTCGTTAATGGTAATGCATCTATAACAAAATCGTTAGTTCATTGGCACTAACTCATCACGTTGAAACTCCGCCGACATATATACTTAGTAAACAATAAGGTGGAAGGTTTAGATGAATAAATTGTGTATTTAGAATAACTTAAAGAAAAACCTGTATGAATGTTGAATGTGTTTTGCGAAATAATATTTTTGAAGAATAGAAGAATAAAATGCCACATTAAAGATTGTGAAGTAGCATTCTGAAAGAAATTGAAGGAAGATTAGAGTGTAGAACAAGTAAAAATAAACCAAGCACACTTTCAGAATTTACTTTCGGCACAAAAATTTTGGGCAGGCATAATATTATTGTAATCTCTTTTTAAAACAGTTGTTTTTATAATTAGCGAAGCTCAGGATCTGGCATATATTTACTCCGGTAAAATGATATGTAATTCAAAATTATCAAGTTGGCAATAAGTACTAAATTCATACAACTATTTTGTCTGGGACAGCCGTTGAGTAAATAGGAGGTGTGCAATAAATTAATCTAAACGAAAACACAAAGAATTAGAAGTTTCCTTGGATATTTTGATGGAACAACAACAAATGTGAGTATAGAAAAGAAGTACTAATTTTCTCTCTCTATTTTCTTTTTCATATTTTTATACTCATTAATGTTTACAGCACCGGTGACGAATGTCGAGTAAAACTAAAGGTTTCACAACTCTTTAATTTTAAGTTGCGAACTGCAATCCAGAGACTTTTTTTTATTTTGTGTATTTACGGACGCTATTTAACATCTCAAGTCATCAGTGTTCCATTCAATTCAGGGCGTGAAACGGCCGATAAATTTTGCTCAGAGGCCTCTTCTTTCGGGCTTGAGGTTCTTTTACGTATACTAAATTTATGACACGTAAAGGAGTAAAACATCTTTCTTTCCTAAGGAAGCCATGCTTAGGATTTTTACACCCGAAAAAAGTCATTGACCCTGGCTAGGTTTGAACCAGCGATATTAGATCTACAATACACAGTCTTCATAACATAAAGCTATCGATTGATTACATCTTTATAGAATAATTCCTACTATGAAATGTACTGAGAATTTAAGGTAATATGATATTTGTGTTGTGTCGGTAAATTAATTCAAAACGGTGTACACCCTGCAGAAGGAACAGAATGTAAGCGGATTAGACAGGAGTTCCGAAACAAGCTGTATTGCGGTAATATTAATAACTGTAATTTTACCCAAAATAAATTGTTTTTTAATCCCACAACTGACTTTTTATTTTATCCAAATCAAAACAAGAGTAAACACAGTCCAAGCTACCAGACAACGATAGAAAACTAAAAAACATACGATAGCAGTTGAATCCTGTGTAAATTTTGAGTATCAAAATATTGGGGTGTCATTTCAAATTTTAAAGTTGGCGAAACCTAAAAACTTAATTAGCATTGTTTTTAAACTTCAGGCAATTATTTAATTGCTGTTCGAATTTGGACAGAATAAAAGCAAATCAGCTAGTGATAGGTTAAAAAAAATTGGGCAAAAGTACAAAGAACAATTATTAATATTACAGTAAAAAAACCCTGACAATTTCGTTTATATTCCGTTATTCTTTGTAGGGTACACACTTTGAAAAAAATATTATTACCAAAACATAACAATTACATTAAACGTTTAGTTTAGTAGTTTTTATTTTGTCAAAATTCGAACATGATAAAAAGTCAAATATGTGATAACAATTGCATGCTCTTTAAATTTTAGCATAAAACGAAATACGTATCATTTGAAATTTGAAAGTGGGGGTGGCTGGGATCAGGGGGTGAAGCCTAAAATCTAATAACCTTGGTTTTATATTCTCCTTCAATATCTAAATTGACGTGTTTTCGATTAGATTAAACTTATGTTAAATAGGTAGTTATTTATGCTCGGAAATTTTGAAATGCTTCTGTTTATGTTGTAGAGCTATTGACATTTTCAGAGTCTATAAATAATATATTTTATTTATGTTACATCATTCTAAAGCTAAAATAATAGTTATTACACTAATATCAATGCACTGGCGAAGACAATACGGATGAATGCTGTCATTCCTGCAGAATGCTACGGAGTGCTCCATAGGATATCTGCAGGAAGAAAAAGTAAAAAACAATATTTAATTAGGGTGTAAACAACCCAATCCAGCTACATGATAAAATACTCCGAAACAACGGTCATTCAATGCTGTATGTATGCTGATCGCGTATGTCAAATTATCAAAAATCACTGTACACAGTTCTGGGTCTAGTAGGATTCACCAGTTATTAGATAGGACGGCATCTGTCAAAGGTATACCAGATTGCAAAGTAGGAGATTGAATAATAGTATAACATTTTGAGATAAAAATATTTCAACATGTCACATGCCTATAGGTATATTTTGTTGTATTGCGTGCATAAAGTCCCACGCAACGAGCGTCTCTGTCGCTGTTTGCATATGGATTCCTCGACTGCAAGTTTAATGGCAAACTGAAGAACGTTTAAAATTCAAGCTGTATATCCACATATTGGAGCCTCGGGATCCTTCACGTCTGTGTGTTCGTCCTACCTCGATCCATTGATCTAACATTCGTTTCACTGTGAACGCACTTCGTGTAACGCGAGCACCAATTCCTCGGAATGACATCCCACCCTCTTGACCTTTTAAAATTCTCCCTTGATAAAATTTGGACACTTGCTTGTATTACTGTTGTGCTTTCGACGAGTCATGCTCGTTTTTTTTTTTTTTTTTTTTTTTTTGTTAAATGTGGGTCTCTTTAGCGCTCCTATTAGGGCGTTTCAATTTTAATGGCAGGCAGTGTCTTACATATATGGAATGTTTTCATGATGATATCAACTTTCACGGATGTTAAAAGACAAAAGCACTAATTTAATATAAGGAAACCCGTTCCGGAAACGTCTCAGTCAATGTTATAAGCCAGAATCTTTTTTCCTAGGTTGCAAGAGATATAGTATTAAGAGTAACATCTGTGGAACTTCTATAACTTTATTTGTTTAGATTTTTCATGTCTTTCTTTGCACTCTCAACTTTTTATTCTCTGTCATGTACATAGCTAGCAAAACAAACATATATGAATGGAGTTTAAAGTTTGCTTGGTGAATTATTTACTGTACTTGCAAGTTTAAGAGAACACTAGATCATTCTGAGTGAAGTGAAAGTACACAGTTGCTAAACTGGCAGATGTGGATAAGCAAATGGAAACAGAAAGATTGTATCAGGCAATGTGACATACACTTAGGATACATCCAAATGATACCATGTTTACAAGACTTAAACGATTACGGGGAAGCAGTGCTTGATTGCATGGCCGAAGAGCCTTCAATTAACACTCGAGCAGTAGCACGAGAAATGAGTGTCTCTCATAGTACTGTTTGCAAAGAACTAAAGGATCAGCAACTGCACCTCCACCTTCTACAGTTCATGCCATCAGTTCCGCTGACTCCGCACTTCGCGTCGTGCTCAGTTAGTTGCTACCGCAGCGTTGTGTGGTCAACCTATACTTTACTGCGTGGATACGCACTTTTCACCGATGGAGCCTGACCCTCCGTTAGTCGCGCATATATCTGGGAGACACATGGCTTCCTTCCATATATCCTTACAATAAATAGGGTTATGAACTTATCGTTCCAGGACATCTTGCACAATATCTTGATATTACCTCACGAAAGGTTGAACTTAATAATTGTAATAGTGACTTTCGTAATCAAGGCAGACCTCAGCACGTGTATCATGTTGTGCTTGATAGAAACAGCGCGCCAACTCGCGTAATGCATTGTCAGCGCTATCGCGCGTAAATCCAAAGATTTGTTTTAGCTTGCTCACGTCGTTTCATTAGAAAACAAGCTCGTAAAACAATCACATGTCTTTATTGCTTTCTATTTTAACTTTTAGAAAGTACGGATTACCAAACCTTTAGGATTTGGAGGAAACGCAACGCATTCTTTTAGACGATTCTGAATTATCTGTTGAAGAACACTTTGATGATGATTATAGCTTAAAGGGCGCAAAACTGCTACGGTCATTAGTGCCCATGAACACTTTGAGACAAGTAATTCTGATTCAGATGATAAATTGAGTTAAGATCTGTAGATTCGGACACAGATCAAGAAGTTGATAAAGAGGAAATTGAAGAGAGTCAAGAAATTTATGAAAATTATTATACAGGTGAGTACGGAAGACCGGAATAATAATGATGATGATGATAATAATAATAATAATAATAATAATAATAATGCATAGTGATTATAATGGCAGTGTATTATTATTATTATTATTATTATTATTTGCGTGTATTAATTTTCAGATAAAGTTGGAACGAAATGGAGAAAAGTACCATATAAAGCAACACAGACACGGCCACATAACATTTTGACTAAACTGCCTGGAGTTGTGGGAAATGCTATGGATATGAAAACTCAATTTGACTGTTTAAACTTTTCATTAGCGATGACATGTTAGATTTGATTGTGAAAAATATCAACAGACGCAATGATGATTTGAAAGAGAATTTTGACTTGAAAGAGATTGCAAAACTACAAACAGCCGAAACGAAAGCACTTCTGGATTTATTATATCTTGCTGCTGTATTCCGAGGCGGACGGCAACATATTCACGACTTCTGGACAACAAACGACCTTAGTGCCAATATCTTCATAATGCCCATGTCTGAAAAACGTTTCCGACTCGTAACAAGATACGTTGTTTTGACGACGCACCTCGAGAGAAGAAGGACGTAATATAGATAAGCTGGCTGCTATGAGAGAAATATTCATCATGTTTGTGAACAACTGCAGGACACGTTACTCTCTCGGTCACACTGTCACTATTGATGAATAGCTTTCAGCATTTCGTGGCCGGTGTGGATTTCCCCAATTCGTATCATCAAAACCTTCAAAATATGGGATCAAAATCTTCTGTTTATGCGATGCTAAGTTGTACTAGACTTATAACATGGACATATATTGTGGACAATAGCCAGAAATTCCCTTTAAGAATAGCAATTCTGCTGATGCAGTTATACTGCGGCTTGCTGAACCAATATGTGGAACTGGAAGAAACATTACTGCAGATAACTGGTTGACTATTGAGAGCTTGGTTAGGCAATTACTGAACAGGAAGTTGTCACTTGTTGACACAGTTTGGGGGGGGGGGGGAAAGAACTGCCTTCCAATTTCATTTCCCCAAGGGGCTGAACACAATATGACAGCATATTTGGTTCCAAAAAAATTAAACACTTGTTTCTTATTGCCTCAAAAATGACAAACATGGTCTCCTTTTTAGTATGCATGTGTCATCAAATGAAACGTCGGAGGGAATATAGAAAAAACATGAAATTATACTTCATTACAACGATACTAAATCTGGGTTTGATCCAGTCGACAAACTATGCACTACTTATTATGTAGTTAGGTCTACAAGGAGAGATGGTACTTTTTTACCATCTGCTAAACGTTGCAGGCATTATTTCAAGAGTTATTTTCTTGGGCAACTCAAATACCCTGATAAGCGTGAATTTCTGACAGATTTGGCTCTTATATTACTGGGGAATCAGCTGCAAATAAGAGCAATGATTACAAGTCTACCAAATGAAATAAAGCAAATGCTGGCAAAACATAAACGTAAAAAATTACAACAGGATAACGTGGAAGTTACTTTAGAACCTGGCAACAGGAAAAGAACAACATACCAGTTATGCTACAAGGAGACAAAAAGGGATTGCCTCAGTAAATATGCATGTGAAAAATGAGCACCACACTTATGTTTGAAAATGTTGCAATAATAAGCTTGCGAAAAATGTTTGTCTCTGGACAACAATGAAGAAATCGCCACGTGTTCTGATTTGAACAATTAATTACCAATAACTTAGTTTTTTATTTCATTGTAGCTATTTTATACATTACATTGCACATGTTAACTTTTAATTTTAAGTTTAAAATGTAATGTGAATTATGATTAATTCTGTGCACACCATATTAAAATAAAATATAACGACAATATTAAAAAAACAATATAGTCAGAAACCTAAAAGTATCACGTGTGTCCAACAGGCACAGCGCCACTAACGGTGCTATGAAGCCCGTACACCTCAAGAAAGGTTAATAGTAGGAATAATCATGTATGGACCGAAGCAAATCCCCAGCTACAGCTGTAAGGAGCAATCAACAAATATTCGCAGTGAAAAGATAGGCGGGCATAGTCAATAGTTTCGTAATAGCCCCATATTTTCTTCCTTCCCTCTTAACTGGAGCGTGCACATTGCGGCTTCCCCCCCCCCTAGAAACAGACCCCAAATTATTGCAACATGTCTCACTTTATGTTCATCAACACACGTGGTTTCCACATGATGGGATCCCAACTCAGTTTACTAATTGTTTTCTTGAGCACTTTCATCAGGCAATTTTTGAAAAGTGAATAGAACGAAAGGATTTTATTTCTTGCCAGCTGGGTCGCCTGACCTGATTCCACTTTATTTCTTCTTATGGCGTCATGTATAATCTATTGTGTAGGAGACACCTGTAGAAAATTAAGGGAACCTCCTGGCAGGGAATCTTGGCTATTTGTGACATCAATAAAATGACTCCAGACTTGGTAGACGGATTGTGAAGGAGATAATTGCAAAATAGCACACTTCATTGAATTTTGGTAGCTACATTTTGATACAACTGTTTTTAATGTAGTCATCAAAGCTTTTATGTTTTATTATTATTGTTATAATTATATACGATTTGCAATGATCGTTAAATTTTCTATATCCTCTTAGTGCTCTTGTCCTTCTCCATCATACATGAAAGTTAACACCATCACGAAAGCATCCTGTATGTTTCTCGTCTGTATGGAAAATTTAAATATTATTTTCTACAGCAAGCCTCATATTTCACAAGAATCAAAACGTCCATTAACTCAATTCCTATTGTCATTTGAATATCGTTGCCTTTGACCATTCGGTTCTTGATCTAACCCAATATAAAACACACAGGCAGGAATGCAGAGCATAACAAATATTGTTTTGAGGGTAATAATGTCTATAAGATGTCACTACAACTTTGGGGAATTATGCTTGTGTATCTTTCGGATACTTTGTTTATAGTTTACCTGCTCACCTGAGACTGTAAATATACACGCATGAGGGATGCGGAGTTGAAAATTGGTTTAACATATAATTGACATCCACTTATTCGTTAAGAAAATTTTTTTTAATTGAAAGAAAAATATAATGTGCCTTAATTAAATCTTTGCCCCATATGTTAGAATCAAAACTTGTTATCAGCCCATCTATGTATTAATTGAAAACAATCGAACAATCATAAATTGTAACATCAATGAAAGTTTTGTTACTTTCTGTGTAGGAAATTTTATCCTTTCTATTCTGGTAGTTCTAAATTGGTGAAGTGGGATGACAAAAGAATGTGCCCAAGTACTGACTTCCATCTTTAAACAAAGAAAGCAAGAGAATCACACGACGCCTGCTGTGTATGCATTCTGTGTATCTCGACACTATGAGGTGGCTTATTACCTCTTGTTCCAGGGTAGTTAATTTTTATTGTGGAAGAGGTGAGTGAAGAATTAAACTAACAAATTAATGCACAGAAAAAAATTAGTCTATATGAGATATAATGGGATATTTTTCCTTCCTGGGATTGCTCCACACGTAACGGCCGGCCTGTCGGTGGGTTCAGATTATGGTCAATTTCTCGGTCATGCACACTATTCAAAATCAATTCAGAAAATCTACTCCTGGAGGCAGGGTAACCTGGTTTAAGTTCTTGCAGCATAGTAATTTTAGAGGGTTTTAAATTCAGTAGTTTTGTAGACGTTCGAACAGAGGAATAGGAAATTCCCGTATGCTGTCAAAGACGTGGAAGTGATTTTTTAGGAGAACGTTCCAGAGCATGACCAATGTTGTCTAACATTTCTTCTGTGAGTACTGTACACGCTTTTTATCAAGAATTCTTCCCGTTTTACGAAATTTATTTACTAACGTGTGAACCGACTTGCAAGTTGAGTATCAGGGAATCTTTCTTGAAACTATCTCCGTATATCACCAGCCGATTCTGGACGTACGTAGGAATCGAAAATAAATAATCTTTGAGGAAAAGAAAACTTGAAATGCTTCATATTTACGGAAGTAATACACCGTATTACACCGCGTAATTAATACTTAATGCCCTGTTACACAAAACACTTCCGTACATTCCTAGAATTAAACTCGTACTGACTCCCTCCGGCTCCCAGGCCGACTTTCAAGGGTGGAAACGAGACAAGAACCTCAGAGCTCGGTCAGTTGTGGAGCGGTTCCGAAACTTGCAGGACATGTACAATCTATAATTGAATATACTTGTGAAATTTTGTTAATTTTTCTGACTTCATCAACTGTACGCATAAAGTTTTACAGTGTATCCCTGAAAAACGTAGCGAGAAATATAAATTCATGTTTCAGAAAATAATACATTTATTGTCTAGCTGTTTTCATGTTCAGAAAGTGAAACTAAGTTTTATTCGATGCACTGGCACTGAAGTATCTTTGTTTCTCTTGCGTTGCCAATATTGAAATTGTGCACAACGTCACTGCGAGTCTAATTTTCTTTGCAATTTTAGCTTGTATTCATCGTAATATGAGGATGTGGACAGTACGAATGCAGTCAGTCAAAAGAGTTCAACGTCGTTTTCAAACGTAACGACGCAAACAACGACCGCATTCTTTACTTTTGTGAGATATTCTGCTACAATTGCGATGTGCGGTCATGCATTATCGTGGTTCAGCATCCATCTCATTGCACTGAAATGTCTTTTTTTGTGTTATATGTTATATATTTCACATTTTAAACCATCTTCGAGTTGTGGTATAGAGAAGAACAAGCTCTGCTCAGGCCTCCTATTACATTGAATAAAGAGTCAGTTGAATATTTGTTGAGACGAAAGCACAATTTCAGAGCACTTAGTGCTTGTCACGTGTCACTTCTATTTAGCTGTAGGCGGAACTGAACATTTTTCAACTTGCACACTTTCAGAGGTGGTAATTGGAATTGCAACAATGAAACCTAGTACCACGCTCACATTTACGCATTAAGTTAACAAAATATTGTAAAATAAAATTTTATTGCGAGAAAATATGCCTCTAAAAATTATCATTCTTTATTGAACAATGCTCATAGGTGCTCTCATGCGTATGGTCAGAGGTTGAGTTTCCCGCCAAGAATGGTGCTCATGTCGAGATGTTCTACACTGGAAAAAAAAATTCGATTTTCTTTTATCTAAACGTGGAATGTGCAAAAGGTTAAAGCATTATATGAAATTTAATTTTTTCAAGAATTTAGGAGAAGGTTTGAAACCCGAATTAGATAGGAAAAAATGGATATCACGTCCCGGAATGGGACCACAAATCTACAGTATTCCTTCCAATCATAACCGCAAATCTTTCCAATTTAAGATTATATATTCTGCATACTTCTAACATTATCTGGTTATGTACATTTTATCCCTGAAAGGCAATTTGAAACCATCGAGTGCTTGTAACCCAATTTTGAAAGTTAACCACACTATTAGGGTTAATTTATATCAATAATGATTAACCTGGGTGTTTGGCTAATGCTTGGAACCAGATGGAAAAAGTCAAGGTCATGACCAGAGTTCGAACAGGATAATCATTTACGCAATAAGATAACCTTAAAGGTATCCAGGGTAAATAGACCCAGATGGGGGAGATTAGCGGTTGTATTTGGACAGGGTACGGTTTCTCAGATGGTAAGGCATCAGCACGGTAAGCCGAAAACTCATGGTACAAGTCTTGGTCGTGACCTCAAATCTTTCTTATCTGACTGTGATTCCAATAAACGCTTTAGTTTCTGAGATGTGCTTTCCTCTTCTTCACAGATTTTTTTCCCGAGCCCCCTATATAACTACAGGTGACATCTTCTTGACCGAGGGTACCTAAAATATGTGTTATTTTGAGTTGGGTGCGCTCTTCACAGTTATAGGAAATGAAACCTGAGTTTCTGGTATGGAAGCGGTCGACCTTCCGGAATATTATACCACAACTATTATTTTTTTCACTTTTGTAATTTTGCAATAATTAGCATTTTTTATCAATTCCTTACAAAGCTGCATTTAGAATTATTTTTGCTCCTTCGGTTCTTTTTTACATTATATTAATGACATGTAATTCGAACGTAGAATAACAAACGCCGCCTTTTCTGCTACCAAAAATTACTTCCGCACGCACTGTGATGCAATTCCTGCCGGCATAATTGCACATGAGCACAACACATGTCGATAATCGATGCCTGTTACATGCATCCCAGTAAATTTTGGTTTCCAGGCAATGTCCACGTGAACAATTCAATTGCCACTCAGTGAAATTACTCCTCTGACAATTTTGTTTATATTTAACAATAAAAATCTTGGAAGATAGAATAATATTTAGTGTTATATCAAGATGTGCTTTTTGGCTAAACTTTTGAATAAATTTAAAGTGTTGATTAATCTTTTTTTTAAATGGTGTTTAACGCCCGTTTTTACTACAGAGACACCACAGGCTGGACACTGATGATACATGCGATGAAATGAAATATTGGGAAAGGATTTTTTCAAGGAAGGAAGCATTCCAGGCCTAAGTTTAGGGTACCTCCCCGGCTTTTGCCATTTATGAGGACAGAGGAAAACCTGGAAAAAACCTTCGTCGAGGAGGATAGTCCTGGCGAGAATAGAACCCCAGATCTCCCGCTCACGATTCCACCCTTTAACGGCCTCGGCCAGCCGTGACGGTTTTGATGAATCTGGGTCAGTAGACTTTTAAATAAAGACATTCAGTGCCAATTATCATATAAGCTCATTAATGAACAAAGACATTTTAATTACTTAGATGAAACTGTGCTTAATTAATATATTCGAAAAAAAAAATGATTGAAATTTGTCTCAAATAAAGAAAAGTGAAATAGTAAAGATATTAGAAACATAGACTATTTTATTTTTGATGTAAGCGATATATATGCAATTTTAATGTTATTGAAGATGTATCATATAGATAATTATTATTATCACATCCGTGTTATCGTCATTTTGAAAAAGATAATATTGAATTTATTAAATAATCGAATTATTACCATTTAAGAAACTTTCTTTTCTGTAAGCATATATGGTTGTAAAATATACAGTTCACTGAGATGGTAAAAATGCCTGAGAATACCTTAGGGATTCTAATGTTTTTTTTTTCGCATGACTAGTACAAAAGTTATGGTATTCAGTAGAAAGTTTATAGATTACTGGATGTTATAATGCACATGTCGTAAATGATGTAGGCCGCAGCTAAATAATTCTAATCTGTGCGTAACACTCTATATTTGCTTTTTATAACTTGGATATGTGACTAGTATTTCAGGATGAGGACTGAGATTTTATTTAATTTTATTTATTTGCTGTAGAGCTGGAGTAAATAATGAAGTGCAAAAGTTCTCCTGTGACTAAAGTTTAAAGGTTAAAGATACAATTATGAAATGGTAGAGAAATTAAACCTTAATGACTTTAAAGTCCGATTAAATAAATAATTCCGAGATACGAAATAATAAATGCTACAAAGTAAAAGTGTGTTTAGGAAATCGATATGATTAGGGGAAAAAAACGAAGTTGATTAAATTTAGATGCCATGTTGCTTTTGAGAAATAAAATGTTAATATTAACTGAAAATGTAAAAAATTAAAAGCAAATCCGTGGAGCGTTATATTATAAACTGGATGTTTACATTATATTTCATTCGTATAATTAAGAAAACATTTTTTTCATACACTCTATAAATCTTTATGGTATTGCAAGATACCAGCATTTTACCATTCTCTATCATTTCATCAAAGCCCAATCCAAATAAATTAAATGAAGAAGTGTGTTCCTCTATAATAATATGTTTACTTTTTCTGAAAATATATTCCCAATTTTCATTATTTTAATGTTCATGTATAATTCCTTTCAACTGCTTTAATTGTACTATTTTTATGCAGTTTTATTTTGAAATACGAAGGTGGTTTAATAAATGACTCGGTTTTTTATTAAGGAGAACAAGTTCAGTCTTCCAAAGGGTTGTATTTTTCGACAAGCTCCCTTGAAGTTCAACGCACTTTATGCTCCAATGTTTCTCCAGGTTCGTGATTCCCTCGTAGAAGTGGTTTCTTCGAGGCCTCAAAATACTCGCTTACCTCCCGTATGACATCATATGACATAAATTTGTGTCCAGCCAGGAAAGTTTTGGGAACAGAGGGTAATCCGAAGGAGCGAATTCAAGAGAAAGGGTGGATGCAGAAGTGTTTCAAACTGTAAATCGGTATTTTTTCCTGAGCAACGCAGTTTCAATACACCAGCACATTTCATGGCAAAACAATACCTTCGTTTTGGCCATTCCCGAACGTTTTACCACGACCGCTCTCTTCATTCTCTCCAAACGTGATGCGTATTATCCAGTAATGTTTTTCCCTTGCTCCAAGAAGTCAACCAAGAGAATTCCTTTTGCGTTCCAAAGAAACTGAAGCGATCGCCTTTCCAGTGGATGGAAATGTTGCTTTTTTCGGATCCGGTTCGCCTCATGCGATCCATGGTTTAGATTGCTGTTTCGTTCCCGATGTATAGTAATGAATCAATGTTATGAAACACCGTAAAAATTGGTTCGATTCTTCTTAAACGTTTCTAAACAGTCTGCTGATATTCCCATGCAATTTCGTTTTAGTTCTGTAGCGAGCAGACCTGGCGTCCATTCTGTGCGTGGGTAATTGTGCAACTAGTTTTATAATGGACATATATAAATGTTTTACAAAAATCTTAACTAGAAGAATAAAGAAAATTTTGGATGAAAATTAACCACTAGAACAAACGGATGTCCGTACAAGATTCAACACAATAGACCATCCCCAAACTATAAACCAGCTGATGGAGAAACAGAGGCATTCCATCTGACACTATATGGCACTTTATTGACTACAGCAAGACCTTCGATTCAATCGAACATATAAGCATACAACACGCACTTGCAGTCGATCCCTGCCAGAACCGATGGATATTTTCGGGCGTAAAAATCCTATTCGGAAGGGCAGTCAAGTCGTGGGTCCCGTATCATACATTTACTGCACGATAAAAAAACCCAAGCGTGAAAAAAGAGGCCTCTGAGCAAAATTTGTCAGCCGTTTCATGCCCTGAATTGAATGGGACGCTGATGACCTGAGATGTTCCTAAATAAACCAAATAAAAAAAAACGCTCTGGCAGCTCAAAGAATTAGAGGCAAAGTACATTCGTATCCTACACAAAATATATAATCAAAGTTTCGCGAAAGTAAAAACCGAAGAAGAAGGACAACCATTAAGAGTTCGCCATGGCGATCCAATCTCTCCCAAATTTTTCACCTGTGTAATGGAGCATATATTCAGAAAAATGAACTGGCATAATAATTTCGGAATCAACATAAAGGGCAGTTGATTAACAAATTTAAGATTTGCCGACGATGTTGTCTTAATTGCTAAAACACCGAAAACACTACAAACTATGCGGGAACAATTGTGTGAGCATAGTAAAAATGCAGGGCTGTCACTAAACAACTGAAGACACAGTTAATTTCAAACGGTCCTGAAATACCTGAAATAGAATAGAATAGAATAGAAATAGATAAAACAATCCTCACATATGTGAGCGAGCACCTAGGACAACAGATTTCCTTCCATGATAACATGGAAAAAGAAGTACAAACAAGGATCTCATTAATCCGGAGAGCATTTTGGGCCCTTAAGTTTATATTGTTAGGCCAAACACCAAATAAGAAAATCATATTCCAGATGCTGAAAACCTGTGTATACCCTGTATTACTAATGGGTGCCAGACATGATCAATAACAGAAAAACAAAAGAACAAAATTCAAATATGCCAAAGAAAAAGGCAACGCAAGATCCTGGGAATAGCTTTGAAGGACAAAATACCTGTAGTATTAATAAATCAGTTATCTCATACAACAGACGTCGCACAAATAGCTACCAGAAGCAAATGACACCGGGGCGGTCCCGTCGTAAGAATGCAGGACAATAAGTGGGCCTACAAGACCTCCATGTGGGACCCCCGAATAAGTAAAAGGACACGAAGCAGACCCAGAAGAAAATGGACAGACCTCTTCAAGGAACATGCAGATACAGATTGGTCAAGAGTAGCAAGAGGAAGAGAAAAATGGAAATTACTCGAAAAGCAACTAGTGCAGTGAGAAATGGAGTAACAAAACAAAAGAACAAATCAGTCAGAGTATCTTAAGAGGCATACGAACAACTAGCCTGGAATAGCTTAGGAAAAAGCGGGCTTTCCCTACATGTTAGTAGACCTTTGCCCTTAAGGGACACCATAGGCTATCTTTATATTTATGATGGACAGATTTATGTTTCGAAAAAGACAGGTTGAAACAAGTTTTGCATTATTTAAGAGCAATGGCGGCAGTGCTAGTTGAAACAATATGAGCGGAAAGTAGAACCCCCTTCAGGATTCACAACAAAGTAGTGATGAGTACTTGTAAAAAAGAGATGAACATAGATAGAATTCTGGGTGTCTTATGGCGAAAGTGCTTTGTCAAATCGACGGTGAAAATTAATATAAAATACATTAAAAATATTCATGTTCATGTAGCCTCCAAATCAGGATCGTGTTTTGAACGTCTTTTGAAATAACAAAATAAATTGCTTGGTGAGAAAATATAAATCATTTCATCTCTGACAACCCATAATATGCCTCACATGTTGTATCTGAGGTAACAGCCAAACAGAAAACAACTAAAAATATATGCCAAGAACTAACATTGCCAGTTGCAAAAAAAAAAAAAAAAAAAAAAAAAAAAAAAAGTCGAAACAACGTTTAATGATACTTAGACAGAAGGCACACCAAGATTCCGTTATAATTATCTGAACACAACCTCAGCAGCAGAATAAAAGAAATGTTTCATTACATTAATGAGGGATACTGTGTTTGTTCTCACCCAAGGGCTAAATGCCAATTAATAAGCTATATTAGATTCAAATATCATTTAGATATCACTGAACATTTTTTATTTTGCCAATCACACACATTCTCAACTGGATACAACGTTCTTTATGACTGAGTTATTAATTACTTTGTGGAACGTAATATTTCTTGGGAAAATTGCATCTATTTTTGCACTGACTGAAAACCCTGTTATAGTGACAACTCTTTGTTTCCTGCATAAAGAGGCATTAATTATGAGAGTTGTTAATGAACAGGTGTTGTGACAGGTCCTCACACCCATGCATGACCGAAAATAAATGGATTTATATAATTTAAATAGAAGTAATTATTAAATATCTTGTATGTCCTGTAGTAACAACCAGGAACATTTAATGTATTACAAAAATGTATTCGGATACCTGAAGGCATACCTCCTTGACGAGAGAGAAAGGCTGTCTACTGTAATCTCTTGTGCTCTCACTTACTGATAATGACTCGAGCAATAAGTCTCTCTACTGTGACATGTGCATGCAGGTGTCCGGCAGAGTTGAATAATAGATCTTTTGCAACTTAATTGCTAGAGTTGCTCCGAAATTCGTTACAGATAGAAAAGCAACAGGTGTTGGCGATGACGCCATTACATCGAATAATCATGAGCTCCCCAATGAGGAGTAAAAGAGTTCATGAATTTAAAGTGAGAGCGTTTATGAGCACAAGAGTTCACCAATATTATTTGAATATTTTGAAGCCTCAGTAACCGTGGGTTCTATTCTGTGAACCCCGTGAGCTCTCACGATCAAGAAGGGACACTTTGAATTTAGTACATAAGTGAAAGAGGACAAGTCCCAGACTGTAGAGTACAGACAGTAGAGCCATTTACAGTAGAGAACAGTACAGTAATTACCAGAACGCAGTCCCAGATACAGTAGGAAAGTGAAGGACAAGAGACACACAATGTAGCTTTAGGGCAGTAGATGCAATTTCGGGCAGCGCATGTAGCTCATGGTGTTAATGTCAAAGAGGTAACGATCCAGGTGGCCCACAACAAAGTGTCGTGTGAATAAACACTCTAGGCGTTTAATGAAACAAATAGTGGTGTGATTTGAAACCTTCCCTCCCATCTCCCTCTTCCCGTTACTACGAGGGCAGAAAAGGTGACTTCGGGCCCCTGAAATATCCGGAGTACGAAGAGGGACTCTCGAGTAATAATGCAACGACAACATCAAAATACATACTAAAAACCGGCTGAAATTTGGCGCCCAACGTGGGGCTTAAGTGTTAAACACGACTATTGAAATAATAAATGATATAAATCAAAATAAGTTGTTTAGACTGTTTGAAAATCTTTGTACATCAATGGAAGCCGAGCATATTCATGTTTTGCTGCTTTCAGAGTTTTTTGTATATATTTTGTTTAGATGTAATGCATTAATATGTGTAGCAGATCTTCAAGACAAAGTCCTTTTCTTTTGCGGACAAAATGTCAGAATATGCAACCTTTTGTTGTGCCAAACGTAGCATATTTTGCTGAAATTTTCGAGATATTGAACACTTTAAACATGCAACACAAAACAAAACATTTTATTTCAAGCAGAAACAAAATTGAAAGATTCTGGAAAGAATTGACGTTTTGGTAGTCTTAAGGTATAGCTAGTAAATTATTTTGTTTTCCTATAGTTGGAAGTTTTGTAAATCAATTTACTAAACAACCAAAAAACATCAATACAGCTTTTTTCACTATTGAGGCACGTCTCTAAGATTTAGATGCAGAATGTCAGATGATAATTTAACAGAATGAGTTCAGGGGCTTTGTGACCTAAGTTTCTTAAAGAAAACCCCTGAAAAACCTGAGTCAGGAAAATAAATCTACAGGGATTTAAACCCGTATCTCCCTCTGAACAACGGCATTGGTTCTTAAATGCATTGCACTCTTCAGTAATAATGTACTTTTCTACCTTGTCCGTTTCACAGTTAGAATGGGAAATTTCTCCTTTTGGTATTTGTGGTGAGCTAAACATGCAAAACGTTCCTAACTGTAAACCGAGTGGAGTAGCTGAATGGTAAAGTTTGGAACTTGTAGTAGGGAGGTCTTGGGTTAAAATCTCTTGGGACCGCCCATTGTGTCTTCAGGTTGTATGTTTTCATAGCTCTTCTCTGGTTATTTAGGCGAATGCTGTGATTGCTCTTTCCCTTCCACGAATTTTCCGAACTCCCGTTTCGTATTATTTGGTTTCGTTGGTTCTGTTACAAGAACTAAAGAGCAGGTAAGGTGGGCTGGCGCGGCGTGGCTTGCGCTTTGGAAAGGTTTACACTCCGGCATCTGGTATGTAAGCGGCTCTTCTGAGGGAGTGGAACTTCTTGGTGGAGTGCTCCGCCGGCTTCTATTTGAAAATAATGTCAGAAACACCATTACCTTCTGCCTCATGGCCCGTGGATTCTAGGCCGCAGATATCTTACTTCCTTCTGAGGATTTCTCTGCTGGGGATCTAGGCAGCATGACTCGAGTATCGACATACTGGTACTTATTGAAGATGATATGCATGTTGTTGTTCTGTCAACAATAAGGCCACTTATTTACAAACTCTATCGAACACTTCAATCGCATGTTTCACATTAGTTTTAATAGACAGTTGTAAAAACAAGAGTAAAAATCTTTTATGGAACATACGGGCACTTGTCTTTCTCTGACGTCACTCGACACGCTGCTGACATTTAGAAGAATGTGTTGCTGTTAACTTTCGCCTAACCCAATTGCATGTCCGATACGGCATAGATTATTATTATTATTATTATTATTATTATTATTATTATTATTATTATTAAAACAAATTTGTCGCGGTACGTGAAACGTTCAATAAAGTGTGTTGTCAGTCAAGAAAGGTTAGTAACCATTGCTGTGTAGAACTACTTTGTTTATAACGAAGTGTTTTTTAATGTTGTTTCTTATTTATGCATGATAGAAATATTCAAAACTTGGCGTGCAGAAAAGAACTGAAAATATCGGAAACTATAATGAATTCAATAAATGCTGAAAATTGAGTGAGTTCGGAATAAACTGAGACACCTACAAACCCTATGCAAGTTCTTTATTTTTAGGCATTTATGAGAAATTATTTTAATGTTAGAATATTTTTTTAAACTATAGAAAAATGCACGCGGTTATTTTGTTGGTTATATGCAAGCCTGCATTTGTTGCTTCTTTTTTAATATCTGATATTTCAAAGTTTTATAACACCTGAGTGTTTCACACAATGAATTTGCGTTCTATTAACATACTATTCTTACAATCGCGTCAATAATATTCTGTATTCCGATATTATATAAAGTAGTGATATGATCAAACAGATAAAATGTAAATCTGCTTCTATTTTATTAATGTTTCCATTAGAATGTTCCTTACTTATTTAAAGTTCCTACCGATAGCTAACAATGAAGGGTAACAATATGTTGTCGTGAAAACTATACTAGAAAACCACAATATATATTCACCATATAAATCTTATGGACTATTACAGCAGGAGATACCGGTCTTCAACGTTACAAGGGGAATACTAGGATGATTGAGAAATCATATGATTATGAATAAAATGAATTATCTGAAACGTATGGTCAATGCACAGTGAAAACTGGTTGGTCAACTCTCTCGGAAACACTCTTCCGAAGCAGTACTCCAAGTGTGTTTGAAATGCACAAGATATTTTGTGTAATAGCATTGGAAAAAATTTAATTAGATTACGTTAGAGAATTTAGCTTTCGAAAACTGGAAAGTCACAAAAAATTAAAGACGCAAGAACTGGTCTTTCATACCAGAGGGTATCATAACTGTATCTGTGATAATTTAACAAAAAATGTATATGGACAGAAGAAGAAAACGTCGCAGGTTGTTCATTTTGTTAGAATCAGCTTCTTGATTAGTCAAGGTCTTGGGGGACGTAATTGTATAGTATTAATCTATTACTTGTCCAGGAGTCAACCAAAAGAGAAACTATTTTTTTTCTGTATCTTGCTACGTTGCTTGTTCTAGAAAAACCTTTAAATCCCTCTTAGTCATAGCATATTTGCTTGCAAACGCCTTCATGTTCTGTAAATTGATATTCAAAGACATTTGATCTGCTCTAGCACACAACACACAACTCTCTTCTGACCGCTGCACTGCTTGCAGTAAGAGGGGGAAAACTACACCGTCACGCCTATTCCTCCTTCTCCTGTCAATACCGTTGCACTATGGCAGCTAAATCTTTGCAAGGATGTTTTGTTTATGACCCTTAACAAAGCGAAAATAATCGTGTTCTATTCTCCGCAACAACTACCGTGACCCTTCCTTGTATGCAGCTACAACTTACTGCACTGAATAACAAAACGAAAATTAAGAATGCTACAGGCCAAACAGTTGTACACTAAACATTAAGAAAGAATGAAACAAGGAACGTACGTGATTAATATTATTTTACATCATGATATTCTTTTGTTTTATGATGTCTCAAAGCAATATTGCTTTGTTCTCGGCTAAGAGAAAGTACAGTGGCAAGCAGCAAAGTAAAGGAGAAGCAGATGACATTTATTTTGAGATGAATACGAATGAAGGAAGTACTGGACATGCTATAGCAACATTAAGCAAATGAAAGTACATTGAACAGAAAATAAAAACTTGAGTTTCTACGTTAATTCAGTTAAAGTAGTCCATGTCTACTTTGATTGAATCAGACGCAGCTAATAACTGAAAATTGGTTTCAAGATGCTTAGCGTTTTGGAGCATTAAATTCCATATAAGAAGAAACACTGTTCAATACCGCCACGGGGTTTGAAACCCCCAGGGCCCTGACTGAGGTTTTCTCCAAACTTTCCTCAGTCCTCATACATTGCAAATGCCAGGGAGGTACCTTAAACTTACATCTGGAACGTTTCCTTCCTTAAAAAATCCTTTACCCACATATCATTTCATGTATCATCAGTGTCCATCACCTGGGGTGCCTCAGTAGTAAAAACGGGAGTTACACATTATTAAAAATAGGCTGTTCAATATTTTCAAATGTATCACAATGAAATACTACAGTAATTTTGAAAACTGGTGCTACATGCAAATCGAATTTTAATTTGAAGGCTTTTATTTTACCATACTTTTCTTTAATTAGCTTTGAATTGAACTGGATTGTTAGGGTCAAAGGACGATATTTCGATACTTCAGTCTAGCTCAAGGTCTGGCCGTTTGTGCTCACGCATCCAGCTACGACAGCTCCGGTAGGCGTGTATGCCACCTCACCGTAGAACTTTCGATCCTGTAACAGAAACAACTGAATGAAATGAAACGAAATGGAGCAGGGAAAATAAATTAGTGAAAAGGAAAGATCCACCTCAGCGTTACCCAAGAGATCATGGAAAAGCATGAATAATTTCAAGGTCACAATGGTCGATTCCAAGGATTTGAAGCCAAAACCTTACTAATGCGAGTAGCAAGCGTAACCCTCTAACAATTCCAATCATTTTTATTATCTTTACTTTTATCTTGAAGCAAGCAATTCAATTGTCTGTTGATTCTGCAGGAAATGCTATACCATATAAATGTATGCATTATCTTTCAATTCACAGATTAACATGTCTTGCAGAATACATTGTCTTGGTTGGAAAAAACTGTTCATTACAAACTACTTATCTCACAATGACAAAGTAAATCAGTACCAGCAATTTCTAATTAACGATGACAAAACGCTTTCTTTATATTTTATAACATTTGTTATTTTCTTTCATCACATTATCAAATAGAAAAACAAAGTTTTTTATAAAAATAATGTAATGGACTGGAATAACGTTTTCAAATGTGTGTATCAAATTTTGTCTTAATATTTTCACAATTTTCAATGATAAATCTTATCACTGCGCGAGAAGCATTCGTTTATGACAGGCATCAAGCAATTATATGAAAAACTGCCATCATTAATGATTTCTACTTTATGTGCCCCTCATGAAACCAAATTTAACAATTCATACATAAATGGTGATAATTCTGTGATATAGATCAATCATGATCTTTGGAGACTGTTCAAAATTTCTTCTCCATCATATTTTTAATATTCAACTAAGACTTTTAATGGGACTGTGCTAAATTAGTAGACCTAAGGATTTAGTTTGAACTTTTAAGTATCGAATTAAATCCAATATTATTCCTGCAGTTGTATATCTACCATTTTATCGTTTTAGTTATTATAAAAAGAGCTATTTTCTCATAATGAAGTTAGTGTTTTATAAATATTTTTAAAATTAATTTTGATATGAAAAGTGAAAATACAGAATATATTTTTTAAATTTCTTTCTTCCTCTTTATAAACTTAGTAACGAATTCCTTCAACCTTCAGATTACCTAAGGTGCACATCAACTACTTATCGAGGTCACCCTAAAAACCTAAAAAGAAATTATTTTTGAAAGTACAATAAAAATTGTTGTAATAAAATTCTTCAAGAAAATTGTAAATTACAAATACAAAACAAATTGAAAATACAACATATGTAATCAATGAGGTCAAAAACCATACAATTTCAAATTAAGTCAAACTGTTTTTTCTTTCTTTCTTTACTGCCGCTCTGTAACATCTCAAGTCATCAGCATTCAATTCAATTCCGAGCGTGAAACGGCAGATAAAGTTTGCTCATAGGCCCCTTCTTTTAGGCTTGTGGTTCTTTTTGGTGCCGTAAATGTACGACAGGGACCCACGGCTTTACTTTCTTTTCGAAGTACACCACACTTATGATTTTTACGCCAGAAAAGATCCATCGACCCTGGCCGGGATTGAACACTCTTGGGTCTACGAGTTACCACTAGACTACGAGGAGGACAGTCCCACTGAAACTACCGTCTTTAATATATTTTATAGAATTGTCTTCTTGCCGTAGAGGAAATCCAGTAGTTCGAAATATAGCGATTACGTGTGACTTTCTCTTAGTATTTATCCTTTTCTGCTTTTATAATTACTGTTAATTTGTTATATTGTCAATAGTGTTACTTTATTTTTATTTTATAATATGTATATATATATATATATATATATATATATATATATATATAAAAGCTTCAGAAGACATATTTGAGTTTACACAATTTCATCCTTGAGTTCAAATTGCAAGTTTATACAATTTTAGGGCCGAAGACGTTTTCATATTTCATAATAAAAATAAATAAACTGACAGACATATGATTATAAATAATTATGTAGCAAATTTCTAATTAGATGTACTTCACATTTTCGCTGTACGCACAAAACACTGTGTTGGTGACTTTTTAATGACTTGCGCTCATGTATATTTTTTTAGAGATTTTGCAACATGCACTAGCCTTCCTTTCACGGGCGTGACATTGGCTTCTATTTAATAGTTTGATTTTAAAAGTAGGTTAACCATCTTCACTACCCATAGACTCTGACTCACAGACAAGATCTCTCATTGCAGTTTTTATTGTTCTGTGAAGTTTTACGGGGTGCTGAAATCTTCCTTTCTTTTGCAACATGATCAATTCATTCCCAAGTTGGGTAAGAAAGTTTCTTTTTCCTTGCCTGAAGGCGTGGATTTTTCTTCTTTCATTGTATATAAGCATTGAAACACATATGTCGACAATGTTTAGGAATAAGCCATAAGGCCACATAAGTAGTGTATGCCCTTACTTAGCGCAACCTCCGGGTGCGGTGCGTATCCTACATTGTGTATCCAGCAAGTAAACATTCAGTGTTGTAGGCAACCCCCACGGGAAAGATACCCTAAAAAGAGACATTTTAATTTATTATACAAATTAGAATACTTATTCATATAATTATACAAAATATTAATTTCAAAAATGGTGGGAATCTACGTTCTTAACGACCTAAGTAAGTAACCCTGGACAAAGATCAGCTAAGTTGGGTCATTATTTTATTGATTATACAAAATATTAATTACAAAATTGGGGAAATTCTATACATATAATTATGCAAAATATTAAATACAAAGTAGTGGGAACTTTATACATATAATTATACAATTTAATTACAAAATGGTGGCAATTATACGTTTGTTATATGCACATTTTTTGCAATGGCATAGTTCGGGGTTATTATACAATTATACAAAATATTAATTAAAATTTGTGTGGCTTTTACGGAACGCTCTTCAATATCACTGGTCATCACCGTCCCATTTAATTCAGTGCGTAAATGACCCATAAACCTTGCTCAGAGGCCTCTTCATTAAAGCTTGAGGTTCTTTTCCATACTGTAAATCTACGACAGTGCCCAAGGCTTTAATTTCCTGCAAATGAAGCCATACTTAAGCCGGGAAAGATCTATCGACCCTGTCTGTTATTGAACCCGCGATCTTGGATTTACCAAGCAAGTGTGGTCACCACTAGACTGCCAGGACAGACTTTTTAGACACAATAATGCATGTAGTTGTATTAACCTTTTTTAATGCCCAAAGCTTGAATATAACCATCCAAAGCCCCAAATAATTAGATAATGCAATTTCATAATTTCCACTTGCACGTACTACAAATAAACACTTCAAATATCACTATTGCTGGCAGGGAACAGTGGTACAGATATTAAACTATATTTACATAAAATGGGTGATGTTAGAAGTCTTGCAGTACGTCAATTGCCATTTGTAAATTCAGAATTCTTTCTCAAACTGCAAGAGAAAGGCTGAATTTGGGCAATATAGGCAGAATTTCTTAAGATATGTGTGAAAAAAAAAAAACACGCTACAACAGGTAAAATTTGCTGAATTGCTGAGGAGCAGGTCAATGCTAGGCAAAATTACATTGGAAGCGGTAGGAAAATCCTAAATAATCACAGGTAGACAGAAAGTTCTCCGTAAACTGTAAGAAAAAGATCAACATAGTCAAATATATGTAGAATTCATTAGCAAACCGTTGAAAAATCCTGAAAGTATGGTCGCCTATGAATGCATACTCAATCCTAAAAGTATACTTTCTCATAAAAGTATGCTTGCCGCCGAATGTATACTCACCCCTGAAAGTATCCTTGCTACCAAATGTATGGTTGTCCATGAAAATATGCTTGCCACTGAATGTATACCTATTACCCATAAAAGTATACTCACCCCCTGAAAGTATGCCTGTCACCGAATGTATACTTGCCTCTGAAAATATACCTACCACAGAAATATTAATTAATATTTTGTATAGTAATATAACAACCCCGACCTATGCCATTGTAAACACATAAATATCAAATGTTTAATTGCCGCCATTTTGTAATTAGTAATTTACATAATTACATGTATAAACTCTCACCATTTTGTAATTGATATTTTGTATAATCAATAAAATAATGGCCTGATCTTTGTCGTTACCTATCAAAGTCCGTAAGACGTAGATTCCGCCATTTTGTAATTAATATTTTGTACAATTATATGTATAAAATCTCCACAATTTGTAATTTGCATAATAAATAAAAACTCCTCTTCCTACCGTATCTTTACCGTGGGGTTGCCTACAACAATGAATTTATACCTTCAGTGCTGCATACGCACTTCAGGATGTGCACCGCAGTAGGGTAGGCACAACAATCGGAGTGAGCGCTAAGGAGGGGCATACGTTATCCACTTTTTTGTGGTTCTATTTACAGGACATTTATCTTGTCCAATGTATCTACATCCTCTTGGTGTTGTTGCAATGCAGAAGTATATCAGATTTGTACTCGTTAGTTGCATCTGCTATTTTCATATCATAGTTTTCAGCAAAGCAGAATTACAGCATGATTCTGCTTAGGACATGTGGCATCAAGACTACTTCTTATGAAACGCAAAGGCAGACATTTCTTTCCTGGTAGGGCTAGGCAGCAATGCCTTGAGTATTCCTTACTTAGTCTTTATCCGTGTCAAATTCTTGTAATTTCATTTTCAATGTAATATATTTAATAATTTGTCTGTCGTAATGCCGCGTGCAGTATTCTTCTTAAAAATAGATGGTTAGATCCAATATCACTCTTTGACCTTGATTTTTTCAGGTGCAGTTCCATCTTTTCCAGTATACATCTATAAACTTATTGCGTAGGTCGATCCCACATTAAAGTGAACTTCAAATTTTACCCCGTAATTAGCAGGTTTATCATGTCATCAAATTTGACGACATCATACTACAAATGAAAGAGCAGGTTTTTGGCTAGTTTATCATTACGTCTCCTTTCGTTTTTTGTCCCGATGTCGTCAAATTTGATAACTGCGATAGAAACCGAATTCCAGACATACCAGCAAAAAAATAAGATTTTTTTGTACATGGGATCTGTAATTTACAGTAACTCCCGTTTATCTTTCAAAACATAAATTATTAACAAATCCCTCAAACTGAGGACATTTCTTCAGCATCTGTTTGCAATCATCGGTTCTGATTTTCTAAATTCCTTGCTTTCCAATCCTCATAAGTTTATGTGTTCTTTTATTATTACAGTGCACAAAAAGTTTTAAATACTAATCAAGTAACTTGAAAGCATAATTTACTATCTGAAATTTGTTAGATGCACCTGTAAACCCAGGAGATTATAAACCGTTTTCCATTTGACTTTTGAACTAAGATAGTCCATTTTTGCTTGTATAATTTGAATCCATTTGCATATCACCGCTATCATCATTTTCATCTTCATTACCATTAACCTTCAACTATCTAACCATTCTGTTCTAATGACGGTTACACAAAACTTACTTCTTCATTTACACTATCTGTAATGTACTATTAATTTCCGCAACTCGTGAATAATACCTTCTTTTTTGTATGTTTATTATATCAGAAACAGCACTCACAGATCTAATCCAATAAATCATCTGAGCTAAAAGTGAACCACATTACCACAAACGGACAGCCGATTTGACATGCTGGATAGCCACACCAACAATAGGAAAAAAAAAAAAAAAAAAAAAAACCCACAAGTTTTACACAACACAAACTAATAACAAGGGTTAACACAAATAAATATTATTTTCTTAGGGTCGAATCAGTTATATAGCTATCACAACAGACATGACGTGATAAACAAATATGATAATAACAAGAAGTAATAATATGCAATATACCGTTTTCACATCAAACTAATAAAATACTTAACTTTGTAGCCTTCAAGCTTAACTTTAAGGAGTTGTTTTTACACTTGCTTGTTGTATCTCAAACTAACAACACTTTTTAATTTATCAACAAAAGTTAATTCTTAATGTGTGCTGAATTTTATATGGAATGTCCATTTTTGTAAACGGAAGAATAATATTCATAGTTTTTAAAGAAGTCGTTGAAATTAATGAAAACATTAAAACATCCTCAACAAAGCAACGATATTGACTAATGATAAGTTGACATTAATAAAAAGTGTGATTTAACGTGTTTTAGCAATATGTTAAGTTTAAAAGTGTGCATTTAATAACTGATGAAAAGGAATAATGTAAATGTGGTAAACATTAGAAGAAAGGTAAAGTACAATGACTATATACACCAATAATGTACAAATATATACATTACTAGGATAAATGCTAAAATATCAGTACATTATGTATGAAAGAACAAATTATTTATCTGATGAAAATTAGTTACAGGATTTGTTTTCAGCATAGGCATGCCCATTGTGCACAAAATCAAAGGTTAAGCCTGCGGTCCGTGCAAATAAAAAGGTCATGTTTCTCTCGACATTTTCTTTTATGCCTTCAGAGTCCTTTCTAACATATCAGAAACTGAGTAAAATTGTCTGGCAGTTAGAGGTTTATAACACAAACTGATGACTTTAGGCTAGGTTGGTACAATTTCGTTCATAAAGTGAAGCATTTTTCACCGAATTTTTTTTTTTTTTTTTTTTTTTGCTTCTGAACACTTTTTAAAGAAACAATGCGGATCTCATATTGCTAACACATTTTTTTTAAAAAGGTCTTATGAAAATTAAACGAAGAAAAATTGTTTGTGCTTCATCACTTTCCATATTAAAGGACATTTTTCTTTTCCTGTAACTTCATAATAGTAATGGCATGTACGCATAATTTCATTCGCACAGATTCCTAACAGTTACAGTACAAATCATTGTATTTTGAGTGTTTACCACTCATGATGTTGTGCTATCTGACGACTAGGACTTGCTTGATTCCTGTTAATTGCCCTCTAGAAAAGATGCTAATCAGATATTAAAATGTGACGAAATATTATTGTTCCATTTCTAGAAATGGGTTTCTTTTCAAGAGGCGACAAATTTTATTTCATAATGTACCAGGTGACACAGGGCTGAAAACTTAGAAATTAAATGGATTTCATGAAGATTATATGAGATTGTGTGAGTTAGTTTTGGGTTTCAAAAGTTCATTATTTCTTGTGATTGGTTAAAAAAAATCGGTGTTTCGGGAAGCCTTAGGAGTTTTGACAGACTGTTCCATGCTTAATAAGGAGAGTTCATATACATCTTATCTGAATTTTGCGAGACATCTGTAACAAAATTGTTCCTCCTGTAAGGAAAACATAAATCAAACATCTAATTCCAAAGAAATTCTTAATGTTTGCAGAATGCGGAACTGGTAAATAACAGCATTATACACTTGATGAAAAGAATTCAGATATAACCTAAGTTCAAAATTATAACGTAAAATATAATGAGCCGCCACTCACCCTGTCAAATAAAACAACATCTTGGAAGAAACACATTTATCCAGACACGCAAGGACAAGGCGTTTAGTACGTTTTCGTTTGCAAGCCACACACCAATGGTACCGAAATCCGAAAACAAGTTATATATCATATTTCTTAAATTAGATCGGAAATATACCTACACCAAACTTGAACCAACTTACCCTTTCTCAAATACATTTCTCTATAACGCATCTAGTGCATTTTCGGAATTGAATAGACTCTCATAAGATAGAAAAAAAGCTTCTGAACATATTCTGACCAGTTAAAAATTCAATCACTGTTGCAACCTTATACTTGACATCTCTTCGAGTTATCGCCGGACTTTATAACAGCTCTGGATTGAGGAAAATAACCGCGGACATAATTTGAAGGTACAAGTTGTTACTTAAAAACTTGGAGATTAATCACCTTATGTGCTGTTTATAAATGGTGAGCACCATTCAGGACCAACAAAATTTGCAACTTCCTAACCTATAAAATTCACAAAGCAATTAATTATAGCAATGGTGGCAGTGGTAGTGGCAATAGCAGTGTCACTAGTGCTAGTATCATGGTAGTAGTGTGGGATAGTAGTTGCAGCAGTAGTACTGGTAATAGTAATATTAATAGTAATAGTGGTAGTAGAAGTAGGAGTGGTAATTATAGAAGTAATAGTAGTAATATCAGTAATGGTGACGGTGGTGGTGGTGGTGGTTGTAGTAGTAGTAGTAGTAGTAGTAGTAGTAGTAGTAGTAGTAGTAGTAATAGTAGTAGTAGTAGTAGTAGTAGTAATAGTAGTATCATCAGTAATATGGTGGTGGTGGTGGTAGTAGTAGTAGTATCAGTAAGGGTGTAAGTGGTGGTAGTAGTAGTATCATCAGTAATGGTGTCGGTGGTAGTAGTAGTAGTAGTAGTAGTAGTAGTAGTAGTAGTAGTAGTAGTAGTAGTAGTGGTGGTGGTGGTAGTAGTATCATCAGTAATGGTGTCAGTGATGGTGGTGGTGGTGGTAGTAGTAGTAGTGGTAGTAGTAGTAGTAGTATCAGTAA